>JARHVA010004424.1:600000-895000 GCA_037957365.1 Torreya grandis | reverse complement strand
ACTAGTTCTGCTTGTTAGATCAAATAAACAAGAATTCTCCTAGGAAATAGACATAAGAACAATTTCCTAAAATAACACAAGCTAAGATGGCCAAAGTCTGCAAGTAGCTTGCTTTCTCATTCAGATAAAATAATATGAACAACAATCTGAGCTCAAAGTCTTAGTATTCGCCTTTCAATTTGGGCAGAGTTTTGCTTGTGTATGGGGAAGATCTCCTTTTTTCACAAAATAAGAGATTACATTATATAGAAGTCTAAAAAGGCCTAGCACTTTGTTCTGTGGAACAACCCATGTTGCATTCAGTGCCTTGAATGCATTTTTAGTTTTGTCAAGGAGGGCCATGCTAAAAACAGGCGGTTGCCTTAACTATGGCATGTTAATTCATCTGATATGTCTCTTCCTTAGTACGGACTGTTTGGTCCTTTTTCTGGTGTCTACACAACTGTACCTTTGCCTTTACTTCATGGAAGAAAAATAGGCCATGTCTTTGATTTGGCGCGCTCAGAGGTCTAATTGATCCACCATTTCACCTACTAGAAATAACTCCCCTATAGACATTTATGATCTTTTGTATTATTTTCTCTTCCCTATAGTAATTAGGGCTCTCAAGCTCTCTTTTCAGCCAGTTTCTTGTTTTACTTTTGAAATTCCATGCTATATTCAAATATTAATAGATATTCCATCATCTTAAATTTGACATCCATGGGGACGTCATTGGTCACTACCTGGTTTGAACCATATTGAACCATGAACCTTGAAGGCTCTTTTTCACCTAAGTCTTTCAAAGCTTCTTTCTATGTCTTTATCAAGCCTTTGGAACACTCCAAAGGGAAGGTGTCCCTTCAGGCCTTTCAAACAGTCCTTTTTAAGTGTCAAGTTCCCCCCCATAAGGGTACCTACCCTTCAGGATCTTTCGAGCGGCCTTCAGGCTTTAATTTATTCAGCAGGCTATTATTTCTTTATCTCCTTCGAACAATTTGTCTGAATGAAATATTTCCTTGGCTCTACATCTTTGACATGTGGCACATTCCACTATTATGGAACTTATTAGAAACTTACAAAAAAAGGACCCACGACACTTCTTGCCCGAGTAGCTTCAAAAGGGGAATGTGGATGCAAGCACTTGTCATGCTCCACTGAGTTATAACGGGACATGTGGTGTGTTTCACTTAAATTGTGGAAGCTTTAGAAACCTTTGAGAGTCTTGTAGAAGATGAAACTTGGTGTGTTCTACTCATTTTACAAAAGACACGTAGCACGTTCTGCTACTTTGAAACTTATTAGAAACTGTGTCCCGGCATTTGACACTTGGCAGCTTCTGCTCGACTTTGAGACTTAGAGAAGCTTTTTGAAATAAGCTTTGAAAATGCCGACACTTGTCACACTCCGCTGAGTTACAATGGGACACATGGTACGGTCTACTTACTTTAGCAACTCACCTAGGGCCCACCATAGTCCTCACTTAATAATGAAATAAAAGAAAGGAACTGTAGAAGCTGACACTTGGCAATTTCTGTTGAGCTTTATAAGGGACATGTGGCTCATTCCACTACTTTGAAACTTATTAGAAACTATGTCCCGATAGATGACACTTGGTAGCTTCCGCTTGACTTTGAGACTTAGAGAGACTCGTGCATTAAAAAGCTCACGTGTTGAACCTTGGAACTGTCAAACCAATCCAGAAATTGCCTAAGTGCTAGAAACTTGCTCTTTGGAGAGAATTTACCTGTTAAAGTTATTGAACCTACTGAACTAGCTAATTTCAAGCCTGGAGAGTCAGTAGTTTTGAATCTGTAGAGTCCGTAGAAATCTAAAAAGGTTTGAATAATGAAGCATTTGAAGGCTCAAAATAATTTTTTGAGAAGGGGAGAGATAATTTTGGTCTTGCAGGACCACAATAGTTCATATGTTGTCCCAAAAATGGGAAGTCTATTTTTGGGGACAAAAACTGGCTCCAATTAGGGAACTTCCTTCAAATGAAAACTTGGAACACAGCTGAGGGGAGGAGAAACTAGAATCTCCAGTGTCTTGAAGTATGCCATTGGGCTATGGAGTCATGCTACCCAAAAAGAAAGGCTCAAAAAATGAAAACAAACAACACACAACAAAAATAAAGGCTATACAAATATTCATATGTACAGGTGAACTTATCTGATACTTCAAGAATTGAAGTGCTTCAGATGCTGGCCATTGTGAGGCAGAGGAAAGAGGGTGCCATCTTGATACTTGAATAGGGAACTATTTTCACTGTTATGTTGATGAATAGTAAAAGGGCCTCTCCATAGGGAATCAAATTTTCCATGCATTCCCTTTGGTTCTCTCCTCTTATCCCATAGGAGGACTTGATCTCCAATTTGGAAATCATGGTCTTTTGCTTTTTGTTCGAAGAGTTTCTTCACCAGACTTTGATGCTGCACAATTCAGTCCACTACCATAGTTCTTTGCTCATCTAGCTCAATCAAGCACATGATCCTCTTATCAATGGAGCTTTCATATGTCTGATCTTCAATTGCCTTAGCCAATTTCAATGCTGGCAATTCTAGGGTGATTGGTATCTCAGCATTGAGTCCATAAAGAAGTTGGAAGGGAGACATACCAATTGCCCTTTTTAGTGTGATCCTATCTACCCATAGAGCATCAACCAATGTTTTATGCCATGTCCTTTGGTTGTCATCTACCAGCTTCTTGATGATAGCCACCAAGTTTTTGTTGTTTGATTCAACTTGTCCATTCCCTTGTGGAAAGTAATCAGAAGAATGGGAGAGGGTGATCCCATAGTAAAAATAGAATTGAGTGATCTCCTGGGAAGTGAAACAAGCTACATTTTTAGTGACAATCTTGGTCGAGACCCCAAACCTAGAAATGATGTTTTCTTTGAAGAAATTGCACACTACTTCTGAAGTAGCATGTTTAGTTGGGATAACTTCCACCCACTTGGTGAGATAATCTATTGTTGTGAGGACATAATCATATCCAACACTAGAAGATGGGTTTACAACACCAATGAAATCAATTTTATATTGCTAGAATGGCTCCTCTATGACCACTGGCTTGAGAAGCAGGGTAACTAACTTGGGTCTCCCAACAAACTACTGGCATAGTTTACATTTCCTTACCCACTTATATGCATCTGGAAAGAGAGTTGGCCAGTAATATCTGGCTCATAGAATCTTATGGGCAGTCACAGGAGCAGATAAATGTCCTCCACAGGTCAAATTATGGAAGGATTTTAGAAGTTGGTTCTGTTGCTCTTTGTCCACGCAGCGAAGGAATACTCCATCAAGGCTCCTCTTGTACAGGCCGTTGTCCCAGAGGATAAAATTGGTAGCTTTCAACTTGATAGTCCTCCTTTCTTTATAAGATAGGTGAGTAGGACACTCACCATAAGTAAGGAAATGAACAATACTTGAATACCACTCATTCATAGTGGAGACAAAAAGGACTATTGGAGTGTCTTCTTCTTCTGATTCTTCATGCTCTATTTGTTTTGGTTCGTTATCAACAATTAATTGGCATAGGCCTTTTCCCCATATCAGCTTAGTTGGTTTGATGATTAGATCAAACTCTTAGATTTTAGTAATTTAATTGCCTCTTTTCATCCCAAACTCCTGCTTAGTTAATATGGATTTAACTGTGGTATCAGGAACCAAGGCAGTAACTTGTGAATTCAAGATGTAGAAGCGAAAATGTTTTACTGCCTTTACCACTGCATATGCATGCTTCTCCATGTTTGAATACTTCAGCTCATGAGGTTTAAGAGGAAAAATCATGAAAGAAATATGAGATTCCACACCTTCTTAGTTCTGTTGAACCAAAATTGCTGAAAGTGTGTGTTCAGAAGCATAACTGTACATAGTGAAATCCTTGTTATAATCTAGACATACCAAAATTGGGACATGGGAAATAACAGTCTTTATATCTTGGAATGCCATTTTGCCTTCTTCAATCTAGCTAATTGTGGCCTTTCCCTTCATCATGTTTACAATATGGTGAGTCTTCTCAGCAAACTCAGGGATGAACCTTCTTAAGAAATTCACCTTTCCAAAGAAAGAGTGAACTACAGTCTTACTTGTGGGAAAATTGAGCTCTTGGATGGATTTGAGTCTGTCTAAATCAATCTTTATGCCTCCTTTGGACACAATGTGTCTATGAAGTTTCCCTTTTGTTACCCTAAAAATATACTTCTTGGGGTTTAAGGAAATGCCATTCTGGCGGCAGCGTTCTAACACTTATTGCAAATGGCGCACATGATCTGGGTGATGCTTAGAAAAGATGGTCAAATGATCAAGATAAACTATAATGAACTTACCCATCTCATCCTTAAAAGCAAGGTCCATTGCTCTTTTAAAGGTGGCGCTAGCATTTATCAAGCCAAAAGGCATCCTTCTATATGCAAACGTGCCCCAAGGTGTGGTGAAGGCAGTCTTGTGCTGGTCTGCCTCACCAACTTCAACCTAATTATATTCTTAGAAGCCATCTAGCATTGACAACATCTCTGAACCAGTCATTGTCTGAAGCACTTGGTCCATGATAGGCAAAGGGTAGTTATCCTTCAAGGATGACTGATTCAAGTTCTTGAAATCCACACAAAGGCAATTTTTTCCATTCTTCTTCCTTACAGGCACTATATTTGCAATCCATGTGGAATGATAGATTGGGAAGATTATCCTAGCATTTAGTATTTTTTGTATCTCAAACAAAATGGTACCTGATATATTTGGATTATACTACCTAGATTTTTGCTTGTAGGGCATCGAGTCAGCCTTGAGAGGAATGTCATGGCAAATTTCATCAGGCTTGAGTGACTTTAGGTCATCATAGGAGTAATCTAAGACGTCCATGTACTGGCTAAGCAAAGTAGTGAACTTGAACCTCTACTCAAGAGTACATCATTTCTTAATGTTCACCATCTTGGGATCTTCCTTGGTACCCAGATTTACTTGATCAAACTCCTAAGAGGAGCTTGAATCCGTTTGCTGCTGTTTGACGAATCTGTCATGTTTGTCAAATAGTTTCTCGAGAGAAACCAAGCCTTTGGGAATTTTATTCCCTTTTAGCTGTAGGAACTCTCCATCCATGCTTGAACTTGATGCAGGGGCGGGTTCAAGCTGTTGAGGCTTACTACCTTCAAAAGGTAGCCGTTCAAAGCTATCCTTTTGCTCTAAGAAGGCAATGATTTGATTGTCATTATTAAACACTTATCAATGATTGGCATTATCAGGCACACTTGGTCAAAAGACTAGCTCAATAGTGTACTTGTCTCCTTTGAACTCTAGGTGAGGAAGTAAGAGAGTTGCTAAAACTACTAGTGCATCAACTCTATCATTAAATTCCCTAAGAACTATAGAAACGTTGAAAGCATCAAAGTTTTTAATTTGGTCCCAAACTAGATTGTGGTAGTGGTGCAGTCTCTCATTCTTGGTTTGATATAGGTTTCTCACCTGACAAACCATCAGTTCAGCATCTCCTTTTGCATGAAGGAGTTTGATGCCTCTGTCCCTAGCAGTCTTCAATCCGAGCAATTGAGATTCATACTCAGCTGTATTATTGGTATTGTTGAACTGTAGCTTGTATGACGAAGGAAAAATATCTCCTTGAGGAGATATCAACACAATCCCAGCTCTCAAACATGTAGAAGAGTAGCTGCCATCAAATTCTAGAATCTACACCTCCTCAGACACTAGTTTTTCTTTGGATTCTTCTTTGTTTGGAGAAGGGGATTCTTCTGCACTTACATTGCACTCTACCAATTCTTCTATTGTTCTAGCTGAAAGTATTTTTAAGATATCACATTCAGGAGTTTCATTAGGTGCTTCATAGACTTCCTCTATGGTTAGAAAGTAGTTACCCATGCCTGAAGACTCAAACAAAATTTGAGCTTCAGGTGTTGATGATTGAGTAACCACATATTTTTCTTCTTTCTCAGGGAGCAATCTCTTCATAACACCTTTGACTGGGATTCTTACTTTGGACAGGTCCATGCTCAATTCACCTCCAACATCTTTGCTAAAATTTTGCCCAAGAAGGATGCCATATGATGCTGGGACGTCAACTACTAAGACAATCATCTTGATTCTTTTGTCTGGGAATGCTGCAAATGCAAATTGAGTGTCATTGATTTGTCCTAGCAGTGGTACTTGCTTGTTCTCCATGGAGAAGTATCTACCAAATGTTTTGGTTAGTGTGAGGCTAAGAGATTCAGCCACTTTGGCAAGCTTGACGTTGTCTGAGGCTCTAGATTCAATGATGCAATTACTCAGCTTGTGATCATTTATCAACAGAAAAACATAGAAAGGCTCTATTTTCCCAGGGGCAATAGGAAGGGTAATGACAAGGTTGTTTGGGATAAACATGTTCCTTGAGGGATCATGAGTTGGCTTCTTAGCTTCTTATCTTATAGGGATGGTTTAGTTTTTCACACATTGAACCAACTTGTCCAATTGCTCTGGATTGGACTATAGAAATTCAAATTCAAACATTTGAATTTTGGTTTTCTTTATATGGTCAATTATATCAAATGTCTGGAATGAGCTAAGAGCAAGGGATGAGAATTCATCCTTTTGATTTTTAGGAGGGGGAGGACTAGACTGTGAATTTTAAGTAGAAGGTGCAGGGATATTTGGTGTAATTACCTTTCTTGCAATCACCAGGTCCTTTGGTTGGAAAAGAGGAGTGGATCCTCGATTAGCAATTGAAACTACTGGTTGAGGTCACTCTTTTGCTTTCCCATTATCAGTTGGCTAAGCTGATTGGTTCTTATATTGGGTGAAAATAACATATGATCCCTTGGCTACATTACCTTCACTTCTAGGTTCATTCTGATAATCCAGGAAACCAATGTTGGAGTCGCCAGTTAATTCTTCTTCTTCCTCAATAAAGAGATTAGTGTCATCTTCAGGATTTAACTCAGGCTAAAATGAGAAATCTGATTTAGCTTCAAGATATCCAACCGCTGAGTTGGTTGGAGGTGCTTCGATGGCAAGGTTATTCCTTTGAGGGGGAGGGAGGTGATTTTCTTGTCCTTGGTTCCTGGCAGCATTACCTTGGTAAGACTGATTAGGGAATGTCCTCCTTGGTACATCTCTATATGAAGTAGCAGATGACATCCCTTGTGCCATTTGTTTTCTAAGAGCCAGTAACTCATTTGTTAATTTTTGCACCATTGGATCAGTGGTGGCTGAAGGTGAGTATTCAGAGGAAGAAGAAGATTTACCTCTGTTTAGATCCCTCCTTATCTTTCCTGCCAAGATAAAGTCATCCTCTACCTCAATAGCTAAGTCTTGAGTAGCCTCAAGGTTTATGTGGCCAACACACCTTAGTAGAAAACTCACTTCAGGCAGATGTGAGTTGATGAAGAAGCATTTGAGGTTTTTAGGTGTACGCTGAGCAATAACAAGAATTCAGTTCTTCAGCTTATCAAACTTTTCTATGAAATCCCTCATAGGTTCATGAGGTTCCTTCTTCATTTGTGTGAGCTAGGCTAGCAAAGCATGCGCATCTTCTGTAGGCTTGAACATTGCTTCAAATTTGGCTTTGAGTGTGTCCCAGTCAATCACTAATCTAGCTTACAAATGGTAGAACCAGTTTGCAGCAACACCTTGTAGTGTTTCCACGAAGAGCCTGACTACAACATCCTCAAATTCCACTCTTATTACACCACAAGCTATGCTTAAAGCTATAATGTGTTCATCAGGATGAACTCTTCCATCACCAAAGAATTTGGGGAAATTTTTCCTTGAGCTATGTGGAAGTTCATGCAGAGGTGAAGTAAGGTTCAGTGGACCAAATGAGTTACCCCAGGGGCCTTAAACTGCCATGATTGGATTATGAAAAAAAGGGATAACAAATCTAGGTGGCATATGTATGAGCAAAGCTTTGCTAACAGTAGAAAAGGAAAATCTACCTTGTGCTAGTGTCCTGGTATGGGTAGGAGGAACACTCCTGGATCTTTTAACTTGAATTTGGGGAGGGAACAAATCGAAATTACCCTGCTGCACCAACTCAAAAATAGGGTCAACAATACCTTGGTCTTTCTGGCTTCTTGTATAACATGGAGTTGCTATATTGTAGAACATAAATGGGAAGGAACTGGTCCTTCTTCAGCTTGAAACTTGAGGCTTCAGACTGTACGTTCTATTCCCAGTGGAGTCACCAAAAAACTATTGGGTAAATATTTTTTCACCAGCATACTGATGAGCAAAATAGGTCTAATCATCCACAGCAAGGGAGATTGGTCATCCAAAGTTGCAGGTTTACCACATCTAAAGGGGAAAAATCTCTCCTCTCATCAAGGGGAGGTTCCATATAAGTATGAAGGGGCTATATATTATATATATAAGCAAAAAATAACACTCGGGGGTAGGATACACCATCCATCTCTCTTCTTTCAGAGATGATGTTCAAAAACAAAGGAGAAAATATTGGTGAAAACACTTAAGACACTTCTCTTCTTTCAGAAGTGTTCTTGCAGGGAACAACAGGAGTTCTTTCAGGTAGTGATAAGTAACTGGTAACCAAAGGCGTAGTAACCAGCAGACTGAGATGTAGCACAAAGTCTCCACCTCGACTTCCCAAGAGTGAAACATGAAGGATAATGAGGGCACAAAGTCATCCCGAGGTCCTTTACACAGGAACAAAAAACAAACACACACTGAAGATAACTATGACAACACAAAGTTTGAAAGTAACTAGCTTCAGGACACCTTCCTGACTACTTCCACTAGTTTTGCTTGTTAGATCAAATAAACAAGAATGCTCCTAGGAAATAGACATAAGAACAATTTCCTAAAATAACATAAGCTAAGATGTCCAAAGTCTGCAAGTAACTTACTTTCTCATTCAGATAAAATAATATGAACAATAATCTGAGCTCAAAGTCTCAGTATTCGCCTTTCAATTTGGGTAGAGTTTTGTTTTTGTATGGGGAAGATCTCTTTTTTTCACAAAATAAGAGATTACATTATATAGCAGTTGAGAAAGGCCTAGCGCTTTGTTCTACAGAACAACCCATGCTGCATTCAATGCCTTGAATGTATTTTTAATTTATTCAAGGAAGGTCATGCTAAAAATGGGTGGCTGCCTTAACTATGGCATGCTAATTCTTTTGATATGTCTCTTCCTTAGTATGGACTGTTTGGTCCTTTTCTTGGTGTTTGCACAACTGTCCCTTTGCCTTTACTTCATGGAAGAAAAATAGGCTACGTCTTTGATTTGGTGTGCTCATAAGTCTAATTGATCCACTATTTCACCTACTAGAAATAACTCCCTTGTAGACATTTCTGATCTTTTGTATTGTTTTCTCTTCCCTACAATAATTAGGGCTCTCAGGCTCTCTTTTCAACCAGTTGCTTATTTTAATTTTGAAATTCTGTGCCATATTCAAATATTAACGGATATTCCATCATCTTAAATTTGACGTCCGTGGGGATGTCATTGGTCACTACTTGGTTTGAACTATATTGAACCATGAACCTTTAAGGCTCCTTTTCACCTAAGTCTTTCAAAGCTTCTTTCTATGTCTTTATCAAGCCTTTGGAACACTCTGAAGGGAAGGTGTCCCTTTGGGCCTTTCAAACAGTCCTTTTTAAGTGTCAAGTGCCCCCCCACAAGGGTACTTACTCTTTGAGATCTTTCGGGTGGCCTTCGGGCTTTAATTTCTTCGGTGGGATATTGTTTCTTTATCTCCTTCGAATAAAATGTCTGAAGGAAATCTTTCCTTGGATTTGCATCTTTGACACATGGCACATTCCGCTGCTATGGAACTTATTAAAAACTTATAGAAAATGGGACCCACTACACTTTTTACCTGAGCAACTTCAAAAGGGGAATGCAGATGCAGACACTTGTCATGCTCCACTGAGTTATAACAAGACACATGGCATGTTTCGCTTAACTTGTAGAAGCTTTAGAAACCTTTGAGAGTCTTGCAGAAGATGACACTTGGCACATTCTTCTCATTTTACAAAAGACACGTAGCACATTTCGCTGCTTTGAAACTTATTAGAAATTGTGTCCTCGCAGTCGACACTTGGCAACTTCCACTTGACTTTGAGACTTAGAGAAGCTTTTTGAAATAAGATTTGAAACTTATAAGAAGCTTAAAATGTAGACACTGACACTTGTCATGCTCCACTGAGTTACAATGGGACACGTGGCATGGTCCGCTTACTTTAGCAACTCACTCAGGGCCCACCATAGTCCTCACTTAATAATGAAATAAAAGAAAGGAACTGCGGATGCTAGCACTTGGTAGTTTCCACTAAGCTTTATAAGGGACACGTGGCTCATTCTACTGCTTTGAAACTTATTAGAAACTGTGTCCCAGTAGATGACACTTGGTAGCTTTCGCTTGACTTTGAGACTTAGAGAAAACTCGTGCATTGAAAAACTCGCGCGTTGAATGTTGGAACTGTTGAACCAATCCAGAAATTGCCTAAGTGCTAGAAACTTGCTCCTTGGAGAGAATTTACCTATTAAAGTTATTGAACCTGCTGAACCAACTAATTTCAAGCCTATAGAGTCAGTAGTTTTGAATTTGTAGAGTCTATAGAAATCTGAAAAGGCTTGAATAATGAAGCATTTGAAGGCTCAGAACAATTTTTTGAGAAGGGGAGAGATAATTTTGGTCCTATAGGACCACAATAGTTCATATGTTGTCCCAAAAATGAGAAGTGTATTTTTGGGGACAACAAGGTATAGTATCATATTCTTAAATAATGAAAAGGTCATGTATGTCTAGTGCCCCAACAATCGATGAATGAGCCTTAGATGCCCCCTCGAGAGAGTGGTTGGAAAATAAGGTCAGTGATTGATCCTTCAAAATAAGGAAAACAATGGGACATAAAAAGGTAAAGAGGGTGGAAAAGACTAATTTGCCCAAAGGCAATTATAATTAGTAGCACAATGAGATGTCCTAGTTGAGCAGATAAACAAAGTATGATCTACCCAAAGATGGTTATAATCATCAGCATACGAAGGTAAAAAAATAATGATTTTCTCAAAGATAGTTATAATCATTAGCCAAATGAAAACATGCCCCAACTTGGTGGATACGGATAATGATTTGCCCAAAGGTGATTATAATCATTAACACAATGAAAATGTGCCCTAGTTGGTAGATAGAGATAGTGATGTGTCTAAAGGTGGCTATAATTATTAACATCTATATAGATTGAAACACATTGATTTTCCCAAAGGTGGTTATAATCATTGGCACTGTGGGTTAGAATAATACGGCAAATTAAAAAAGGGGGCTTACGAACTAAATATGTATGCATGAAGTAAGAGTAAGCTAGTATATAGAATAGGCATGAATTCAGGCTACCTACTACCATGGAGATACACTTCCTAACTATAAAGGATTAAAATTCTTTTGTGACTTAATTGCTCTATCTTTGGGAAATGATTTGGATAGATTGTGAATTTTTTAGGTGATCAAGGAGAAGTACTATGACCTCATTGCTTGTAAGATTTCTCAAGCTAATTTTTATTGTAACACTTGATAGTATGTCTCATGATATAAAACACCATGAGAACTTAGCCAAAATATACACAAGGACTGACACACGATCCAATAAATAATACAAAATAATGCATTAATGATAAAAACCATGATTACAATGATGACGTATGAATATGGATGGACTTAAGTATAATGCACAAAAAATAACCCAATGAATGCATGTATACTAGGTCAAGGCACAACAATGAAATCAAATAAATAAGCAACAAACAAACAAACATGAAGACAAAAATCCAATAACAAAAAGAACAACAAAACACCAAGAAATAAAAATCGATCAAAACAACATGAAATAAATATAAACAATGGTTAATCACAATGTTAGTGTAAACATAAAACAAATTTTTCGTGCATGTGTAATAGAGGTGGTACTCTTGGAGACAAAGTGACCCCAAAACTAGACAGTAACAACACAAGTATAACAACACAAGGACAATTGACACAAAGTTTCCCCTAGGCTATAGGGAAACAACAACACATGAGATGACAAACATTGCCCATAGGCTTTAAGAGATAATTAAACAAACAAATGAAATGGAGAAAAGAGAATAAAAGGAAGGGGTAATGAGCTAACTCCAGATGCACTAAGTAAGTGGATGTTGCCTACATAGTTCCATGGATGCAAGGTCCAACATAAAATTTAGGCCAAATTTAGTTCTCCCAAGATATGGGATAGAAGAAAATTGATGAGACGAAAACATAATTTGATGTATAGAGGAATATGGGAATGGTCTAGCAAAATGATGAGTGCATAAGATGAAACCTACTACTCATTAATGTATCAAAGTTGAATACATAATGCACATAATATAAACTCATAAAATGGTGACAGCATAAGTCTTAGGGCCAGTAAGGATGGGGAAATTAAATGACAAGTAGTTTCTTGTGAAATAGTAAGGAGTTCTAGAATCCTTAAGGCAAAAAATGATTGAAAAGAAAGGAAGGTATGATCGAGCTGACCTAAGATACCGCATGTATCCAAGTGATACCTACATAGTCCATATGGACCTCAGGTCGATGTAGTTCTATAAATGGGAGGAAAAAGACTAGGGTGGTTTAAAAATAAACTGAATAAAGAAGATGGCCCATCTCAAAAAATTTGAAGGCTTTATATCTCGCATAGAAATTTCAAGCCAATTTTCATGATTTTATGGTTTTTAGGATATCTTATATCTTTTACAAATGTTTTAAGTGTCTCAACTCAAGTTAGAGTGATGAGATACTAAATGATCCAACTCACAATATGGTGAAAATGTGGCTAAAACATGCTTGTAAATTGGTGAGAGCATTCAAACGTGAAATGTTCACAAAATTGTGAGAGCATTCAAATGTAAAATACTCATAAAATAGTGAGAGCATGGTAAAAGAGTGACTGAACTGACCTCAACATAAATCAAGTGTTGCCTACATAGTCGCAAGGTGGGACCTCAAGTCACTGTAGTTATACTTTATAGTGGAGGACTCTGACTAGGTGGCATCAAGTTCTTGAATTAGGAAAATGGCATAGTATGGCAAAGAAATGACAAGGTGATACGTATGTAGTAGGATTTTGAGCTCTATATGAATTTAAACACACTAATTCATTCTCAAAATACAAACTATGTAATAATAAGGATTTATAAAATAAATCAGAATGCTAAAAGATCTTATCGAATCCCTTATTTTATGTTACCTCCTTCCAAGATTTACAAGTGGATGATTAGACTCATATCGACACTGTGATAGTTTGATGTTGGATTGTTGATGGAGGATGCAATAGATATTTGGACATAGATTTTGCTATAAGATTTCTAGGATCATTTTGACATGGTTTGGGTATGGACTTCCTAATTGGCTTGAGGGTGGAGGGAGAGGTTGCTTATTTAGATATTAGGAGGGAAAATTAAGGCTTGTTATTTAAAATTAGGGAGATGAGATCAATGGCTCTAGAATCCAAGGAATATTAAATTCCTTGGGAAACCTCTAGAATTAAAGGTTTCTACGGACTTGGAGGGAAGTATCCAATTCTAGAGACTTCTCCATTATCTTAGAGATAATGGAGGATTAGGTGGGGGTTAAATTGGGGATTAAGTGAGGATATAAGACTTAGGGATGTAGGAAAGGCTAGGGTGTGGGTTAGTAGGTGGGTAGGTGGGGTTATGGGAATTTTAAATTACCATATAATAGATATATAGGATTAGATTAGGATGATGGGATATTTAGAATAATTAATGAAAGAGTGGGGATGGGTAAGGTTAGTGAATATAGATTAATGGAAGGGGATATTAGATTTATGGCTAGAAATAGGATAAATTAATGGAATAAAATAGGTTAAATGGAATTAGTGTCGATTAATAGGAATATTAGTCGACTGTAATAGAGTGAGTGATTTGAGGTGTATACATTTTGCCCCTCTTTGAAAGGGCATTACAAGTGGATTGAGTGGAAGGAGTAATGGTTTTTCAAGGAAAAACCATTCAATGGATTAATGTTAGTAGATGATGTTAGTAGATATGATGCCCCCTCAAGGGGACATCTAGGGAAGAATGAGTTGAATGGCTGCTCAAAAGAAGAAATGATGGGTGGGATGAGATGGATAGATGAGGGAATGGGATACCAGATGTGGATAGATGATGATGATAGTGAAGGTTGACTTGAGAAATGAGCGACAAATTGATGATGCCCTTGGCAAGGACACATGCACAGGGAGTAAATATGATGGGTGTCACAATTGTAGACACATCCTAGGGGGAATCAACCATAAAAAGATGATGATATGATTAAAGGATTATAGATTTAGACATATCCCAAGTAAGGACACATGTAAGGGATATATATAGGCTAGGATAAGATGATGATTTGATAAGATTAGTGATGGGTGTAGCTCAAAGCTAAATCGATTAATATGACTTTGTTAATGATGAAGAAGAAAATGAGATGATTGAGTGACCAAATGGATTGGGATGATTCCCCTAACAAAGACATATGCAAGGGAACGAGAGAGGAGATAGTGGTTGAGCTATCCTTAGGCACTGAAAAGTGGCCAAGTGTTGCCTACATAGTCTAAAAAGACCTCAAGCTTATGTAGTTTTGAGTAGGAGATGATGATGAATATGATTAGTGATTAGGGGATATGTTAATGATTAAAGGATATGACTTGGATGTTATTTATATGGGTTAAGAGGATTAGATTAGTGATGGAAATAGGGATGATGAGATGATTAGAGGAATGATGAGGGTGGGTGTGATTAAGCCATCACAATGTCATAAAGCTCATCATAGTCTAAGTAATCCATTAAAAATGGCACTTGGTAATATGCCCTATGATATAGACATGACCAATAATACATTATGCCAAAGTTCATGGGCAAGTAGAAAACTCTACATCCTCAAGGGCACTTTTAGTGTCCTTATAGAATCCTCATTCATTGCCAAATAAATGAAACATAAGACAAATAAGATACACACATGACATGCAAACAAGATAAATAGAATAAACCAATGACACACACACATAAGTATCTACATGCGATGTCATAATTTCTTGCATAATGATGGGATGAGTGAGTGGATGATTAGATTTTGGACTTAGGATGGACCTGGATTTGGATAGGGTGATCATGATTAGGATTAAGTTAAAATGTCATCCCTAGTTTAGGATAGAAGGATGGATGATGTGGGAAGGTCTTTGAACACTGACTTGGTCTTAAAATTGGATCGAAAAGTGGTCAAGGATGGTGATAGAACAAAGTGATGACCAAGGATTAGTAACATATAAGGCCCTACAAGGATCTAATCTAGCAAGGAGACTGGGAAATGATGATGGGATCAAATACCCTTCACGCTAGCAAAAATGATTGGATGGGGCTAGCCATGAAGAGGCAATGATAAGGATAGTGATGGGATCAAGTACCTATCACATTATCAAAGTGATGATTGTGATGGGTATTAGGTGTGAAGAGGTATTGATAGAGAAGTGATGGGTGTTAGATTGAAGTCTTGACAAGGTGATGTGTGTCAATAATACTTAGCCAAAAGGATGATGAAATGATGGGTGACCACTCTGATTTGGTTCCAAGACAAAATGTGGTATCTAAAGATTAGAAAATAGGAGACAGATGAAGATGGATGTGACTAGGGATAAGATAAGGCATCATGAATTTAGTTTTTCATATTTTATTATTTTTAGGGTTTTTGTGGAATATTTTAATTTTTAGGGATTTTTAGGATATGAATATACACTTTATAAATGGGATTACTAGCAAAGGGAATATCAAGCCTAACAACTATAATGAGGATGGAGGGATAGATAGATGGGATGACAAATGATGACAATGATAAGGACCAAGGATGAATGGACTAAGGATAGACAATGACCATATCATGAAGGAATCATATGTTTAGTTGACCTGAGTGTCTAATTGAGGATATGCGAAGATGGTTTTAGGATAATAATTAAGACACCTTCCACTTCCTTATGAAGGTCAAGATAGGAATGATGGAAGAGATAACATTGTATGATGCTGGATGATGGGTCGAGGGATATGGACAAGGTGGACAAGGGATGTGACAACTAGGATGAATAGATGAGGGTATGAAATGGATGGATTTTCCCCCAAGTTTTGAGGAATAATGTGGACAATAGATTATTTTACCATGATGCCAAAAATTGGTTTTCATCACAGTACTTGCCCAAGGTGCCAGAAGACTAGTTTTCACCATTTTTTTTTGACTTTTAGATGGCAGCTCGATTTATTAAATGATGGGAAAGATGCAAGGCATGGAAATTTTATGGATTATTTAGCCAACACTTATTCTAGGGATGTGTGATGGTTGGATAATGTTGTCACTATTGTTGAATGGATTAAGGTCTATGTGACCTAGTATGATACTTGATGGAGACCCCTCTAGATATCTATGCTAGGTATCATCTTTGCCCCTAGGAGAGACAATGCTTCCCAGGGAGGTGATGTGAGGTATGGATTCAATTAAATATTTATGGGGATGTATGGGATATGAATGGGTGATAGGACCTGATTGGATTGTGGGTTCATAATAAGATGATATGATAGATGATGAAGTATTGGGATTGGGATAGGATAGTGTGATGGGTGATGGAGGATTAGGATTAACAGTCACATACATCATTTAGGGTGCTAAACTTTCTTTATTTGATTGGTGCCATGAGACAAAAGACTGCAGGAGATCCAAGACACTTTGACTTTGTGGTTTATCTTTGATCTAATTATTTGATGGATGATTGACCATACTTTTGACATTATTTGAATTTTGAATACCCCCTAGTGCTTGATTTTGGGCTTTACTAGGGGATATTGATATTTGACTTCATATACAATGATTATTTTGACTTTGATAGTCTCATAGTGCTAGATATCGAGCTTCACTAGGAAAAGACATTTTTGGATAAAGCCAATGATTTGACTCTACTTGATTTTGACTGATGGGATCAAATATTACTTGATTATGATTTATGACCTTTGGAATATTGTCTTGGACCTTTTGATTTATGGCACATATTAAATTTCTCAAGGAAGGGTCCAATGATGCATGCTCTTATTCATCCTTATGGAGGGAAGTGATTAAATGATCATTGATGGGGAGAAAAGGGGCAATGATGGATGAAGATGGTGGTGAGGGAATGACTAGGTCAATGAGCTATAATGGGGCAACATAGTCTTCAAAGGGGTTCTTAGGAGACTTAGTTATGACATCAAAGAAAATCTCCTCAAGATCAATTAAAGGATCACTAGGATTATCTATAATAGATGCATCCAAATGAGTATCAGACTCACTTTGATAATCTTTGATAGATAAATATGATGACTAGGATATATAAAAAGGATGATGGGATAACGATGTGGTGAGGATATACAAGGTGATATGTATAAGGGACCTAAATAGGTTTAGATAGGTAAAGGCTAACTTAGCTCACAAACAATACAGGTCTAACACAACACACACCTAATCAAGCAAGCTATAACCTATAATTAGTAAACACAAGGGTGTATAACCTGATGTGCACACCACGTAATGGCTACATAGGTGAGGCTGTAGGCTGGTAACCTATTGTGGTATCAATTAAACCCTCTCAACCTTGCTCACTCTTGGTGGATACTTTGGCACTGATACTGACACCTATAATGACACACATGTTACGACTAAAGTCCCCTATGCTAGGTTGAACAAGCTCTCTAGGGGCATCCCCGCTATACACAATAGTATGTTGGGGCCCAAGTCTATATAGGGTGTTGTCTAATGTCTGGTTTAGAGATTTGACTCTTCCCTTTCATGGATGACCTGTATGGGGTTAACCGCTTAGTCTAATGACAACTATCCTTAATTGTTATACTCTGCCAGAACACAAAGTTTGGTTAGTACATAATGGTGAAATCCATGACATTAATCCTTATAGACTAATCCCATGCATGGTTGTCAATTCCATGTCATGTGCTATCCTAGAGGGAGGGGTTAACAAAAAGGTAGAACACATGATATAATTAATCAACTGATTTAATTACCTATGTGAGGGGCATGATACGATAAATTATCTACAAATTAACACACACACACACACACACTTTCACAAGTATATACAAGGAATAATTTTGTTACAACAAGATGATATGTACAAGGTAAAATAGATTATCAAAATTGTTTTTTTTTAAAAAGTGCCAAATGGTTTCTTTGACTAGTGGCCTACAAGCACACGTGTTAGTAGTTTTGATTGACACTCAAAGTGGGGTAACCTGCAAAACAAAATGTTGGACCCAAAATATAACCTACAAACACACATCAATTGTGTCAAATGACTTAAAACATTATTTTTATCTAGCTTTAAAAACTGATCAACTTGCAAAACCATTGATTAGTAGTTTGCTCAATTGATGAGTTTGGGGAGTCATCCTGCAAAGCATATGTTAGTTTTTGATAATTTTATCTAAGATTGATGAGACCTGTAAGTACACATATAATTAATAATTAAATAAAATAACATTAAAAGAATTGGTCTTATATAAAAATGTCATTAGTGGACTGATTTAGCCCTTGACCAACACACCTACATGTTAGAAAAGTTTAATTGTATATTTTATACAATTTCCTTCCTTTTGACCATAAGATATATTAATGACCCCCTAAAAGTAAAATATCATATACAATTATTTTATCAAAATGATGATAAATTTTCTTTCAAAATGACTATTATAATAAGTACTAAAAACTATAAAACGTATGTTTGCCTTTTCATTTAGACTTTGAACTAGCATTTTTAATCGCCCACTTTCGCTATTACCAATCTCGACTTAAAATACTATTACAAACTACCAAATAGGAGCTTATGTCTTAATCTATTGACAAAACTAGTATAAAAAATAATTATTTATTTATTACTAACTACCAAACTGCTAATGTTATGAACTTGCTACCAGACCACTAATAATAACATATACGATGAAGACGTTTATTAGGTGAGCCTTACAAGATGTGGCAATATTCTGAAAGCACAAGAATTGACATGCAAATTTGAAGACATGGGTAACTCAAGGTAATAAAAACTCATTCAGTTTCATGTGGCTCAAAGTAGCATGAAGCTCAAAAGAGCGAGTCCAAATTGACATAGAGGGGATGTTGGTTGGAAACAATTTTGCCATTTTAAAGTTTGCATTGAATTTTTTTAAAATAAATTCAAACATTTGTCAAACCCTGATTAAAAGCATATCTTTATGTTAAAGCCATAGATTGGTGAACCAACAGTGGTGTGACTTATTCTTTGCAATTGCTAACCACACTGTAACTGTGGTGGTTGCATGTGCTATGTATATCAAGCACTTCAAAACCGATGTGATTCTTATTACTCCAAAAATGCTAGGCAAAACTTATATGCAGACTATGTGTTTTTTTTAATGGGCTGTGTGTTGGCTGGTTTCATGAAGTAGTGGTGAAGAGCCTAAAATGGCCATATTAATTGTGTGACGCTGAAACTCAGTCAAAGATAAAATATAGAAAAAATTCATTTAATGATTGAAAATAAAAGATGGCTCACCACGTCTATGGAAAGACTAGTAAATGGGCAAGCAGATAGTTAAAAAAATCATGCTTCATCTAGTAGGGTCAAGGATCGAAACTCATCAGCATTACTGGGAGAGCTTTTATACCAACACAAATAAGACACTTCCCTTTTCAAGCAACATCGATTTTGTAGACATAATGACAAAAATGTCACCCAACACTACTAACAGGTCATGTGGAGATTAATACAAGGTCACATGAACTTGTTCTATGTAGACTTTCTATATTTGAAAGACAAATTCATGATGGACTATATATCAAACAACATGGTCTTACCTAAGCAACTCAACATTTTTGCTAGCATCTTTGACAGCCTCGGCCAAAATAAAATTTCTTGAACCATGCTCAATATTATTGAAAGCAGATTTTAGATTAGAATCATGTTTCTATAATCTTAAAATGGTCCATACAATGCAAACATATAAACTTACAAAATAACAAGCTTCTAAAAGCCTACAGAGATACTGGTTAAATATGTAAAATAAATGTAATTGATTGTAATGTAGCACATACCAAAAAATATATGAAATAGGGTATAATACTAACAAGAATAAATAGTTATTAAATTATAACACCATTCTATTCAGAATAAAATGTGTAAAAGGAAATGAAAGGCTATATGACAAAGTAGTGATATTTCAGAAAAGAACTATATGCAGCCTTGAAACTAGCAACAAAATTTGATAGAAAAATAATAGCATGCTCTCTATTGTTTCACAAATTATTCATAATAAATCTTATAATGCACATATTGATAGCATAACTAAGCAACTCCCTTGATATAAATATGATCCAATCATGTAAGAGTATGAGATTGAATGTTAGAACAATTATATAACCAAAGACCAAATTTTTTATAAAATTAAGCTCCAAACTTGTTCTAAATATGCCCTACAATCTGCATAATTATTCACATTCATAAAAATTATTCTAAAAAGATCTCTCATCCCATCGTGGTTTCCATAATGTAGAGAGATTTTGAGCTCTATATGAATTTAAACAAACTAAATCCAAACTCAAATTACAAACTACCAATAGTAAGGATTTATAAAACAAATCAGATTGATATAAAAGCTTACCAGATCCCTTGTTTTATGTTACCTCCTTCTAGGATTTGCAAATGCATGATTAGACTCAGATTGACAAAGTGATAGCTTGATGTTGGATTGTTGATGGATGATTCAATAGATATTTGGACATGGATTTTGCTATAAGATTTCTAGGATCATTTTGACATGGTTTTGGTATGGACTTCCTAATTGGCTTAAGGGTGGAGGGAGAGGTTGATTATATAGATTTTAGGAGGGAAAATCAAGGGTTGTTATTTGAATTTAGGGAGATGAGATCAATGTCTCTAGATTATCCAAGCAATGTTAAATTCCTTGGGAAACCTCTAGAATTAGAGGTTTCTAGAGACTTAGATGGAAGTCTCCAATTCTAGAGACTTCTCCATTATCTTAGAGATAATGGAGGATTAGGTGGGGGTTAGATAGAGGATTAGGTGAGGTTTAGAGATAGGGATACAGGGAAGGCTAGGGTGTAGGTTAGTAGGTGAGGTTATGGAAATTTTAAATTTTCATACAATAGATAAATATGATTAGATTAGGATAATGGGACATTTAGAATAATTAATAAAAAAGTGGGGATGGGTGAGGTTAGTGAATGTAGATTAATGGAAGGGGATATTACATTTATGACTAGAAATAGGATAAATTAGTGGAATAAAATAGGTTAAGCAGAGTTAGTGTTGACTAATAGGAATATTAGTCGACTGTAATAGAGCAAGCGATTTTAGGTGTATACAACGTCAATAAAGAATAAAAGTGTTATTCCTAATTTGCCTAAAGGTGGTTATAATTAGTAAAACTGAGTGGGACATTGGTTTGACTAAAGGTGGTTATAATCAGAAACATTCACCATGAAATGAAGGATGCAACTACCAAACCATTATCATACTAGTCCAAGATACTACCTTTGTCTAGAATAATGAATCAACTTCTAAAAATAGATTTGAATCCTCTCACTTTAGGTGTACAAAGAAATAATAGAATAGAACCAAGGTCAAAGGGGTGAGAAGGGAGTTTAAAAATAACTTTGGTCAATAGGGAAGGTATGGTAGAATGGTATAGGGTATGGTACAAAGAAGATCATGATATGGTATAATGTAAATGTTCCTCTTAGATAATACTTCAGGTCTCTCAAGTGAAATAATGCTTGAGGTGTATGATGTTCATCATCTCATCAAGTTCATCTCCATCTGGTGTAGTGAGCCTATATGCTCTGGAGCCATAATTTGTAATAATGCCATATGGGCCTATCCAATTAGGTTTGAACTTACCCTTCTTCTTCTTCTTCTTCTTGATCATCACATTATTTTCATTTTCTTTGAGAATAAGATCACCAGGCTTAAATTTTTTGTGTTTGAACCACTAGTTATAGTGGCCACAGAGTCTATTTTAGTATTCTTAAAGGCTGTTGACAATGACCATGAATTTTTATCAAGTAAATCTATCTCTTTCAGGTGAGCTTCTCTATAATATTCATCATCTAGGACATGTTTCAACAAGATCCGCAGAGAAGGTAACTTGACCTCAATGGGAAGAATGGTCTCAGTGACATAAACTAGGGAATATGGAGTGGCTCTGGTTGGAGTATGGTAATTAGTATGATATTCCCAAAGGGCACATAATATTTGGAGGTGCCAATTGTATCCAACATCATTGCCAATATTTTTAATGATGTTGACAATAGTTTTATTAGATGCCTTTGCTTGGCCATTACCTTGTGGGTAATATGTGATAGAAAAATATTGAGTGATATTGTACTTGGCACAAAGCATTTTGACATATTTGTTCTTAAATGATCCACCATTATCAGATATAACATCGGATGGGATACCATAGCGGTAGATGAGATGGTTGAAGATGAACTTGAAAATCTATTTTTTAGTTACGTAAGTGAGGGGTATAGACTTAACCCACTTAGTGAAATATTTAATAGCATTAAGGATGTGTTTATGGCCATCAGATGAGGTTGAGTTAATCTTCCCAATGAGATCGAGTCCCCATGTTACAAATGACTATGGTATAAGCATTGATTTTAGTGTTTATGGCTAGGGCATGAATCAAATTAGCATAAATTTGACATTTGTCATACCTTTTGACATAAATAACTACATCTAATTTCATTGTTGGCTAATAATAACCAATACATAGGAGATTTTTGGTTAAGACAACCCCACTAGTGTGGGATCCACATACTCCTTCATGAACTTCCCATAATGCTAATGTTACTTCTACCAAATATAACCAACAAAGTAGAGTTCCATCAAAGCTCCAATGGTAAAGGGTTGGGCCAAGTAAGATATATCATGAGGTTTGGTGGATAAAATACTTTTGTTGTTTATGTGATAGGTCTGGTGGCATGATATGGTCGTGAAGGTAGGTAAAGAGGTCTGAGTACCAAATAGAGCTGGGACCAACAATATCATAGATCATTGTGATGGTTGAATGATCATGAGCAAGTAGTAGAATATTTTCAATGAGGAATTGATATTCTTTTACCTTATCAGTGTGGCAGATCAATGTGCTGATGGTGGCCATGGCATCCATTGTCTTGTTACTGATGGTATGTATTCAAACTATACATCAATGATCTTCTATTTGAGAATATTGATCATAGCCTTGTATGGCACCAACTTATCATTGTTGGTATGAAAGTGGTCTATATCCTGATTGATGATTAACTGAGAATCACCATAAAATTTGAGATATTGAATATTCCATTATACTACCTTGTGAAGCCCTGCAATAAGTGCTTCATATTCTACCATGTTATTAGTATAAGTAAAACTTATACAAAATGATTTAGTGATAATATTACCCTGTGGTGTAATAAAAAATAGGCCTACCTTTGATCCATGTGATGTGAATGATCCATCAAAATATAGATTTCAGTGCTTCTTTTCAATATGTTTTTCAATGATGGTCATGATGGATTTGTCTAGAAATTGAAAAATAAGGGGTTCAATAACTATAAGGGGAGCTTCAACAAGCTAATCTATAAGTACTTGTCCCTTTATATCTTTCTAGTTGACATATTCAATCTTGAACTCACCTAGAAACATGATCCATTTAGACATGTGACCTTATAAAGCTATCTTAGATAGTAGATGCTTGATCAGATCTACTTTAGAAATAACCATGTTGTTGTTAAGCATGTAAGCCATAACTTCTAGGTTGCAAAGACCATAGCTATTTTTTTTTGGGTGGGTATATAGTTATGTTCATACATGACCAGTGTATAGCTTATATAATACATGACATGCTCTTTTCTATTGTCATCATGCTGAGCAAGAAGTGCCCCTAGCTTTATCTATGGTAGATAGATAAAGTAGGAATGGCTTTCCTGACATTGGTGGTAATAAAATAGGTGGATTGGCAAGATATTTATTTAGGTGCTAAAAGGATTTATGACAGTCTTCATCCCAATGAAATGTGATGCCATTATTGAGTAAGTGTGTAAATGGATGGCATTTGTTGGCTAGTTATGATATGAATCACCTGATAGATTGAATCTTGCCATTGAAACTATGGAGCTAATTCAAATTGGAAGGTGGTGACATCTCAATGATGGCTTGTATTTTAGTAGGATCAACTTCAATGCCTTGATGAGAGATGATGAATCCTAGAAATTTGCTTGAAGTAAAACCAAAAATGCACTTCTTAGGATTAAATCTGACCTTGTATTCATTAAGCCTTTCAAATATTATTCTTAATGCAGTTGGATGATCAACACATGTCTTTGATTTACCCAATATGTCTTTGACAAAGTATTCAATAATGTCATGCATCATATCATGAAATATTATGGTTATGACTCTCTTGCATGTGGCCCAACATTCTTGAGATTAAATGACATAACCTAATAACAAAATGTTCCCCATGGAGTGGTGAACATTATTTTGTATTGGTCTTCTGGCACAATCCAAATCTAGTTGTATCCTAAAAATACATCCATAAATGAAAGCATTTTGTACCCTATTATGAAGTCAATTATCATGTTAATATTCGGCATAGGAAAGTCATCCTTAGGGTAGACCTTGTTTATATCTTTAAAATTAATATAGATTTTGATTCCTTGAAACTTATTATTAACTAACACAACATTCAAGATACACTCTAAATATTTGATCAATTAGATGCATCTCACATCTAAGAGTTTTTCCAACTCTTTTTTTATTAATATAATAATACAAGGATGCATCTTGCATAATTTATGCTTCACATGTTTGGCAACATGATGTACAATAAGGTGGGGTACAACCAAGGCAAGGTCCAAATTAGGCATGTATTAATAGGCCTAGGAAAAGATGTCAACAAATTCCATCAGAAGGGCTATAAAAACTTCATGTTCCTCCTTAGTGAGGGATGCACCTGATTTGATCCATTTTGGGTTATTTGGAGTCTTGATGTTGACTTCTTTAGTATTGTAGTCATATAAAATGCAAAAATTGGTAACTTGAGTGTGGCTAATGACACCCAACCCATAGGCCCCTATTGATTGCTCTTATGAACCCCATAGGCATCTTTTCACTGATTCCCAGTCATCTGTAGCCTTCTAGATGTAATCCTAGCTCAACTAGATTGCTCTTTCCATGACTAATCCATCCCCCCAGGCCTTGTTAGCTCAGGACAATAGCACCACACTTGGACTATAGTGTCGATGCCACTCTTGTCTACTTTTGGTGATCTTATCCAAATGCATTTTTATCCTCAGTGGTAAATTTATTTTGATTCCCCATCCTTATCCTTGTCAGCATAATGTGAGCACATTCAACCCATGGCCAATATATCCCTATAAAATCCCATTCAAAGATCATTTGGAAAGGGGTTGGTAAATATCACTAAGCAAGTAAGAATACAAGAAAGTCTACTTAATAAATCTTCCCTATTCTTTGCATACAATTAGCTAATACACTTAAAATATTATTCAAATCCTTACATCAGTCCCTAACCATCTCAAGTTCATCCAATTTAGCATTTTGCATATTCATACACTTAATTGTACAAAGTAGATTAGGTAGAAGAACTACATATGGCTTGATCCCTCTTCAGAGTATTGGTATGTAGGCAACATGCCCACATAAGGGGTGTGGATACACGTTTAGTGAATTTTACACACACTAACCCCCCTCTCTTTTGAAGTTTGATCAGAAATTTGGTTCTAAAAAAGCTTTCAAGTTAGAGTTTCAATGGTGCCACATTGTATATCTCGTCGAGATCTTTCTGACCCTTTTTGCGGTTTGTAAAACGGACACCGTATGCAAAAGTTATAGGCCGTTGAAGTTTTGGTTCGACAGGTAAAAATTTGGTGTCATAAAGTGACGTGGCATTATTTACATGCGACA
Organism: Torreya grandis; assembly: GCA_037957365.1. NCBI lineage: Eukaryota > Viridiplantae > Streptophyta > Pinopsida > Cupressales > Taxaceae > Torreya > Torreya grandis. The sequence continues at coordinate 869,003 of JARHVA010004424.1, read as the reverse complement.
AGTGGACCAATTAGAGGTTGACACGTGGCATGATTAAGCTCTAAGATCAGCTCATTGACCGAGCCATGTGACAAGTTCAAAGGTGTCCATAAGCTAAAGCCCGAGCAAGGTGGCGAGCAAGGTGGCAAGCTTGAAGGAAGGACCAAGTCCAACAGTGCATGTTGACCAACGTGCATGCTGACTAGGCACCTTAAGCCCACCAAAGGGGGCGTTGACACATTCCAAGGAGGTGCTTACCTATTTTAAGCCTAGACTCATTCAAAAATCCATGCATGTGGGACAAAACTTAAGTCTAAGCACCTAAAATGGAGGGAAGAAAATTCAAACTACATGCTTGGTGCCTAGGGAGGAGAGCCTGAGCGCGCCCAACAAGGAGAGGCTGAGTCAAAGCACCTAGAAAGGTGGACGACCAGTTTTGAACCCCTCACCTTGTGGAAAAAATATAGGAGGCTTAGCCACTATGCCATAGGCTTGCAACTGAGTATAAAGGCACGAAATTGTATTTGTTTTAATCAAGTTCTGGACTGTGTTTTTTTAATTTTAAGAGGCCGAGACTTTGTAAAAGTTTTAGGAAAGCTTATATAATGGATTTTTATCCATTTTTTGGCCATAATACTCAGTCTTAATACTCTTATTATCCAATTTGCATATTGGAAGAGTATTTTTAAGCCCATAGAGGAGATTTTTAGGACTTTTGAAGCAACTTTGCAGGTGTGAAGACTCACAAAATTTGAAGGTGCCGGGCTTGATTATCAGTCATGGTGAAGGTGAATTTTCACATTGAGAGATCAACTTGCAGGAAAGTTGTTTATTATTTCCAAGTTTTTGAAATGCCCTTAATGGAAATGGTCCACTCCTTTGGATAACCCAGAGACGTAGGCATCATTTGTTGAGCCAAAATCCATTATCAAGTTCAAAGGCGTCCATAAGCTAAATCCCGAGCAAGGTGGCAAGCTTGAAGGAAGGACCAAGTCCAACGGCACATGTTTACCAATGTGCATGCTGACTAGGCACCTTAAGCCCACCAAAGGGGGCGTTGACACATTCCAAGGAGGTGCTTACCTATTTTAAGCCTAGACTCATTCAAAAATCCATGCATGTGGGACAAAACTTAAGTCTAAGCACCTAAAATGGAGGGAAGAAAATTCAAACTACATGCTTGGCGCCTAGGGAGGAGAGCCTGAGCGTGCCCAACAAGGAGAGACCAAGTCAAAGAACCTAGAAAGGTGGATGGCCAGTTTTGAACCCCTCACCTTGTGGCAAAAAGATAGGAGGCTTAGCCACTACGCCACAGGCTTGCAACTGAGTATAAAGGCACGAAATTGTATTTTTTAATCAAGTTTTGGACTGTGTTTTTTTATTTTAAGAGGCCGAGACTTTGTAAAAGCTTTAGGAAAGCTTATATAATGGATTTTTGTCCATTTTTCGGCCATAATACTCAGTCTTAATACTCTTATTATCCAATTTGCATATTGGAAGAGTATTTTTAAGCCCATAGAGGAGATTTTAAGACTTTTAAAGTAACTTTGCAGGTGTGAAGACTCACAAAATTTGAAGGTGCCAGGCTTGATTATCAGTCACGATGAAGGTGAATTTTCACATTGAGAGATCAACTTGCAGGAAAGTTGTTTATTATTTATAGGTTTTTGAAATGCCCTTAATGGAAACGGTCCACTCCTTTGGAGAACCCAGAGATGTAGGCATCATTTGTTGAGCCGAACTCCGTTATCAATGTCGAATGGTAATTTGTCATTTGCTTGCATGTTTTAATTCAATTTTTTTATACTTTTTTTAATTATGAAATCATGCAAAGATTAAATTTTGATAATTTATGACATTTTATGTAAAAAACAAAAACCGGTTCAATAATCGAGCACGTTTATGCCAAAACATTGAGATGTAAGTTCTTTTGAGTTTTTCGAGAATTTGTTAAGTTTTGAGAAATTCAGTATTCGTAATTAAAACTTCACTTTGAGTTGATTCAGTGTAGTTTAGGGATCAAATTTGGTCAAAACACAATGGACTATAGGGTTTGAAGAGAAAATATGCTCTACAGACTTCCAGTTGTCAAAACTTCATGGATAGAGTCACACAGACCTAGAAAATAAAACTTAGAAAGCTCAGATCCTTAGGACAATAGTGGCAAAGGTGGACTATAGTACCAGTGCCGCTCCTATCCACTTTTGGTGCTCTTGTCCAATCATAAAATGAAGGTCAAATCTTAGTTTGTGATAATATCCCAATCTTGCATAGAGAATCTTAGACCCTGTCTCAGTCATATCAACCAATTTCTAGCCAAGTCTTATTTTTTCCACCTTAGTACTATTTTTAGAAGGGTCAAAATTATAATCTAATTTACACAAATTAGTAGCTTAATTATTGTATATCTATTTACTAATTTTACTACTCAGACCCTTTAACTAAATTAGGAATAATACTTCAATATTTTGAAAATTGTTAAATCAAGTATCTTATATAAGGAGAGTTGAGCCATCTTCTAGAATGGTTGGCAATGATTTGAATTAGCCTATAACAACAAAGTCATCTAGTTGGACTGGTTCTTCAAGCTCTCCTAAATAAGATAAATTAGAATCTCCCAATGGTAGGGATGACCATGTTACAAATATTGTTGTAAATTCTTGGGCAATTTGATCAAAGGCATGTTGTTCTATAGAACTACACTCGAATCTAGAAAGAAGTTCATTGTTGGCGGTCTCCTGAGCTTCAGTTGAGGAAAGTGAACACCCCTATTTAATGACACCTAAAATAGGTTTTCACTAAAAGACTAGCCTTTCTCTTTACTTTTACCCTGATGTAAAATCACCTCAAAGAGGTTTTCACTTTGGGACCTCAATGTTTTATTCTTTTGTTTTTGGCTAAGGGTGTTCACCCATCATCTAAAATGGGTTGTGTTGTAACATTAGTTTGCTCATATGGGGGGATTTATTCAGGCTCCCTCCATCTAAGCCACAAAATGGGAACAACCTTAGGATGTGGGTTTGTTATGGTGAGGTTGAGCCTCTAGAGAAGGCCGATTTCCTTTTAGATCTATTACCTATACTAATGATTAAGCTTGGAAAAGGGTTAGAGAGGGGGTAAAGGGTTACTAAAAAAGATAAAAGGTGATGAACTAAATTTCGATGAGAACTCAAATAAGCATGAAACATAAACTAAAGAAGAATAAAATAATGATATCTCACACAATCTCATAAACTAGCTAATTGCATAAGTATTTCATGAACTAGGCTCAGGAAGCAATGAATGAAGCAAGGAGGAATTCCAAGATTCACACCTAGAATTCATTAATGGTAGAAAAAACATAAGTCCAGACCTACAACTAACTTGAAAACACCTAAAAATAGGCAATAAAGAAGGAAAATGGACATGAAAGATTCTCCTTCATAATGCCATCATGCACAAGCTTTCTAATATAAAGCAGAGGCAAGAGATAGGAAAATAAAGTATTTTATTTATTCAAAAGGTATTTCATATAAATTTTTGATAGGGTCTAGCCTTATCAAATGAGATTCTCTTGCTCTTAAAAATTTAGAGATTCCTTGTGAGAGTCCAAAATTTGAGAGTGCTTGTTACAATGAGAAAGAAAATAGGAGATATAGGAGAAGAGAGGGAACATGCCATCATAATTTATTTATGATCTACCACCTTTCATGATTGCTCAACCACATTTCGATCCAATAAAGAATAATCCATCATAGACAAATTAACCTTTCATTTGTCCCAATAGCCTTCAAACTTTCTCATTTGGTTGAGAAACATATTGGAAGACAAGAATTTGTTTGGAATGCTGAGTCATCATCCATCAGACAAGAAACAAATTTAAAGCCCATAAAAATCATTGAATGATCCAACTACACTCTCTAATCCCCAAATATCTTCCTTATAATTCTATGACATTCCACTTGGATTAATTATAAGGATAAAATCCTCATTTCTCTTGATCTAACAGAGCCATGACTATATTTATTTTGAATAGTTGTAGGTACTTATTTTATCAAGGGTATGACTATGTTTAAAGATGAGAGACTCCACATCACAAATCTACCCCTATTCCAACCCTAAACTTAGGTCTACTATAGGTAAAAACCAATCATATTTATTGGTATTCTTATAGTCATGATTTCAATATAGATCTGTAGGCTATCTAGTCTTTTGATCATGATCAAAACATAATGCAAACCTAAGACAACTATTATAGCCTGATTGAGTAGACCTTTACATAGAATTGGGCTTTAATGGCACTCTTATGAATTTTTAGGGTTTGTTTTGGTAACCTAGATCATACTTTGATCTTTCACTGATACATTTGCTTGGTTGGGTCTGTAGAATCCCTTGACCTGACGTGTCTTCCCATGTGGCATTTCTTTTCCATGTTAATTTTTATTTAGAATATGCAGTCACTAAAAATTTGAACACGTGTCCTCATCTCATTTGCTCTAGATCTGGATCAAATATGCTTTATCAATTCACTTGGAGCCTTCTATCTTTGACCCTCAATATTGGTCATTGATTTGTGATCCACATTTGAGATCATGACACTTAGAAATCACGTGTGATTTTTGTGGACCCAACTATCAGTTCTCCATCTAAATAATACTCTTGCACCTTGTGGTAGCCTCATGTGCAATCTAGGCTCATTGATCTTTTGACCTCATGCATACCTTTAATCTACTTTGCATGATCAAATGTGTGCTATTGATCTTCTTTCTGCTTGATCAAATGCACATCATTGATCTAGTAAGTCAGCAAGATTATGACACTTATCATCGACATGTTCAATCTTAGGACATGCTGACCTTTTGACTTTGAGCTCATGATTAGATCTTTGATACACAATTTAACATGCACCATCGATCTTGATGGTCCCACTGTTTCAAACTATCATCCATGTGCTGTTGATCTTGATTTGATCAAGCAAGATTTTGACACTTGTCAGCTCCATGTTCATCCTTAGGATCCTTTAAAACATTTGAATTCAAATGGTTACTTCTTGTAGTTTTAATTCAACGTCCTCACGTACATCCCACTCTGCTAGTTCATTTTTATAGGCTTATATCTTGAGATAGAAAACTTATAAAGATACCAAATTTATAGGGAACTACCTTGGCACAAAAAACATCATCCCCATATGATTCTTTGGATTTTAGAGGCCTCTTAATTACATTTATTAAATGCATAACCAAATTGACCTATTCAATCCTGCATGACATGTCATGATGGTCTAGTTTTCTAAGATCACTGAATTTACACTTTAAGCTTACTTAAAGTGTTTAAAAATCTTGTAAGTGACAAGTGATCTCATGAAATCTGCCTGCTCCTTCCACCATTGGACCGCTCTCTCAATCAAGACTCTGCTTAGCTCCCCAATCCAAATCTAGGCAAAAAATTATCATGTAGGCCAATTTTGGCCAACATGTTATGGGATATAATTTGATAGAGAACCCTTGTTTTTGGTCTCCTAACAGGAACATTATCTCATAAACCTAGAAAATTGTGAAAGGCCTCATCATTCTCAAACTCATCCACATGCACTGTGGATTCTTGTTTGTCTCAGGCTATAAGTTGAGGGTGATATAAAAGAAGCAAGTTATGTTGGATAATTAGGGTAATGGTAAAAATGATATGTGGGTTAAATAGGTTGGTATTGGTAAGGTCTTCATAAATACTATAATCAAGCTCTAATTCACTATTGGCATCATCATCAGTAGATGTTGGTGTTGGAACATGAATACGATACATGGGGTCACCCCCAAGCGGTTTAAATATGAGACCATAAATTCCTTTGTACCGAGTTATAGAAATTGACTCAAGAGTACCCTATTGATTTGGATCAAGGCCTCCTCTTTCATAGGCTTAATTCTCCATGATCCTATTAGGAATGGGATATTTGGCATTTTTGTAGCAATCGACCAATTTATCATTGTATAACCATGATTCATCATTGGAAAATAGGTTCTCTTCTTGGCTAGTGGTCAGTGTGAAAATGATAGGATTTAGACTATGAATTTTACCTTTTCTTTTTCATTGTCATTCCATACAAGGTGGTTTAGCTTGAGGTATTTCATAGGACATGGAGTGTTGTGTAAGCTTGACAATGTGAAATGTGTCATGGGTGAAATATTCTCTTGGGCCATTGGCCGAGATGGTAAAATGATTAGACATTTCTAGAGGAGGCATATGTGAAGATGAGTCAAGGCTATGTGGGTGTATACAATTATCCTCTAGAAATTTGATAAGTGTTTTTTTGTTGTTATCCTTTTTAGGAATATGATCTAGGCCAAATCGGTAGTTATAACTTTTGTACTCAGCCTCCAAATGCTTACAATGTTTATAGGGTTGTAAATCTCCATTGATGGTGACCTCCATACCTAAATGAGAGAACTTGAGACACTAGTGCAATGTTGAAGGGATTTCACAAATTTCATGTATCCAAGGTCAACCCATAAGCAAACTATATGATAATTTTAGGTCTAACACATGACAAAGTGTATCATGGGTAAAGGGCCCAATGCTAACTATAAAGCTTATGGTGCCTTGAGATTCCTATTCCTCATTATCATAGGCCTTGATAGTAATTCTTTTTGGCTATAGATCAACTATTGTATATTCAAGATGCTTAATGAGCTTCAAAAACACAATATTTAGGCCTTATCCATTATCTATAAGGACATGTTTGACTTTGTGCCATGTGATGATAACTTCAATAGACAATAGATTATTATGGAGAGGGCTAAGGGCTGACATATTGCTTTGGTCAAAGGTCAACTATTGGCCTAGGGCTAGATGTCCAACCAAACCTTGGAATTTCTCAAGGGTTATGTCATTGGGAACTTGGGATTGGCCTAAGATCTTTGTTAGGATATTATCATGGATAGTAGACATATATAATAGATATAGAATGGAGATTTAGGCAGGTGTCTTTTAAAATTATTCCATAATGTCATATATTTTTTCCTTAATAGTGGTATATGGCTTGTTCCTAGCCAACATAGTAGGTTGGATTAGTTCATTGGTAGGAGGTTGTGGGCTTTGAATAATAATCTTTAACCACTAATTTGTGATTGCATAATTGGGATTGGATATATGATTGTTATAGCTTGACAATGATGGAGGTGGGACAAATAAGATAAGTCTCAATTTCTAGTACACTTGGTTATGGTCATGGGGCAATGATAAATTTTTGGTACAAAGTCTATAAATAGTAATCCTTATTTTTTATTGTGCTTGGTCACATCCAAGGTCAAAGAAGGATTGATGGCATAAATGGGTTGATTTGAATTGTTTTACAATGGTCCTGTTCTATAAGCACTTGGTCTAGGATTAATGGTGATGGTTAAAACATGACTTCCTACAATATGACCTACAACTTTGGTGTAGTCATGTGCAACTACGTGGTAAGTCCGTTGGTTATTGGAATCATTCTAGCCTTGGTCCTCCCATTCGATTGACATTGTTGTTGTTATTGCTGATATTATTTTTTTTATCATGTTGGTTGTTGGTGTTGTTATTGTTATTGTTTTGGCCTCTGTTACTTATTTTGTTGATTATTATTGTTATGTTAAAAAAAAGGGTTTTGGTAGATACCTAGGTTCTAATTAGATGTAGATGCTCTATTATCCAATGTAATATCTCCATTTTCTAACATATTTTTTGATGAGGTGTTTTATCTACACACAACAATGTAGATTATGTCTATGAACATGATGATATTCATAGAACTCATTTTCTCTATACCAGTCCAAATATGGAATACCCTTAGGATAGTGCTTTGGAATTGACTAGCTGATCATGTTAGTTATGGCTATCTTGTGAAACACTAATTTTATAGGTTATTCAAGGTCACTGAAGACTCGAGGAGTGGGTTTCCTTCATGGAGGAGGATTTTAAAAAGGTGGTGGTTGCTACATTTGTGGATCTAGTCTAGGTTGTTGTGAGGGCTATGCTTACAGAATAGGTTATTGATGAGGAGTAAGCTACATTTGTAGTGTAGGATGAGTAGATGGTGGTTGCACCATTTGAACATGACATGACTCAGTTACTCAATTTCCAATAACATTCTTATTATTGTTGAATTGCTTGGATTTCTCATAGTTATTGGCTTGGGATGGTGCTAACACTTGTGCTTGGACTTGGGTATGGTTTTGACTTTGGATTGTTCTTTGGTTTTGGTTCTAATTTTGGTTTGATGAGGTTAATTTGATAATCCCTTTGTTAATAAAGGCCTTTTCAATTAACAAACCTTTTTCAATGATCTATTTGAAAGTATGCACACACTAAAGCTCTGAATGGTACGATATCTCACTATACAAATTTTTAGTAAACAGAGTGGCCAATTGTTTGTCTGGTAAGCTATGGGTGAAGTGACTAATGAGTGATCTCCATCTCTATAAATAAATTGTAAAAATTTCACTAGGTTTTTATTTGGCTTGAGTTAAATCTACCAATGAAATCTCATGTTTAAGATTATAAGAGAAATGTTGCATAATTTTTTTTGAGAGGTCATCAAAATCAGATACAAAATTCTTTAGAAATTTGAGGAACCAATCCAAAGCCTATCCTGCTAGACTTTGAGTAAACAAAAAGAGTAGATAAATGTCACTGTAAGCCACTAGATGGCAAACAACAAAGAATTCTGTCAAATGGGCATTATGGTCAAATCAGGAGGAAATGGTATCTGAAGATACTCCATGTTGAATGGGTATGAACACATATCATCTAATTTAAACTTCTTGGTTTGTTTCCCTAATTGAATGAAAATAATTACATCCTTCATTTATTACATCTCTTTGGCCAATAAACTAGATGGAACATTTGGCTAAGGTGGTAGTTGGGAGGTCAAAGGTGGATTACCTTGATTAGGGTATAATGGAGGAATGGTTTATTGTGGAATGTTGGTTTGATGAATAAACTAACTAGGAATATGCATCTATGGATTGGAATGTCATTGTTGAAATTGCATGCATTATTGTGTGATATTTTAATTTGGATTTCATAAATAGCCTTAATTTTGGGGAATTGGGGTTGTGATGGGAGGATATGGATTTGGGTGAAATATTGTGCATGTTGAGGTTGAGTGGGGACTTGCTACTGACTAGTCAATCCTAGCTGAGGAAGGGGAAATTGTTGTTGACTAAGGCCCTATTATTGAATTTACAACACGTGTCAAGTAAAAGGCAATTACTACCTAATTTGTACTTATTAGATAGTGGTACCTTTGTATTACATGAACACCTATTGTGAACTAGATGCTTGTAGGATGTTCAATGTTTGTCTTTGATCGATAGACATACATTATTGATTAGGCAATGTTTATTATTGTAAAGGCATATTGGTCTATGACTATTGAGGTACGTTTGCCATTACCATTTGAAGTGAAACATTTGTTTCCATTTTTTGAGGTGGCATAGTGTTCTGCCTCTACTATGATGGTAAAGTATAATGTGCTATTTGTTATGGAATGTTGATCATCACCTATTGAGGTGGATTCGTGTTTATCACTTGTTGTTGAGGTAAGGCACTAGTCGATGCTTGATTACTTAATCCCCATGGTTGTGTGCTTGAAGAGAAAATTAGCTGAGGATTAGAAGTAACTTATTATGGTTAGAATGCAAGAGTCCCTTCCCCTACTATTGTGAACCACTTGTGGTATTAACTAGAGGCACTTATTATTACAGACTATTTGTTGGTGTAGTTAAACCACTTTGGCCTAGATTGGAAGACACTTATGTGTTATCCATTATGTTTGGCACATTGTTTAATGTAGAAGCTATAGTCACTTAATAGATGGGACATTGTACATGTTATCAAGTAAATTAATTTACACAAATGGGTCTATACCTAAATTATATTAACATATCAACTCAATTAATACTCTTATTGAGGTAGCTAACTCTATGAGTGGAGTGTTTGACATGGCCATGGTATTAAAATTATGCACTAGATTCAATTAAGTTTGATATCCTTGTTGCATTTATATAAAAGGGTATTTCATGAGCATATTTAGGTCTTGATATGACATCGACACAAGTGCTTAAGGATGGATAGTAGAGGCTTATTCAATGGTTTGGGTATAAGGTATGTTTAAAAGCACTCTAACTAGACTATGTAAATTTTCATGGGGGAAGTATATCAAAAACTTGACCCCTACCTCCATAGCTCTAATTAAGACCTCATCCTTGTTTTAAAGACAGTGACTATCAAAAAAATAAGGATCGTACATTGATGGTATAATAATGCAATATGGTTGTTGTTGATTTTGTTCTACAATCGATGGTACACTAACAAGATATAGTGTAGTTTGCTCTTGGTATTCATTTGAATAGTGAGGTGTGTTAACCAAATAATAGGCTAATGGATCTTGACTTTGTTCCCCATATTGATTAGTGTAATGAAGATAAGGATCCATCTCACAAACCATATCATCAGTGTAAGGGTCTTGAACAAAGTTACCATTCATGACTATGTTATCATAACCTGGATTGTACATGGCTCCACTATGAGTGTAACAAGACATATCCAAATCAATGACTAACATTACATGAAGGTAGGCCTAGAGTTCTATAAACTCTTAAAAATAAGGTCTAAAAAAAAGAAATAGATGGTCCAAACTTGGTCTAAAAATGTGGTCTAAGAATAGAGTTGTTTCTCCAAAATGGTCTAATGTTAAAATCCTTATACAAATGGTCAAGTGGATGAATAAAACCAAATTCTAAACTTAGGTAAAAAGTGTTTCAAATAATTCTAAACTAGGTCTAAAAGATGAAAAAGGTTGTTAGGTCTTTGGGAACAAGGCACACAACTAGGCTCAAAACAACTATGTCTAAAACAAAATGATAAGATGCTAGGACTCTTGGACACATGACATAAGAGCTAGAATTGAAACAAAACAAAAGGGAAATTACTAGGTCTTTTGGAATCAGGGCACAAAAGCTATATTTTGAAACACATTAGGTCTAAGATAAATAAGACATTGCTAGGTCTTTTGGAAACAAGTCATAGAATCTAGAATGTGAAACACACTGGGTCTAAAAATAAATGGGAATTTTGCTAGGTATTTTAGGAACAAGGCACAAAATCTAGAATTTTAAATAAACTAGATCTAGGGCAAGACAATTAATCTAATAAATTTTAAACACTTTAAACCAACCATTCAAATTTACACACACATTTGATTATTTATAAAAAAGACATTGGAATTTAGACACATGGAAAATAGACCACTTACCAAATATAGGCAAAAAAATCTTTAAATTTATCAATAAATTGGTTTAAGTTGCACAATATAAAAGTGAAAGATCAGTTCCTAAGCCAAAATTACATGAGGCATAGGCACAAAATCAATCAATGTTGGAATCTGAACTTGTCAAGGCTAATTTTGAACTTGATTTAGAAGGCTCTAACTCTTTAAATAGATAATAAATTATGCCAATATAGATGTCATAATGATATTAGGCATAGACTAAGAAGGCACACGTGGTTTCAAAATTATAATTCGACATAAGGTAAAAAGTCTTTGAAACAATACGAGTAGCGTAATGATGTTATCATGATCTAAAGGTAAGGTAAATGGTTTGTTTCAAAAACAAGGCACAAGACTCAGAATGAAATGGGAAATGTAATGATGTCCCTTTGAAATAAGTGACACATACACACAAATTTTGACAAAATGACTAAGGCAAATGTGTCATGTCAAACAGATGGCATAACACCTCTTCAAGCATAGGAGTGATGTGAAAAAATGACTTATTTTGGATGTGGTATGATAAATAAATAATTTTGACTCAAGATAATGAAAGTAAAAAGGAAAAACTATAAAAAAACTGAAGTGTAATGTTATAAATCCTAAAAACTAACAAGGTAACTTCGTACTGTCAAATTCCATCTATATACTTGCTCTTGAGAGGAAATTATATTATTAATCCAAAAAGTTAAAGCACATGAAAATTAGGGTTTTTAGGCCCCCTCTTCTCTCAAGATTTTGTATGGCTACATGGAAATTTGGGTTACTCATCTTACATTGATAGTATATCCATGACAAGTGGGGTTATCTAAAAACTATAAATTTTCATATGTTCTAAATGGTCCCATATCTGTGGTTAACTCTAGGGTGCAACACATCATTTGGATCTATGTTAACTAGATTATTGTGAAAAGGTCTTATCCTTTTCAAAACCACTATAGCAATAAATTGCTTAGTGTAGTGTGATGTTCAAGTTAAATATACGTTCCAAGGCAGTTTCTTACTAACAGAGCTTGTTTAACTACTCAAATAAGCATCTCATTAAGTCAACCTTAATTTGTATACCCATACTATGGAGTGGAGTTGAATTGATGTTGGGAGATGAATTACCAAGTCAAAACTTCCTTAGAGAACCCATGAGGGGGGTGATGAACTCCCACTCACAAGCCAAAAATGCATGAAATAAAGAAAGTGGAAGGATTTTAGGGTCATTTTGGGGTCACCCAAATCTCTCAAAATTTGGGGAGGGCCTTAACGACTTTCCTTCCACACTTTTGGAGTAAATTGACAAATGTAATAAGTAATTAGTTTTGATAACCCATGTTCCCTAAAAGGGATAGGGGGAGAGCATACATGTGACACTTGGCTTGCAAAACAAACATTCAATAATAATCATAAAAATGGAAACTTTTATGAGTATTTAACTAAAGTGTGAGTTCATTTTTATATCACCAAATAAAATATGTCATGAAGTTTAGCCCCTTGGTGATTATTTATTTTTTAAACTTTGAAAATCATAAAACAAATCAAGTACCTAATTTTTAAACACCAAATTCAGATGTGACTTGAATGAATTAAAGTGATAAAAAATGTTTTTCCTTTGTGTTTTGGTCATGCAAAATATGTTAGTGGGTTTACTTGTTACTTGGCAAAAGTGATGTCCTTGAAAATTATCTCAACAAAACACAAAATCACCTCTCTAGAATGATTTTGTAGTTACACAATAAAATGTGAAATGTGAAATTGTTTTCTCATAAAAACACAGCCAAAACAAAATGCTTAAAAACCCACAGTGAACAATTTTGTAGGTTATGAACAATTTCACAACTCTGGTTGATGATTTCACTATTTAAGTAGATGAATTTGCTATTCAGGAAAATAATTTTACACTTTTGGTATTAATTTCACTAGTTTTGAAAAACTTGCAACAAACAAAAACACACAGGAATGATTTCATGATTCTACAGCAATTTTGGTTCCAGCAAAAAATGATTTCACTACTACACAAGATGAATTCACTGCTAAGCAAAATGAGTTTGCAACCTAAAAATTTGATTTTTCTCACCATAAAAATTATTTTACTAATGTAAATAAAAAATTTGATACTAATTTTAACAAATTTGCTAATCTAAAATAATTTCATAATTAGCTAAAAAATGAAAAGGGCTTTTTTCTGTAGGATGATTTCACGATTTTGCTAAATGATTTCACCATTTTCTAGCCTAATTTCATAGTTTTGTAGAGCTAAGGATAAACTAGAGTGATTTCACTATTTTATGAGATAAATTCATAGATTAGGTTGATTATTTTTTAGTTTTTTATGCCAATTTCATAGTTACATAGTCATGAATTCATGAATACGTAGTCGAAAACACATAAAAGTTAGCAATAAATCATGAAAATAAGCTCTATAATTAAGTATTATTGGCTCTAAAAATCTCTCAAGAGAATCCATTCATGTTGTGGGGTGTCATATTATTCCACCAGGCATGCCATCATGTGAACAAGGAATACATAGACGGGAGATTAGTATAGTGTTAGTGCAATAAAACAAAATCAAAATAACACACTAAACACTTAACACCTCTAGCCTAGATAATAGGGGAATATAGGTAACAAACATACAAATGAAAACACAAATAGAACATAAAATAAATCATCGTTTTACCTTCCTTGTATCTTTAAATGGATTACTTAGTTTTGTGCATCAAGAAGTCTTTATCAATGAAGCTCCATTTGCTCCTTCTCTCCTTCTCTCCTTTGATTGGCTGATTGGCTTATGAATTTGGCATGGTAACATTACTTGAAAAGTTTCTTTGCATCCAAATGGGTATTATAAGTTTACACCAAGATAGCTTGTTCAATAGGCAAGGCCTTGTATTTATAGCCTCCAAAGTTAACTCTCACCCAAGGTGAGTTAAGGCCAAGTTTAAACATGGAAAGAGTTCAAACTAACCTTAGGTGAGTTGAGGATAACTCTAGTTGAGTTAAAAGTTGTCATATAATTATTATTTTCAATTACTAGACATGGATCTCAAATTAGATATTTTGAGATATTTTGGAAGAGCTTGACCACTCATAAAGGCAATGATGAAAATGCTTGATATTTTGAATTTTGGAATTTCTATTTTTAGATATTCGTTTATTAAAAATGGATAATTTAGCTAAGCATTTAATCTAGTTTAATTATTTGATTTATTTTGATTAAAATTTTATCTTTTTTAAAAATTGTTCAAGTGCCCCAATTAATGGGTCCATAGGCCAAACTATCAGTTGTTAGGTCATAAGGTGACTGGGGGTGAATATATGAGAGGTTATTATTGTGTATAAGCTATTACTCCAAATAGGGATGCCTCAACATGATTTTTAGAATTAATAAATGATGTCTGGATGAAATCAAGATGTTTAAAGATTCATAGGCTTAATTTGCAATGTTTGGTAGAACTCAATTTGAAGTCTGGTAGGAATCTAGTTGTGGCTAGAATGGGGTGTCTACACTACTGAGCCCATCCATTAGTTGGTATCCCTACCCACTCCAACCATCAGTTGAAGATGGATTTAGGAATGCATTAGCCAACTTGGAGCATACAACTAAAACCAATAATGTGATGTAGAATGGCCACATGTATAAGAAGGGGTCTAGTCAAAACTTAAGTTTTTCAATACACACTAAACCCAATAAAGTATTTCAAAGAAAAAACATATCAAGTTCCCAAAACTCAATGGGTCTTACAAATGGAGGAGTTTTTAAACTTTCAGGGGTCTCGTGACCTTCAACATCCTTTAAGTTTGCATTCAGATGACAACAACATCCATTTGAATCACATTACTAACTCAATATTAGTTGGTTTCTCACTCAAAAAATAATTCAAACTCCACAATGGATAAATCAAATAACACAAAAATGACATAAGACTATCCCACCATCAAAAGATGAAAAATAAACAATTCAGTCCATAAAAGAAATAAATGGAGTTTGTCTATGGGTGACCATATTGCATCATGCTTTTGTTTTTACCTATATACACCACCTTTTCCACTACACAACAAACTTCCCAGATCAACGTAGCTCATTACTATTGCATCTGCACCCAATCCAATAATAAGGGCATTAGCAGTACTTATTCATAATCTAGTAATAAAACATATATAAATGTAAATGTTGTATTAATGATTATAAATAGTCTTAATTAATATTTAAATATTCTGAAAGTCTTCAAAATGTCAAAAATAAATTTAATATACTTAAAATAATCATTTTGAAATTTTTACACATCCTTTTTTAAAGCAAACATCTTCAAAGGAAGTTCAACATTCTCGTATTGCTTTTCAGCTAAATTACTTCTTTTTGGCATCCTTTTATTGTAGGCAAATTATTAAAAAAATCAATTCCAATCAACTTTCACTTCACTTATAGAATGTTGATCCATAAAAGTATGAACTATAGAAGTTTGGATTCTAATTTTTTTAGAGAACGATTCAAACACACAAAACTAAAATATATATTTATTTAACTTATATCATGGGTTTCGACTTCTATTCAAAAATTTCCTTTTGATACTACAACTATTGTGATGTTTTTGTTTTCTTCTATTCTTCTATTCCAAACTATTGTACTAATGCATCTATTGGTCTAGAGGAAGAGGCCTTTGTAATTTTATATGCTTCCATGCATCATAAATACCATTCTAATCTATCTCATTTAGAGCATGCGGTGCACAAAGGGAAAGTAACATTAACATATCCAATGTTTTCAAAGAAAGTCTAGATCGATCATCATTCTTTATCATGTTTAACTTTGAGAAACCTGTTTCACATACTGTCGTGATTGTTGAAATAACAAGAATAACTTGCCATATCTATGTTAAACATGGGAACCCTTCAAACCATTCAAGATCACCCCCCCAAATATCCCATGCTCCAAATGTATGTTTTTTGAGTTTGATTTATAAATAGTACAAACAAATTCATCCATCTCTCCTAAACATTTGATAGTATTTACAATAGGCAAGTTCTCAACACTAAATTTCTCACATAAACATATTACCATGTTTTTGTTTGACAATCTCTATCACCCACCTCATCATAATAATTATGAGGATTGAAAAACTTAGCAACATTAAATATAGGTAAATCTATGAACCTTGCATCTAGAGAGTCAATAACCTTCATTATAAAACTTTTTTCCAATACAATGCAATCATCATGTGTCTTTGATCTTTATGAGTTAGTCAAGCTCTCAAATCTCAATAGATGTATATGTATTGTACTTGATCTATCTACAAACTCAAGAGTTCCTCCTTGTGCTCTATTTAAAAAAGATGAAATATGTATTGCACCTACCCCAAATATGTCTCTTTTAAATCTCCTACAAAGAATGTCAATAGTAATATCTAAGCTAGTGATAATAGAAGTAATATCAACATGGTCGTATTGAAACTTTATATTCAACTTATTTAACTCAATAAACACATCTACAAGTAAATGGATTCAAAATTGTAATTTAAAAAATCTTTCTAAATCATACATTTTTTTCTCCTCTAACTCCCATTCTTTCAAAAAAATAGGCATGAGTTCAAGAAGCCTTTCCATGACCTTTCCTTTAGAGAGCCACCTAATTTTATGAATTTTCAACACCTCTAATCGATTGATTTGAAATGACTCCATTAGATCTCTTAATGATCCATGTCTTTTAGTAGATTTTATAAGCCATGAAAAAAATTTATTTGCAAATTTGTGAATAAATTATGTTTTGGAAAATAAGATGAAGCATCATTTGCTAATAATGCTTCTTGATGAGCTATGCAATGAATATCTAATAATTGAGGAGCATCTCGATGAATCTTAGTAGATAAACCTTCACATATACCCCTCATAGTAGAAGCCCCATTAGATCCAAATCTAACTAACTTCATCAAAGATAATTTCATCTCTATTAAAAGAGTTATCATGGCATCATACATAGACTGAGTTGTTCTAGCTTTTATTTGAAGGAGGTATATAAATTTTATTACACATTTACCTCTTCCTTTATTTATCAAATACATAATGTAAACTATCAAATGTTGTTTTATAGTCTAATTGGTACTTTCATCAACTAAATTTGAGTAAAATGGGCTATGGAAAATCTCATCTTTTAACTTTTTCTAATATACCTCCTTTTTAACTTGTAGAAACTCTTTTCCAAATGTGGTATTTATATATGCAAAGTATTCATCTATTAGAGGCATGTGTGAAGTGCATTTTTACCTATTGAAGTCACAAATTATCTTATAGAGTTCTAAAGGTAAATCACGTATGACAAAAAAATACATATTTTTTATCACATATATGATTCTCTCATTCTCAAAATCTACTATTAGTTCTACATGTTTGGTAATTGGATTACTACTTTGTTTGCTTTCTCCCTCCAAAAGTTGCAAAGAAAATTTATGAGGCTTTGATTCTGCATGCATTCTTAAACCACTGACTTGAAGGGTGTTACTCCCATCTTTAGCAAATGGAGTCTCTTTCTTATATTTTACACACCAAAAACATTTTATCCTTTCAGCAGCATTGCAATTTTTTACAGCATAAGCCCGTAGAAATCTTGTTTTCCATTTAGACTTGAATGTTCTTTTCTATTTATTTGATGCTTGTTCCTCTTCCTAAATCTATTTTCCATCTGTTTCATATTTTTCTTCATGTATATGAACATCAAAGTCTTCATTTTTGGATTGGCATTATTGATTAGAATCTCGAGGGATACGAAATGCATTAACAAGTGATAGTTATTTTTTATCCTTCTTAGGACGACCAATAAAATCCATTTTCTCATAATTTATACCTATTCAATGAAAAAATTAAAATAAATATAAAAGTATAAAATAAATAAGTCCCACATACCAAAGTATAATATTAGGATTAGGATTTAAAATCATTTCCAAAATCATTTATAATCTCAATAAAAAAATTTATGTTTTATTAATTTATAATGGTAAGGGTTTAAAATCATTTCCAAAATTCAAAATGTTATTCTTCTTGAAGTGATGACTACTGAGAACTTTAGGATTTAAGAATAGAATGACCATCAAAATATAGTAGTATAAATAAATTGATGTAATAAATATACACTTTGCCTTACAATAATAATAAATGAGTTATATTGTTTCATTTTTAGGAGACCAATTTCCCTTTGAATTAGTATTTTAAATATATATAATAATGTGTGTGTGTGTGTGTGTGTGTATGAGTGGGTAGTTGTTACTTATTAACTTATTTGTCCATTCACCTTCTTGAGTATAAATTACCAATCTCAATTCTCACTGTAAATTAGCATTATAAATATATATAACCAATCTCATTGTAATTACCAATCTCACAATAAATCAGTATTAATTATATAGATATATATATTCATTTTTGAATATATTTATAAGACTGATTTAAAGTGAGATTGGTCTCATATATATATATATGAGACCAATCTCACTTTAAATCAGTCTTATAAATATATTCAAGACTGATTTAAAGTGAGATTGGTCTCATATATATATATATATATATATATATATATATATGAGACCAATCTCACTTTAAATCAGTCTTATAAATATATTCAAAAATGAATATATATATATCTATATAATTAATACTAATTTATTGTGAGATTGGTAATTACAATGAGATTGGTTATATATATTTATAATGCTAATTTACAGTGAGAATTGAGATTGGTAATTTATACTCAAGAAGGTGAATGGACAAATAAGTTAACAAGTAACAACTACCCACTCCCAGTCCCACAAAATTCCATTAATGGAATTTATATGACACAAAATTCTTAGTCCCACATTTTTGCTAAAACATTAAGTTATTTTAAAAAAATTGGCTAATGCATTCCACTAAAACTTGTAGTTGTAACTTGTCAATGGTCATTACCAATTGACATTGCTAATTTGCTTTTCTACTCTTCCAATTAGTGTCAACAACCCAACTAATTTGCTAAATTCATTTAAATTCATTGCTAACTACCAACAATTAATAATGGTAGTGGGTCAGTGGTTACTAAAAATGGACTGTGGGGGCACAACCGCAGGCTTAGAGATACTCTATCTCTCACAAATCATAAAGTCACAATCAGTGGTCAAATTTGAACCTGTCCTAGCCTGTCTAATTTCATGTAATAAGTATACACTTTGCCTTACAAATTTATAATAACAATAAATGAATTGTATTATTTCATTTTTATGAGACCAATCTCCTTTTGAATTAGTATTATATATATATATATATATACCAAATTCCATTCCCACTTTAAATTAGTCTTAACTTTAAATATATATTTTCATTTGTATATATATATATATTTATAAGACTAATTTGAAGTGAGATTGAAATTTGGTCTCATAAAACTATATATAGATATAATTTATATATATATTTATAATACTAATTTACTGTGAGATTGGTAATTACAGTGAGTGGTTTTATATATTTATAATACTTATTTACAATAATAATCAAGATTGATAATTTACACTCAGATTTCATGGTCAAATTCAAACCCATCATAGCCCATTTAAGGGCTCCAGACCCATCACATAATTCCATATTAAAAAATGGACATAAAAAAAAACTTAATTCATAAATTTCATTACAATTAAGAAGTATGTAGTCATTATTAAAATGACAAAAGAAGGGGAACATTAAAAGTGCATAGTCTACAGTGTGTACACAAAATAGTTTACATGCATTTCACCATGCATTACATAGAATAGTTTACATTGTTTCATTTTGATAAATATTTATAAGACTAATTTAAAGTGAGATTGGATTTGGTCTCATAAAACTATATATATATATATATATATATATATATATATATATATATATATATATATATATATATATATATATATATATAACTTTCATATTTTTTTTTAATACTAATTTAGTGTGAGATTGATAATTATAGTGAGTGGTTTTATATATTTATAATTCTAATTTATAGTGTGAATTGAGATTGGTGATTTACACTCAGATTGGTCTCATAAAATGAAACAATACACACACACACACACACACACACACACACATGTATATATTACATATTAGTAATATAAATATATATAAAAATGAAAAATATATATTCATAGTTCATTGTAAAGTAGTATTATGAATATATATATATATATAAACAAAATCTTTCAAAATACCCAAAACTGCATCCATCAGCACTCAACGCCCTTTATAAGACTAATTTAAAGTGAGATTGATATTTGGTCTCATAAAACTGTGTGTGTGTGTGTGTGTGTGTGTGTGTGTGTGTGTGTGTGTGTGTGTGTGTGTGTGTGTGTGTGTGTGTGTGTGTGTGTGTGTGTGTGTGCGTGCGTGCGTGCGTGCGTGCGTGCGTGTGTGTGTATGTATATATATATTACTAATTTACAATGAGAATCAAGATTGATAATATACACTCTAATTGGTCTCATAAAAATGAAACTATATATATATATATATATATATTCAAAATTCTTTGCAAATTAGTAATATAAATATATAAAAATGATAAATATATATTCACAGTTCACTGTAAATTAGTATTATAAATATATATAAAAATGAAACTATATATATAATATAAACAAAATCTTTCAAAATATCCAAAATTGCTCACATCACTATCAACACTCAACATCTTAAAAGACCCAAAATACCCAAAATCTATATTCAAGATAAATTTATAAACCTTATACAACTCTAAATTTTTTTAGTTTTAAAATAATTAATTACCTTGATTTACTAAATAAAATCTTAGCTAGATTAAACCCTAAAATCATGTTATGAGTCTAAGATAAAACCCTCCCTGAAAACTACTTTCCATGTCACCAATGGCCATTATAACACTTCCTTTTCATTTAAGATGTACCTACACCTTTTTGGTTCATTTACATGCTTAATGAATTAGGGAGGTTCATTACTTACCTAAATTTGTAGATTTTAATCAATTTTTAGAGTCTATAAATGGCCGTACATGCCACAAATCTAATTGGTTTGAACTTTGGTGAATAATCTATAGTATGCACTCATAAATGCATACAAGTTCAATGAATACTCTACAGTCCAAAGTAAATAGCCTTACAGAGCAGAAAAAATGCCTTGTGAATTTGTGACTTGTGTAAGATAGTGTAGTGAGAGTAGTGATAAGTTGCTAACTCTAAGCATGTGCCCCATTCCAAGTAGCCAC
Organism: Torreya grandis; assembly: GCA_037957365.1. Classification (NCBI taxonomy): domain Eukaryota; kingdom Viridiplantae; phylum Streptophyta; class Pinopsida; order Cupressales; family Taxaceae; genus Torreya; species Torreya grandis. Next base: position 847,521 of record JARHVA010004424.1, on the reverse strand, counting down.
TGCCATTATTAATTACTAACAACTAGCAATTAATGGCAAAGGAAATGCATTACAATGAATTTAGCCTAGGCGCCTAGGCTAATAGCACCAACTAATAGAGTAGAAGAGCAAATTAGCAATGCCAATGACCATTAATAAGTTACAACTACAAGTTTTAGTGGAATGCATTAGCTAAATTTTTAAGAAAAGTTAAAGTTTTAGTAGAAATATGGGACTGGGAATTTCATGTCACATAAATGCCACTAATGGAATTTTGTGGGACTAGGAGTGGGTAGTTGTAACTTGTTCATTCACCTTCCATCCTTCACTCAATGATAATAAGTCAGAACTATGTCACACTCACCAGTCACCATGTAAGTAGTAATAGGTAGTGGCATGGTACCTAATTAGTAGCTCAAGTATGGGCTACAACCTGGGATAGTGGAATGACTAACAAGGATTTTTAAAGCTCGCCCTTATTTTGTCATTAGAATAATGATTATGCACTTCTTAATTACCACATAATTTATCGATTATGGCTATTTTTTTTGACAAAATTTTGTGATGGGTTTAGAGCCCTTAGATGAGTTGTGATGGGTTCAAATTTAACCATTGCGTAGCTTTATCAAGGCCTAGTTACTAGTGCTACTAGAGGAGGTGGAGACAGATCTTGAGGATCCACTAGAGGAGGTAGAGGCAAAGTGTGTAGAGCATGGGACACTAGAAGAGGTAGAGGTAAAGCATGAGGAATTAAGGCCACTAGCAGAAGTGGAGCAGGAGTCAGGGTTGGAACTCAAGGAGGAGAAGGCAAAAAGATTCCTTATAAGATTATCCAAGAGATGGCTAGAGCTATTAGAGTTAGGTCATCCATAGATAAAGCAAGAGATAGAAGGGTTATCAAGGGGTTCCTCTTAGCTATTATCTAGGATAACACTTCTTGGTCATCGATGGTATTTAGATAGATTTCATCATCATCTTCAAATTGATGGTCATAGTTGGTGTTGAACCAAGTTGGATATTACACCAAATGGGCCACCTAAATTACCCATTTAGGGTCCCACTACCAATCTTACATTTTTCTAGGGTGAAGGAGTCTCATCTAGCTACCATATTTTGTATAGAGGGGAAGTTATTATAGATGTGGCCCCGAATGGTGATCAGGAGTAGGGGGCATGACTTAATACTAATGATGTGCATAGAAGTTGAAGATGTCATTCACTAGTTGATAGGTGATCTCCTACTTTGTTAATTAGTTAGACACATAATATGTTAGGTGTAGGGGGTCTTGGAGGAAGCCTATGACTCAGATCACTATGTCATCTTTATACAACCAATAGTCCCTTGATGGCTATGATAGAGTCCTAGATTATCTTTGAGAGTCAAGGCATGAGAGCTCCATTGACCACCTTGTATACGATCAAGTAGAAGTGGTTACAAATGTCCTAGACATGCTAGTAGAACTAATGGCCATAGAGCTTGAAGAGGACCACATGAACATTTGGGCCACCATAAACCAAGTAGGAAAGGCTGATGACTTGAATGAGAACATCCCATATATGGCATCAAATAGGTAACTCATCATGTAGAAGTCACCCCCTTTATAGGCATCAACCATAGCATGGACCAACATGAAGTATATCAAGCCTCTAATGCTTGGGATGTCAAAGTGAGTTAGGATCATGTGTAGAAGGGGCACCCATAACTCATTGACATAATGGCAGTCTGGGTCCCTGAACAACCAATTTAGTAAGATCATGCCTACTCAAACCTCCTCTCAAAAGGTGAAAAATTTGTAGGCATTGATATTTTCTTTGTGACCCACTTAGAGTCAAGGTTCTTGGCTTATCATGAGCGACATCATAGATATGATGGTTGCTCATCAAGATTGACACTATTGTTGCATTGTATGAGAATGATAAGTTTGAGAGAGAGTAGTATGCCTTAAAGACATTCTTGAATATATCAATAATTTGGTATTGAGAGGTGGTGAACATGTTAGGTTGTGGAGCTAAAAACTTCATTGATGCAGACATGGAGGAGAGTTGTGGAGGTTGTTGAGTTGCAGAACAAGTTGTATGGCAACCGACGTCGGTCATATTACAGTGCAGAAGAAATCGATGTCGGTTATGAGTCGGCCGACATCAGTTAGGAAGGAACTGACGTTAGCAACCTGTGTGTGCATGCGTTTGCATGCGGGTTGAGAACAGGTCTATTTTTGGACTGTCAGTTTGCATGTTAAAGGATAATTTTAGTCTTGGAGTTGCGTGTCTAATTATTGTATGCATGAGATCTATATAATAGACTCATGGGCTGTATTGTAAAATCATACTAGTGAGAGAGCAAAGATTAGCTTCTTCAGAAGAGAGAGAGAGCAAGAGTGCTAGATAGCCATTGTGCTTGTAGAGAGAGCAAGAGTAACTCCTAGTTCCAAAGGGGTGCTGAGTGTGTATGATCAGGGAGAGTTGCAGGTTGTGCAAGTTCTGGTAGAAGATCCACCGGAGTACTGGTTGAATAATCATAAGGACTTGGTGAGGCAAGGACAAGGGTTCTTCAGGGTGCAGAGACATCTACGTGGTAAGTAAGGTCTGGTGATTTTCAGGTTGATGCAAGAGCAGGGAGATCTACTTGGAGTATAGTTGTGTACTTGGTGTACTGGTAGCATTGTTACTAACTGGTGGAGGTGAACAACAACTCTGTGTTTGAGTTGATTGTTGTGACCGTAATTGAGAGAGTGAACTATTGAAGGAGAATTACAGGTGAACCCTAGAAGTGTGGGAGCTCTAGAGGTTTGGGAAGAAGAAGAGTGACATCTTCTTTATTGTATTTTATTTTGATTGAGTATTAATACAATTGGGTATTGTCTCTCATATTTTGTGTTATTTCATATTTCTAATTACTTATCATTCTGGTTAAATTCTGTGTTTAGTTGCTAATACAAAGGTAATCAAGTGTGCCCTTAGTGGGCGGTAGATCCTGACAGTGGTTGCTCATCAAGATTGACACTATTGTTGCATCGTATGAGAATGATAAGTTTGAGAGAGAGTAGTATGCCTTAAAGACATTCTTGAATATATCAATAATTTGGTATTGAGAGGTGGTGAACATACCCAATCATTAACAATATCCTTCACTTAGATAAACTTATGGAAGATGTCACCCATCATGTTAGCATAGGAAAATTCCTCTAGTTTGGTCATGATTCTAAAAAGTCTGTACCTTTTATAGGACCAAAGGGCATCCACTTACTCTACCAGTTGGTCATCGACATTGATAAAATATCTGGGGACCTACAATTACTTTTAACATGTCATTTTAGTGTTTTTACCTAGTTAAACCAATAGGGAAAGTGGTGTCATGATACTTAGGATCGACCTTCAGGTTGGAGGATGTAGTGGCCATTGGAGTAGGATAGAGGGGAATTTGGGAAGTCTTAGGCAATAGAGTGTGAGATACATGGGTTTTGTGTAAATTTGAAAGCAAAGAGTTTGAGGCTTCTTATAAAGAAGTAATGGTAACCATCAATGGGCCCCCTTTGGACTCTATAAATGTATGAATGCATCTCCTTACATTAATAACATTTGACATCTCATTTGATATGAATTTGAAATTGATTTGGTGGCTAGATTTTCTCTCTTTATTTATAAATCTAGAATTAAATTTGGAGCCCATGATCCTCCACCACTAGCCATATATAACAATGGTGATGGGATGTTTTCAAAACTATCCTATTGGGTCCATATTCCCATTCTGCTAATGCCTTGTGAATGATAGGCATGTAGTCACATCTCTTAGAGTCCCCTCACCCAACTCTTACTTTCTAACACATTTTATCCATCTATTGGTCTTCCCATTAACGTTTAGTACCTAGGAATGACTTTTTACTCCATGTCATTCCCCTAGACTAGATGACATGTCATTTAGGGACAAATGACACACCTTAATTATCCTTGGTTAACCACTTGTACTTCATTGTAATCTTCCTAAGTCATAAGTGGTAACTATTTCATCTTCACTCCAGTCGACATGGCCATTTCTCATTAGGCTAGGTTCTCCTAGGCTCTAAAATTTATAAAAGGTCTGAGAGACTAGATGTTCTAATTCCAAATGATGTGGGAACTCCCCATTGGGTTAGGCTCTCTCGATATTTTACATCTCTGATATGTCTAGGGGGCTGAACGCTCTAACTCTAAATGACATGATAATTTACCATTGGGCCATACTCTTTTGAGATCTGACATCTCTAACAAGTCTAGGGGAATAGATGCTTTGACTTCAAATGATGTGGCAACTCCCCATTAGGTCGAGTTCTCTCAGGATCTGACATCTCTAACATGTCTAGGGGATTGACCACTCTGAATTCAAATGACATGGTAACTCCCCATTGGGCTAGGCTCTCCCGAGCTCTGATATTTTTTATAAGTCTAGAGGACCAACCTTTCTAACTCCAAATGACATGTCAACTCCCCATTGGGTCAGGCTCTATGAGATTCACAAAATGATGAAGTAATAAAGACACAAAGAAAATATTTCATTAAAGCTTTGCCTATTAGACACAAATAACTCAATTTATCATGGAGGATAACAAGTTTGTTACTTTAGGAAGGGAACTAGACTTTGGGAACACATCCTTATGAAAATCAACCTACAATTTTGGTGTTGTGATATGCTAAAAGAGAACAAACACTACTTATTTATTTTTAGTAAAGTTAAAAAAAGATCTATTATTGCTTGAAGAAAATCAAGGTAATGCATATTCTGATGTTTTGAGTAGGCATCGTTGATGAAAATAAAATGAAGAATTCTAAATCTTTGGTTCATGAATTTTTTAGAGGGGTCCCCCATTTTAGATAAAATGGAAATTTTGGCCACAATAAATGGTGACTTTCATGGAGAAAGTGATGAGAAGCACTTAGAACTTGAATAATTTCTTCTTTCTTTGCTCATCACAATAGTTTTATGAGGGTATTTATCATCCACATAAGAGATGAGGTAATAAAATCTCACAATAGTAAGTGACATACTGAGCTTTTACCTATAGATAGCCACCAATGTGTATGAGAAATGATTTTCATTCAGATTCATTCTTAGATTACTTTTAAGTAATCAAGGCTGGACTGGTTATTAGACTTCCTCTAGGGTGTTGTTGGCTTGATGGCTTGGGAGGGATGACTAGGACATTACTATGATTCTAGATGGGCATGTATAGCCCTGATATATATGCCTCTACTTCCATTCATGGCCTTGCTCTATTTCTAGCCAAGATGGAAAGCTTGTGATGGAGATTGCCTATATAACCCTTTTAAGGTAGATTCAAAATTTAGATTTTACATGCTTCTTTTATTCTTTTCCAAGTTTCCCAAGAAGAGATCATTAATTATTAGTCTTATCTATTGAGGGTTCAAGACCAAGCCAAGGGTGAATGGATAGGGGGGAAGTTATGAATAGCTAACCAGTCCTTAATCAACTTGAATAATCCAATATCTAGTAGAACTATTATCTTAAGTACAACTTGGTGTCCATCCTAGGTGTAGGTTGTTCTAAAATCCAACCATTTATTTTAGAATCATTGTCCTCTCAGATCTAGAATGTTAAGAGTCCCATTTTACAGTCTTAGAATCACTTGAATCGAAGGTTTCCACTTGTGTTTTCTTATTTCTCAAAAATTCTCTTAAGCTTTAGCCACGACTTGAAGTAATTACTAACAAAAGGCCAAGCATCAGAGGAACAATGTAGATCAAAGAAGGGGCTAGAGGGGCAAAATGAAACACAAATAAAGACACACAATATAAACAAACACATAATAAAAACAAACACACAACTAAAGTAAATCTATTTAATATATACATTACTACCTCCTACTTGGATTTGTCAGAAACCACTTTGGAGGGGACAACCAAGAAATAGTTCTTAAAGAACTATCTATTAACTTGACATGATAACTAATTTCCCTCAAGATCCTTTAGAAAAAATGCATTTTGGCCTAGTATTTTGGAAAATTAGTACTAAATGATCCAAAATGGGTTAAATTTTGACTGCTAGCCTTTATTCTCATGGGCCTTGTCCCACATCAGGACTAGGTCCGTGATTTTGAAGGTCTTGAACTTTACCCTCTAGTCAAACCACTTCTTGACTATGTCTTGATTCTTGTTAAATCTCAATAAATCTTCATCTCGTGCTTCTTCTAATTGAATTAGGTCCAAGAGTTTGGAATTTAGTTTATCATCTAGTTCAAAAAATTGTTGCATCAAATTATAAGTAGGCATTTTGAGAGTGACCGACATGATTAGCTCAAATCCATAGATGAGAAGGAAAGGAGAGATTTTGAAGGCTTATTTATACTTGGTATGGTCTACCCATAAGGCAAAATTTAATAATGAGTACCATTCTCAGGGCTTCTCTCTAGCGTATTTCTTGATGGCATCGATCAAGTTTTTGTTGGTGTATTATACCAATCTGTTCCTTTGCATATAGTGATTAGAGGAGAAATTGAGTGTGATACAATTATCATAATCCCACTCTATGAATTTTGAAAATTGAAGGTAGAGCCATTATCACATACTAAAGAAATAGGGATCCCAAAATGGGTGACTATGGCAGTCTCAAAGAATTTGTTGACTTCATCAGTGGTGTTCCTTTTGGTCATAACTACCTAAGACCATCTGGTGTAGTAGTCCATGCCTGTAAGGATGAATTTATGATTGAATAATGAATTAGGGTTAATCATTCTCATAGAATATATCCCCCATTGTGTGAATGACACATAGTCTACAATAGTTTATAGCAATATTATAACATGCATTTGCATTTTAGCAAAGGTTTGGCATTGGTGACAAAAATGAACATGATTGTGAACATATCTAAATAATGTGGGCTAATAGTAACATGTATAAACAACCTTGTGAGCCATGGTGTTTGATGCAGGATGGATGACTCCCAATTTTTCATGGAAACTTACCATTATTTCTTTGGCTTCTTCTTCTAATACACACCTGAGGTAGATTCCTTCATGGTTTCTTCTAAAGATGACTCCTTCATTCATCATATAATTCACATCTTTTAACTAAAGGGATCTTTTTTACATATGGTTTAGTCCTAGGAGGGAATTTAAATAAGTAGAAAGTGCATAACTAGGGTGTAGTAGTCTAAATGTTGCACCCTTTTTTGGTCCACTTGTTGTATTATGATAATTAGGTCTATCTCTATGATTAGTTGGGTGAGGCCTTGTCCCCTGACCAACTTGGCCAACTTGATTTCCAAGTCATACTCTTGTAATTTTGTCATCCATCAGCCTCTCCTCTTACCTATTTCATTCATTCCCAACATTTACTTTATATCTAGGTCTAGTACAATGGCATGCACTCTATTTTGGAGGATGTAATGCATGAATTTCTTCACTACCTTGACCAGGGCATAGGCATGCTTATCTACGGTAAAATACCAGAGTTCAACATATTTAAGATTAGTGCTCATGAAATCCACTATGTTTTCTCCTTCTGACCTTTTGGTAAGGTAGGTGGTAATGCTATCTTATGAAGTGAAAGGTAAATGTAGAAGTCTTGTATATAAACTTGGTTGATAATGACCAGGTCTTACATGATAGAATCTTTGATATCTTAGAAATCTTTCCTAAATTTTACGTGCCACTCCAATTTAGTGTCCTATTTCAACATTGCATTCAAGGGCTTCACTATCTCAGCAAATCTAGAAATAAACTTATGCACAAAAGTGATTTTCCCAAAGAAAGATTTTAGTTATTTATTGCTATTAGGTAAAGGTAGTTTGGAAATTATATCCACCCTTTTGGGGTTGACAGCAATACCTTCCTTCATGGTAATTTGACTGAGAAGCTTACCTTTGGTGACACTAAACATGATCTTCTTTGGGTTTAAAGAGATGCCATACCTTCTGCATCTTTCAAATACTCTCTCTATGTTATGTACATGTTTTGATTGATATTTAGAGAACATAGTTAGATCATCCATATATATTATTATGCACTTACTTATCAGGCCCTCAAAGGCAAAGTCCATTACACTTTGAAAGGTTGTACTGATGTTAATTATCCTAAAAGGCATCTATTTGTAAACAAATATGCCCCACTAAGTGGGGAATGTGGTCTTAGTTTAATCCCCTAGATTGACTAGGACTTGGTTATAACCTGATAATCCATCTAAGAAGGACATCATCTGGGACCCACTCACCATTTGGATTACCTCATCTAGTGAGGGCAATAGGTAATTATCTTTATCTAAGACTCGATTCAAATTTTGGAAGTCCACATAAAGGCATATTTCACCATTCTTTTTTCATACCGAGACTAGGTTAGCCACCTAGGTGGAGTGGCAAATTGAGAAAATTATCCATGTAGAGAGTAATTTATGAACCTCCTTGTGAATTAAGGGCTCCAAGATTAGGTTAATGAATCTCTAACTTTATTTCAAGTGTTTTTAGTTAGGTTTTAAGCGGATGGTGTGAGTAATTACCCTTGGATAAAAAACCTTAAGGTCTCCATAGGCCTAAGAAATTATGTCATTGTACCTTAACAATAATCTCCATAAATATTCTAATTCATGGTCTGTCTAATCCAGACCTACGTCAACTATATGGAGGTTCTTCATAGGGATAAGATTAATGAGTTAATACTTTTGGTCTTCAAACTTAGGCCTTTTAGCCTATAAGGTTGGATCTAATGTATCAAATGCTCTTTCGAGTGAAATCATCCCCTTAGGGATCTAGTTCTCATGAATGTTTAAGATCCCATCCAGATCTAACTTACTCTAAGAGTTGTCTCTATCCTTTTCATCTATGATTTGGGCCTCAAATATCCCATCATTATCAAAGAACTAGATAATTTGTTAGTCATATTAAAAGACCTAGAAGTTAGTCACATTATCTAGGATAAAAGGATAAGGGATGAGTTCCATATATAACACTTTTAGCTCAGTGTCATTTAGAAGGGTTAAGTTCACCATAGTCAAATCTAGCAAGTCTGCTACCTGGTGTTCCTTTTAGGGAAGACGGATGAGATATAATGTGTTAAACACTTTAATAAGGTCACAATATCTATGTTTATACCTTTTGAGGTCTGATAGTTTGTATTGAAACTTAGTTTTGATTTGGTTCACTACCAGTTCAGAGTTTTTGAATACTCTTAGTTCATTTGCCTCATGTCTCAATGTGAATTGTAATCCCAAGATTAGAGATTTGTATTCTACCATGTCATTTGTATAAGGTAAGTATTACCTATAGGACATTAGATGTTTCCTCCCTAAGGTATTTAAAAGTAAAACACTGGATCTAATGCCTTTTTTAGAGCAAAATTCATCTACATAAAGAGATCATAGGCCAAGTGGACTTGGGTTGTGACTAGTCTAGATTTTTGGAGACTAGGTGATTAATGTGTATATGCCTAGGTCTAAAGAAACTAGGCTTATCTTGTCATTAACAACATTATATTTGGTGATTATGTGTTTTATACATGGTTACCTATCCAATTATATCTATTTATGTGTGAAATCCATGGCCATATATCCATTTAGGGCTTTGGACTAATCTGTGCTAATTAGCATACCATTGGCTTCTAGGATGTCAATCACTTGAATGTCTATAAAATGTTGAATTTTAGGTTTAGATTCTAATTGGATGTGGAAATTTAAAAAATATCCTATTAATTTCACCTCTAATTTGTCCAATGAGACCACTATTTTGTCTAATTTTATGGGGGTTAGACCAAGTTTCTCTCATATGCCTACCAACATCAGATTAGCTAAGGCTCCATAATCTACTAAGCAGTTATGTATATTATTTCCAAGAAACCTAATGGTCAAAAGGAATGGGGGAACCTTCATCTTATTCTTATGGATAATCACATTGGTGTGCACTACTCTTGGTTTTGGCTGGGTCTGTAGGGTTATCCTTTGAGTCAATTTTTTTTAACAAAATATCCCACTACTCTATGATTTAAGAAAGCTCATGAAGGGTAATGTTAGCCTTGATTTTCTTCATATCATACACTATGTTTTAACCCCCTTTGTTTTGGACTGGTGATGTTTTTATAGGCATCTTTGGCTCTTGAGGTCTTGGAGGTGGAGGATCATTATTAGCATTTTGGTTAGTGAGGTTACACCATTATTTGGGGGAGTCAAGGTAGTAAGGGGTTGTTGCTATTGCCTACTCCTAAGTGTGTAATTACTCCTTTGAAATTTCTGAAATGCATGCACCAAACTAATACCTTCCTCCATCTCATTTTCTTCTTGGCTAGGGAAATCTAAGGTTTCCAATACCATGGTAATATTAGGGGCTTTACCCGAGTTAGAGGATTCTAAATGATTGGTAACAACCTCATATTATTCCATTTATTTTTGGAAGATTTAAAAAGTATAACCAAACTCCATGTATTCTAGTTCTCCATGTGCTACTGTGTTTTGCACTCGACACCAATTGGGTAAGGCTATCTCAAAGATATTAATCTTGGGAAGCCTATTGCATGAAGGCTAAGGGGGATTGTGAGGGTGGTTGTATCTCTTGTTCAACCTTTGATATACAAAATTATTGTTGAATATTTCTACATTAAAGTTTCTCATTTGTCTTTGTAGCCCTAGGAAGTCATTACTGAGCTTTTGTATGATTCGTTGAATGGCATCTAGCTCATTTTTTATGGACTCTTAAGGCATGGTCTAGGTGTTGTTAACTATGATTAAATTCACTTGATGTTGAGTTTAGGGAATCAAATATGGACCTCCTAGGTTTAGGAAACCCAGTGGTTGGTTTGAAGTGGGATGATGTAGTAGGAGCTAATGCATTATAGGGAGTGGTTGGGGCATAGGTGCATTCTCGTTAACATTAGGTATGGAATTGAATATAGGCATCTGTGGTAATAAGGTAGGATTAGGGGTCATGGTGTATCCCTAAATATTTAATTATTATCCACTTTGATGGCCATACATATGCTAAAAACAAGGTTTTTATAGCTGCATCTCTTCTTAGGAATAGGGCCATCTAAGGGTCCAGGGCAATCTTTTACATTTCAAGTGCTAACTAAGGATTCATTTGGTAAAGTATAGTTACTTGGATATACATCTTTTGGAACCTAACAATGAAATTTCTAATGGGCTCATTGGGATCTCTTGATATAAGTAAACTACTGATATAAGATGCTGGGGTCTATTACTTAGCCAAATTGGGTGAGGAAATCAAAACTAAAGTGGTCCCAATTCAGTATAAAGTCTTCAAGAAGGTTTAGAAAATAATCACAGGCATAGCCCATTAGAGTAAAAGGGAACACCCTGCATGCCACATCCTCATGTTATACATTCAAGAGTCTCAAGTTGGTCTTATAAGAGGTTATGTGTTCTTTCGCTGTTCATGCTATATCGAGGGTGAAACAAGGAAAATACCTCTCGGGGTTAATGGGTATATCATGGATGATTCCCAATATGTTAATGGCTAAGTTAAATAACTAGGCTATCTTGGGATACACATTTGGGATAGGTTGGGGAGAGGACCTGATGGGAATCACTATAGGTCTGGGTTGATTAGACTTGGGTTTTCTATGTAAAATTAAGGGGGAAATTACTAATTTACCTTGATGGGACCTAACCATCATAACAGGTGAACTAGTCTTCAAGATGTTATATAATCAAACAATAGTTAGCACATTATTAATAGAAAACCTAACTCAATATATTTATAAAATGTGCTAAAATTAAAACAAGCATGAAGTAGGCCCTCATTCTAGCTCCAATTATTGTTCACTCCAATCTAATCCTTACCACAAGATTAGGCATTCCTTTAAAAGAGGAAGGTGGAAACAACTATAGAATTTGTCCTCTATTTTGGCACTAATTTGAGATCAACCGAGGGCATGACTATGGGTATAGGACTTCACAAATAATCTGTGTGAATAGTCCCCAAGAGATGCACTATTACCACCATAAGTTCAATACATTATGGTTCATATAGGTTAAATATAATTATGAATACTTTGAGTTTTAGGCTTGTTATTTCTAAACACAAGGGGAAAGGGGGAATTTTAGAACCACTAAATAAACAAAAAAGAGAGGAAAGGGTAAGGTAGAAAAGGATGCCTCTAGGTCTAAAATGAAATCAATGTAATGGTCACTAAACTAAGTGATTCTACCAAAATTATACCACTATATATCAAGTTTCACTAAAGTTATACCTCTAAAACATATAGTGGGGAGAGTCTAAAGGAATCAAGAGTATGCCTTCAATGTGAATTCCTACTAAATATTAGTACTAGAGGTTTATTTTCAAAAACACATAAACCCCATATGAAATTTTTTAGTCAAGCACACAAATGATCAACACTTATGAAAAGAGAGATTAAAGAGTTCACAAAGAGAATATAATAGCTAAGCACATCAAAATCATGACATATAGAAAGTGACAAAGTGTTAATCTAATTAACATAACACTGTTGATCATTTAAACATGAAGATGAAAGAAAATTAAACACATAAAGGATCCTTTTGTAGAAACAAATATTGTATTCATTTAAAAGAGTGAAAAATTACTACCATAATTGATCTAGGATGTTATTACAGTTTAGAGTGCAGAAGGAAACATAAGTTTAATCCTGGTAATAATCCAACAACACTTTTGAGCAATTTTTGTTTAACCCTAAAATACAATACAACTCTTCTATAAATAGATGAGGATTGGGGATCACTTCGAAAAAACATAAGGATCTCATCTTGGGCCATGATGGCCACTTATTGTAATTATAATTGTATTTCAAAAAGTGAACCAAAATAAATCCCAATAGACCCATAACAAATCTGTGAGGGACCACTAGTAAACATGTAGAGGTAACTAAGAAGGGTCGACTCTTAAATACTTTGATTGGCACTCCTAAATTATAGCATATCTTTCATGAGTCAAACTCTTTGTCCATCTTGGCCAAGTTCATGGGAGGCTCTTTAAATATCACCTCTACCTGAGCCACTAGTCTCTAAGAAATTTGGAAAACATCTTCTATTAAGGCCTAGACTCTAGAAACTTGGTTGATTCTTGTAGTGGATTGAGTTGATAGGTCTAGCACTTCTTGGGTTCCATCCTAATTCACCTTGGACACTTTTTCACTCATAACCTAGGTGAATTGACCTAGGTGAACTTTGAATTACCCTTGGTTGAGCAGAGTGCCATCCAAGTGGAATAACACAAAGATATTGACCTCCTTGAAGTAGGTGAATATCTTCTTCTCACCCTCTTCCAAGGGTTATTTTATAGTACAAACCATAGCTAACCACTCCTCCATCACCTCTCTCATATTCTTGGCATAAGTTTGGTATGACCCCAAATTTGAGGTTGGCATTAGTTTAAACTCTAGGAACATCCCCTTATTGACCACTACCTATAACTTCTAACATTTCCCATCTATTTTCATGATCCTCCCTAGGTAGGATTTCATACGCTATATAATTACATTTATCTCAGCTTAAGTCCCCACCACTTTTCCAAGGATTGAGAAAAGTAATAGGAGGATATCATTGACCTACCCGATTAGTCCAATTGGGAATGTGCTCTTCACATGGGCCTTGATAGTTCATACTTGGCTCTTCATGTCCTCAAGGAGTTTCTCATACATGTTATGGGTTGCTTGGAGGATAGACAGTGGGTCATTGGCCATAGTTTATTCACCAAGAGAAATCCTCACCTTGGTGAGAAAAAATAGATCATGATGGGTCTGTAATATCACTAGATTCCTATCTTGGATGAATATTTGAGTGAGTATCTTTTTCATGCTCTTAAAGGCTCTATCAAAACTCTATTGCACATTTAGGTTACCTTAAACATCCATCTATGGCATATGTGACCCTAATACCATCCCTTCAGTTATTGGGCGTATAGGAGGTGCGGCTGAGATGGTGGTGAAGAGCAGAGGATGAGGTGGAGGGGAGATAGAGGAAGTGGAAGGAATGAAAGAGGAAAGGAGTGGATGTAGAGGGGGCATGGGGGAGAAAAGAGGGAAAAAAAAAGGAGGCCCGTGGGAACATTTGAGCTCACCATTATTTTTAGGTGAGATTCACCTAAGGTGGGATTGATCCTAGGAATTAGTTATGAAACAATAGGGACAATATAGGTTGGTTGAAGATGAAGCTAGTAGGGCCTTGGATAAGGGAGAGAGGGAGCTGAGGAGCCAATTATTGGGTTACCACTACTATAGTTGGAGGAGTTGATATGACATGTGGAGTAGGTGGAGTTAAACTAAAGGCCTATAGGCTAGAACCAAAGGATGAGTCACCTTCTATTTCTTCTTTAGCCTCTTTCCTAGGTTGACTATGGTGGATGGTCTGATTGTGATGGTAGGGGATACATGGGTTGATGGTAGAGGAAATGGAGTCATGAATGGGATTAATGGGTTAACTAGAGTGGGGATTGAGAGGGTCCCTGCTAAAGGTAGTAGGATCCCAAAAGTTTTAGTCATACCTACTATTGAGGGCATGCCATAATAAAGCATCAGGAGGACTCTAAGTTATGAGATGGGTAGAGCAGAATGGAATGGGGAAGTGAAGATGCTTATAATGATCAAGGTGAAGGGTACTTAGGTGAAAGATGGAGGGGAAAAATGATAAATAGAGGGGGAGATCGAGGCAAACTAGTGGGTGTTGAAATAGGGAGTTAGAATGCGGTAGGAGAAAGGGGTGGAATGGAAATGAGAAGTGATAGAGGAGTGAGTGAAGGAAATGGGATAAGTGCCTATTAGGTACCTTATTTGGGGCTCACTCTTGAGCTATCTACTATATCAAATATTAGAGGCTATGGTGTTGATGGTTGAGTAGGATGAACTTGGGTGACCTGGCATCGTATAGTCTAGGTGTAATTCTATTAGTACTTGGTTATTAGTATTATTGAAGGATGTGAAGGTAGAGTTTAAGGAGACACTAGAGGAGGTCGAGGTAGAGTGCATGGATCTAGGGCCACTAGAGGAGGTAGAGGTTGAGTGCAAGGAGATGAGGTTAGTGGAGCATGAGATGGGTATAGAGCTTAAGGAGGAGAAGGTGGCGAGATGCCTTGCAAGATTCTCTAGGAAATGGATAGAGCTATTGGAGTCAGGTCCTCAATGGACCAAGTAAGAGTTGGAGGGGTTATTAAGGGGCCTTCATAATCCTTTTTCTATTTCTTCTTCCTCTTATATTTTATCTGAGATATCACCTCTTGGTCATTAGGGGTGTTCAAATAAAGATTATCATCATCTTCAATTTGATGGTCATAGTTAATGTTAACTTGAGTTGAACATTATGCCAAATGGGTATGAATTACCCTTTTAGGGTTCCACTTATGAATATTACATTTTATGAGGCTGAAAGAGTCTTACCCAACCACCATCTTTTGTATAGAGGTGAATTTCCTAAGATGTGGCCCTGTATGGTGATTAATAGCGGGGGGCATACCTTCTAATGATGCTATATGTAGAACCTAAATATGTCATTCACTAGTTGATAGGCGATCTCCTACTCTGCTAAGTCATTAGGCACATAATATGGTAGGTGTAGGGGGTCTTAAAGGAAGCCCATGACTTGGATCATTATGTCATATTTATATAACCAATAGTCCTCGATGGTTGTGATATAGTCTCGAATTATCTTTGAGATCTAGAGCATGGGAGTTTCATTGACTACCTAGTACACCATTGGGTATAAGTGGTCATAGATGTCTCAAACATGATAGTGGAATAGGTGGCCATAAAGCTTAAATAATACCACATGGATAGTTGGGCCACTGAGAATCCAAATAAGAAAGGCTGATAGCTTGAATGAGAACATCCCACATATGGCATCAAGCAAGTAACTCATCATGTATAAGTCACCCCCATTCTATAAAAATGTAATGGCATGGACCAACTTGAATTTGATCAAGCCTAAAATGTCTCAAATGTTAGAGTGATTCAAGATCATGTGTATAAGGGGCACCCATAGCTCATTGACATGCTAATAATCTAAGTCCCCAAATAGCCAATTCAGTAAGATCGTGCCTACTCAAACCTCCTCTCAAAAGGTGTAGACTATGTAAGTATTGTTATTTTATTTTGTAACCCACTTAGAGTTAGGGTTTTCAACCTAGTCATGGAGGATGTCATAGATTTGGTGGTCATTCATCTAGATTGGCACTGCCACTGCATGGTATGAGAACAAGAAGTTTGAGAGGGAGTAATATGCCTTGAAGGCATTCCTAGATATATTAGTAATTTGGCATCGAGATGTGGGTGAACATACCCAATCATTAACAACATCCTACATGTGAATATCCTTATGGAGGATGTTTCTTAGTAGGTCAGCGTCAAGAAATACCTCTAGTTTGGCTATGACTCTATGAATTTTGCACCTTTTATAGGACCAAAGGGCATCCTCATACTATGTCAATTGGTTATCAACATTGACAAAATATATATGGACCTATTTAATTACTTTGAATATGTCAATGTAGTTTTTATACCTAGTTAAACCAATAGGGAAAGTGGTGTCCTGGTACTCAAGATCAACCTTCAGTTTAGAGGATGTAGCAGCCATTAGAGTAAGATAGAGGGGAACTTAGGAATTCTTAGGTGTTATAGGTATGGGATACAGGGGTTATATGTAGCTTTGAAAGTAAGGAGTTTGAGATTTATTCTTAGGTAATAATGGTAACCATTAATGGGTCTCTTTTTATATTTATTAGCGTATGCACACATCTCCCTACATTAATGGTTTTTGGTAGTTCACTTGCTATGAATTTGAAATTGATTTGGTGGATGGATTTTCTGCCTTTATTTCTAAATTTAGAATTGAATTTAGAGACCATGATCCTCCACTACCAGTCAGATATAGAAATGGTAATGGGATGTTTGTAAAACTATCTTATCAGGTTGATCTTCCCATTATATTAATACCTAACACATGGTAGGCATGCAGTCACATCTCTTATAGGCCCCTCACCTAAATATTACTTTCTAACATGTGTCATCCATCTATTGGTCCTCCCATTAATGGTCAACACGTAGGCATGGTTCTATACTACATGTTTTTCCCCTAGTCTAGGTGCTGTGTCACCTAGGGACACATGACACACCTTAATTAGCCTTGGTTTACCACTCAAACTTAATTCTAAGCTTCTTAAATCATAAGTGGAAACTAGTTCATCTTCACTCTAGCTGACACGATAGTTTATCATTGGGTTGAGTTCTCCCAAGCTTTGACATCACTGACAAGTTTCAAGACTGACCACTCTAATTCCAAATGATGTGGAAACTTCCCATTGGGTTGGGATTTCCCAAGATCTAATATTTATGATAGGCTTAGGGGACTAGATACTTTGACTTGAAATGACATGGAAAATTTCCATTGGGTTGGGATCTTCCAGGCTCTAACATATATGATAGGTTTAGGGGACTGACCTTTCTAACTTTAAATGACATGACAACTACCCATTAGGCTAGGCTCTCTTAGGCTCTTACATGTCTCATAGGTCTAGGGGAGTATTTTTTATTCTAAATGATGTGGCAAGTCCTCATTGGGTCGAGCTCTCTCAAGATCGAACAAATCTAATAGGTTTGGGGGACTGGCTGCTTTGACTCCAAACGATGTGGCAATTCCCCATTAGGATGGACTCTCCTAGGCTCTAACATTTCAGACAAGTTTAGGGCATTGGCCTTTTTTACTCCAAATGACATGGTAACTCTACATTGGGTTGGACTCTGCAAGATTCATAAAATGATGAAGTAAGAAAGACAAAATGAAAATGATTCATTAACGCTTACTTGTTAGACATGAATAACTTCATTTGGCATAGAGGATAATGAGTTTATTACTTTGGGAAGTGAACTAAACTCTAAGAGCATGTCCTTATGAAAATCAACATGTAATGTTTGTTTGATGATATGCTAAGAGAGAACAAACACTACTTAGTTGTTTTTATAAAATTTAAAAAAGGTCTGTTACTAGAAAAAAATCAAGGTGATGTATTTTCTGAAGTTTTGAGAAGGTATCACTGATGAGAATGAAAGGAAGAAATCCAAAGCTCTAGTTTGTGAATTTTTTTGAGTGGTCCCCCATTTCAGAGAAAAGGGGGCATGTTGGCCATAATAGTTAGTACTCTAGCCAACAAATCATCAGTAACGATAACTAATAATGTCACCTCACTTTTTTATTGTGAAGCAGTTGATACTAATGGTTGTAATGGTTCAATCAATGTTTCATCTTCTTATATTATATAATAATGTACACTTTCATTCTTTTTAGGTTATCCTTGTAACAGAACCATAAAAGAATAGAGTTAGGAAGTTTTTCTACTACATACATTTAGTCTATTAGATTATATAAGGCTTGGGATAATACAACTTTGATATTACATCTCTATATAAATTATCATATCATTATTACTTTATTTATTCTAATACTATTTATTCTGAGCTTAGCACCATGGTGGATACCACACACATCTCTACTACCCCTATGAAAACTAAGGAAGATAAAAGATTGTTTCATTCTCAAATGTGGATTAATGCCCAACTAATACATTTTATTGTTAATTATGGAAGTCAAAACAATTTGATCTCTTATGAAGTAGTTCATAAGTTAAACTTGCCATTGATTCCTAACCTAAAATGATACTCCATTAGTTGGTTCATTGTAGGATCCAAGAAATGCATCACTCAATAATGTCAAGTGGCGTACAACATCAAGCCCTTTTAAGATATAGTCATTTATGATGTTTTTCCATTAGAGGTATGAGATATTCTACTGGTTAAACCATATATTTATCATTGATGTGTAGTCTATGAATCAAATCCTATAAATATTGTCATAAATATTGATGATTATCATATCCCCATATTAGCTCATAAATTTTATGGTGCGAGAATCAGAGGTTTAAGTAACATTAAAACATTTTAATGTGATTTCCCCCCATACTTAATTATGATCTTTTAGTTTTAGTGGTTATCATTCGTGTAAGCCAATTATGCACACACTTCATTGTGTTGCTAAGATTAAGTTAGTTTTAGTTATATTATGCTTTACACTTCTTAGAATCACTTGTTGGTATTTTCATATTACTTTTGGGTCTTGGAAAGTGTAGCTTGAAGACTTATAATTTTTTACTTGGCTTTGACTCTTGGCAGAAGTATTCCTGGAAGTTAGTAAGGAAATCATTCTTATTACTTAACCTAACCTTGTTATGTATAACCAATATTATACCTTGGAATATTCTTACACTATTTTGACTTGGGTGCATGGAATGATTGACTTGGTAAATGTTTAAATTAGTAATTAAATTGACTAAGACCTTAGTCAAGGCCATAGTCATGATGGCATTGAGTTTTCTTGATTAGTAGAGAGGACTTTTTATCCATGATATAACCTTGAGCACATCATATTTTAGTTTGGAATTTGACTTTTAATTTTATTATTACAAATTGTTTTTCCAAAATGATGAGGGTCATTGACCATTTTCCATTGGTTTGCCTCAAGCCATAGGGCAGAGAGAGAATAAGATGAATAAGCAAATTAGGGTTTCCCACCTTCAGTTTTACACCTTACCCACTATCATGCTAATGGTGAGAGTTAAATTTAGTAACCACTCTCTAAGACATTACTACCCCTAATGATTATGGGATCTTACATTGGTTTAAATAGCAGTTTGGGTCATATGTCCAAAACATGTGGCAAGCTGGAACAAAGTCTGAGGAGTGTAACTTGGGGAAATAAGGCAAGGGAGAAAGTAAGAAGTTGGAGCCTAGCTTATAGTCATGGGAAATGTTATTCTCCCTCCTTTTTAAGCTTGTGTGTATTAGTTTCTTATAGCATGCATGGATATTTTTATTTAGTTGTAACACAATATTCAATTATAATCCCATATACGAGTCTATACCTTAACTTAGGACATAATGTGTGTACATAAAACTATGTGTATTGATCTTTGGGTTGTCTAATATACTTCTGTGGAAGAATGACTTTATATGGATAAAATTATACTAATATTATGCATTTATTGATGTATGTTGGATATTTGGAAAGGGTCAAACCCTAGCTCCTTTATTAAGAACTTTATGTGTTTCTTTTGTATGTTACTTAGTGGTTGTGTAGGGTTTTTGTCTAGTACAATGAAATGGAGGGCACCTTATTTAACACTGAAATAACATTAAATTATTGATTTATGATTGTGTTAGGGTTCTTGTCAGATTAAATGGAAAATTTACTACTTCTAGATTGTTCATCATGTGCATGTGTTAATTCACTTAACTATGTGGGTTATTGGATGCAATGTGTTATATAAAGATATATGACCTCTTAAATATGATTTTATTTCTATTAATTTTAGTTTCCTTAAAATAGTAAAAGAGTAGGGAAAACATTGCCCCTTACTATGTATTAATAGGATTCAATATTAGTAGTGCCCTATACATATGATGGATTGTGTAACCCTTGAGTAATATTGTGATATTTACTCGAAATGAACATGATTTATTGTCATTTAGAGAGGCATGTGAAATTATGGTTTGAATAATAATGGAATTGATTTCATAGTCACATAATTTCAACAAGGTATTTTGCATTTATTTTTTATCAAGAGTTAACTTCAAGTGGTTGGTTATAGCCTTCACACTCCTAAGGTAGTACCTTTCACTATGGATTTTAAATTAACTAATTATATAATGAAATAAGGAAATTTGTGCTCTTGAATGCACAAGTTGTGCCTAGATTAATATGTATGTAGAAATTATTAATCCATGCTTACTTGTTCTATGTATCAAGAGCTATGTGAAAATTTTAAAGTGGAAAATCATTTATGGTTTTGGCTAAGATAGTGTTAGGTTTGGTCTTCATTCATGAGGTGAGTTTAATAATTGGGTCCTTGGATGAAGTGATTTGGAACTAAGGTTGTGATATTTGATTTATCTCATGAAAATCTGTAATCGTGTCCTTGTTTCTCCAAAATTTTGAAGTTCAAATTTTTGTGACATGACATTTGCTATCAGAGACTCAGCTCTAAATATATCTAAGAGAAGAGATTTAAACAACCTTTAATTTTAGGGTTAGGTAAGATCGATTCCCTTTTTATATAAACCATGTTTTACTTGCAATAAACTTTTCACCTCTCATTAACCAAATGAGGTAGTATTCTATTTCATAACTCTAAGATGCTGGAAGACACCAACACCTTTTGGAACCAGGAAATTCAAGGGAAGTCTAAAAATTCCTTATCAATATTATGATGTCCACCCATAACCTTGATTGATTCAAGCCATTCCAAAGTCAAGTTACATTAGGGAAAATATCCCTTATCTACTATTCGTTTGTATAAGTAGGTCAATAGGAGACAAGATGATAAAAGACTTTACTATTAGAAATAAGTGTAAATGTCTAGTGTTTGTTGATGAATTGTATGGGAAAGTCATCATATGATGTTTAGGGTATGATTTCCCTGGGGAGTCCATGGGTATGAATTAATCTTGGAGGACCAAACAGGGTGAGAACAATGGACTTATTTGGGAAAATAAATAAAGTTTGGGAATATTTACTTATAAATTAAAATCATGAGTCACTTAATCCATGAGGCATAAATAGTTGTTATGACATGTTATCATTTTAGTGGGTACAAAGTGTTGGAATCTATTGAAAACAAACCATTTATTTGGAAGAGGTGATGTTGTAATTCATGATCCCTAATGTTGAATATGATCATATTGTATTAGATGTTGGTCTCAACTAGGCAACATGATTTCCAGAGAAGTGTCAGAGCCTATAGGTTTCATTTTGGTGAATATTATTTTAGTGGCATCAATGTATGGTATGGGCATAAGTTCTGAGATATCTTAAATAGGAATTATAAGGTCTATTTTATTTGTTCTTTAATAGATTGATAGGAAATAATAAGGGACTACTCTTTACCTCATTAACAATAGGTATACGTATGTTTTCTACCTATTTTTAGTTATTTATTTGATTAAATTACTAAAATAAAAGTAAGGAACTATTATGATATAATATACCATGCTAATGTTGTAGGATTGTCATGGTATAATTTCTATGATAGTATCTGATTTAAGGTCAAGGGTCCTTGCCTTTAAAAATATCTGAGTTATGTCTCCATGAGGTGCAACAGATTGTTATTACGTTCTAACAATAAAGGGGGATGATAATTTTTTGGCTCTATTAAAAAAAACTCATCTTGGGATAAGGTAATGTTATTTTAGGGATCATTGGGAGATATTTATTTCTTATTGTAGGTGTTATTAGACCAACATGTTTTTTAAAGGAATGCATGAACTTGTCTAATGTATCAAAACTTGGGAGGGGCATGGATCCCATGATCATTTGAATAAGCATTAAAGGTTTCTTTTGTATTATGGTTATTTTTATGCTAATGATAACCTGAAAGAAATAATGTTGGCATGATTTATGCCATGACCTTTGGAAAGTATACATTTATTGTGGTTATTTTCCTTTAATACAACCAATTATGAAAATTATTCTATTTTTTGGCTAGTTATGAAATTGTTATTGTTGTCAACCTAGATTGCACCCTAGCTGAGCAAAGGAATATTCAGGTCTTCTACTCAAATATAGTCTAACATGGGAATGACCCTAGGTTGTGGGTTACCTAATCTTGGTCTAGACCTCTAGGATTTTTAACAAGGCTAGCCCCTCTAATGTATCACTTAGCTCATTTTCACTAAAACCTACTAATTATTAGGGTGAAAAGGGAGAGAAAGATAATTGAAAGGGAAATCTAAGCTAATGTTGGTGATGTACCATTTTGATTTCTCATCCACTCCATTTGAAATTCTAAAAACACTAAAGATACAAGCAAAAGATTGAATCTACAACTCCAAATGTCTATTATGCATCTATATTTCATGTAAAGGTTTACCAAGTTATCAAAACCTAAGAGAAGTGATGGAAAGGCCTGATTCAAGGCATTAACAAGTCAATGTATCCACTTGCTAGCTTCAATCAAATGACATTAACCACTAAACATGACTTGTATAACAAGATAAACTAGTAGCTAGGTAAGATCAGGACTTGACAAGGGAGAGATACTACCACATATGTAAATCAAACTGAAATTAACACACTATACCAAAACACTAAAATATGAAATAATCATCTATTTATCTCAAGAGGTTACAAAGATCAATCTTTGTAGAGTTAGGTCATGCCCAAGAGAGGGATATATGGATTTACAATGTGGAAGAAGATGGAAGATATAGATAAAGGGCAAAGAGAGAGGGAGAGCATGCATCAATAAATCAATCAATGAGTGGTCACCACCTTTCTTGAAATATTCACCACATTTTAATCTAATTAGGACTAATCTTTCATCGATAAATTAGCCTTCATTTTCTCCAATAGTCTTCAAACTCTTGTCATTGACTGAAAAATGCACTAGAAGACAAGAATTTGTTGAGGATGATAAGCCATGATCTCTATGTTGGAGAAAATATTTTAAAGCTTCTAAAAAAAATGAATACTCCAACTACTTTCTCCAACCACTAAATCCTTTTGGTTTCATATTTCATGCCATATTCCACTTGGTTTCATTATGAGGATAAAATACTCATATCTTTGATCCTGACACCATGTCTGCTTTGAACGGCGACATGTACCTAATTGTCAAAATAAGACCATGTAGAAGGATGAGACATTTTCCCATAATCACAAATATCTACCCTTACTTTGGAATCTAAACCCAGGTATACTATAAACAAAAACCAATCCCATTTATTAGTTTTAATATAGTCTTAATGTTGATGAAATGAAGTTTACCAAGTGTTTGACCTCGATTTGACAATAAGTTGCCACCCTTTTGTCTATATTAGGTCTAAAAGACCCATTCAACCTCCATGGATCTCTAATGGTGATGTTGATCCTTGAAATATCCATTTTGGTTCAACTTGGATCATATTAAAACTCAACTCCTATGAATTTGATTTCTTGGGTTGAAAATAACTTTGTCGATCTCCACCAAAAGTTTCTTAGGCTTGCCTTTGTTCATTGGCCATCAAATTATTGATTCAAGACTATCAAATTTAGACACTTGGTGGCCTCACGCTTGATCTGAGCTCCATTGGATTCTTGACCTTGCTCACACTATTGATCTTTATTAGTATGAATAAACATGAGCCATAGATCTTTTGCCTATTTAATGTGATTAATACTCTTATCACCCACACATTTGATTTTAAGATCCACTGACCTTTTAACCCATTGCTCACCATTGATCTTTGATCGTATGATTAAATATACATTGTAGATCTATTTAGGCCTACTAACTTAATCTATCAATCACATGTTTTTGATCTATGAGCTAATCAAGTGAGATTTTGACACTTGTCATCCTTTCATTTGACCCAAGATCTACTAACTAGTTGACATTTCACTCACTATTGATCTACTTTGGTATGATGGATCATGCACCATCGATCTTCCTGGACCCACTAGCTTTGTCAATTATTGTACATCATTAGATCTTAACTTGAGATCCCATGATCTTGACACTTGTCAGTGTTGCATTATACCTTAGGAATATTTGAATTTAAACAACTATTTTCTATAGCTCAAATTTGACGTCTACATGTACATCGCACTCTACAAGTTTAAATTTTGAAGCTTATGTCTTGAGATAGAGAACTCATCAAGATATGAAAGTTGTGAGGGATATTCTTAGTATGAGAAACATCATGTCCTTGTGGTCCTTTGGATCTAAGAGGTTTTATAAATAAATTTATCAAATGTATAACCAACCTATTGTATTCATTTTTACATGACATTTGATGATAGTCTGGCTCCTTAAGATCACCAAATTCATACTTCAAGTGTAATTAAAGTGTTTTATAAGATTGAAAATGGCAAGTGATTTTATCTTGAAGTATGATCCTTCTATTTCTAGATCATTCTTTAACCAAGATTCTTCTCAACTTCTCCCTCTATATCTAGGCAAAGTTTTATATATGGACCAAACTGGCCAACATATTTGGTGACTCACAAGAAAGCATGCCTGCTATGCTTGAGAACCCAAACTAGTTACCTTGTCTAGTCCATTAGTCATGGATTCTTTTCTCTGGTTCAATATATTGATCTGAAGCTAAAACTAGTTGCCAACCCTTTGATCACTCCTCTTGAAACAAATAAGGACCAAAAGGAACAAAAAAAACAAAGTACCCAAGACACTTATTGAAGGGAAACATAGAACAAAAGGGAAAGTAACCTAAATAAAGCAAGGACCACTAACCTGAGGAAATAGGGAAAACAAGGCAAAAGGGAAGCAAACTTCTACTTATGCCTATCACTTATTTAAACAAAGCAAACCTAGAACAATTAACCTGAAATAAGATGCTTCCCTCCAAGATCAAATAGAAAGCTATTTTTTACACCTTGGAAATTTGAAACATGTTTTTCTTTCTTTCTTGATAGCTCTCTTCTATAGCAAAGAGCAATTAGATTCTCATATTTTATTCAAAAGATAACTAGTTCCTCTACTACCATTTCTAGGTGCATGAATTGTAGACATGAGTCCAAGACCCAATCATACTCCTCCAAAATTTGTGGACTTTGCAAGAACAACTTCAATTCTTCTTCATTCATGAACTACTGATCATGAACATATAGACCAGTTTGATAAACATCCTTTGATATATCTACAAGGCTAACCTCTAAGGGAGATGGATTTGATCTTGTGACTTTTTAGGGCCATTTGAGCTCATTTTCAGCTTCCAAGAGTAGAGAGATGTCTGAAGTTCAAGACAAAGGTTGATACCCACATTTGAAATGTTCAAACATGTCATCTTCTGAGTGACCAACTACTTATTACTTGATGAAGGAACTTTCCTTAGCCTATAATGGAACATATTCATGTAAAAAATAACTTGAATGAAAGATATCAAATAAATATGAAGATTTGTTCTCATGAATCTACAATTCAATTGGATTTTCTTCAAGATGAATGTCAGATATAAGCATATCAAATCCTTGACCAAAATCATGAGGATGCAATTTATCTTTTGATATCTCAAATTGGTCAATCAAAAGTACTTCATCTTTAACATCAAGCTGATGATTGAGTATAGTCTTAAAGTTAGCTTGTTCATCACCTTCTTTTGTTGATTGGTACTTGTGTTCTACTACTTCTGTAAGATATTGTCCTTCATGATGAATGACAACTTTTGTATTATTAAAGAAATCAAGGAAAATATCATCAACTTGTCCAACTAGGACATATTTCTCCTATACATCAGTAACCTCTTCTTCATGTACTTGTTCTTATACTTGTATCTCAACCTCTACCTCAGATTTCTTTTACACTTGCTCCATCTTTGCATCATTATGAAAGATTGAAATTTGTTTGTCCTTGCCAAAAGGTGTCTTGATTATGATTTCTTCTTCTTGATCACTCAAGTCACCTTCATTTTCTATTTCCTTAGCTGCATCTCCTTGATTTTCATCACAAAAGAGAGGCTCTTTCTCAAAGAGTGGAATATTAGACCCTTAAAAATATTTAGTATGATGAGAAAGGTCTAAAGAATTTACCATAGATACTTGATTTTGCTCATGGAGCTACTTTTATTAGATAACCTTCACCTCCTCTCTTAGTTGCATTATTTCTTGAATGGCTTTCCATGAAGGAAAGGCTCTAGGATTTTTAGGGAAAATGAGTAGAGGCTAAATGATTATAGCATGATCTTGATTTCAGTATCTTAAATTATGCCTTATTGTTCTTCCTTATTTCTTGATTGTTCAATCTGATTCCAAGTCATAAACTTAGGTCTAGAAACCTCTACTTATATACTCATTCTTGCTATGGGTGGGAAAGAAGAAATTTACTAATGTGTTACCTTTGCAGTTATTATTGAATGTTGGAAATGCTGATTGGCAAACTTAATTTGCTTGGCTAAATTACCCTCAAAATCATGGACCAATTGGTTAGAGATGTCTCCCAACAAAACTAAAGATGAATTCTCCTGTATGATCTACTACGAAACATGGAAATTAGTCTCCTCAACACATGCTTGTTCATCCTTCCAATGCCTCTCTTGGATAGACTTTCAAGTGGGAAATATTAACTCATAAGGGCTATGATAAACATTAGTTTGCTGATCATATAGGGAAAAGGGTAGTTCTTGGGAACATACTATTGATTATGATAACCTTGAGCTTTCTTATAAACCACTAACCTCTATTCAATGTTTACTATTAGACCACTTATGTCTAGAATATTAACACTAAAATTTGAGTGGCCTTGCCTTATGAAGGATGCACCTACCTCTTTATCCTATTGAAAATTATCTCTAATGTTCTAAATTTCATTCTTATAAATCTCTTGTCCATAGCTCTTTTGAGTGTCTATGCTTATCATCTATTTATCATAGTCAAATAGAGTCTATTTGAAGATTGAGATGGATTGATTTGGGGCTTGATATGTCTAATAAGGAGGACAATAAGATTCATGAGGGTTATCATAGCATTGGTATGGGTCACCATACTATTGGTAAGGATTTATACATGGTTCTTGATGATCATCATAAGGCTAGTAGAGATCATGGTAGGGATGATATGGGTCATGAAGAAGGTAAGAAACATGATTTTAACAATAAAGATCATGATAAACTTCATAAGACTCATCATAAATACTATAGAACTCTTGATAAGGTTGATTAGGATCATATAGATCATGAGGATAATATTAGAATTATTGATAAGGAGTTGAATGATAGGGGTTTCCACCATAGTTATTCATATCAACCTCATATGTCAAATGAGATGCAAGAACTCATTAAAATATTCAATGGGACATACCTGGGCTACTTAAAACTAGAAGCTTTGATTTGGAGTTTCCATTGGTGCTAACTTGCTTACTTCCAATAGCTGATTAGAAGAAATACATACCAACAATATTTCCACTCTTTTGGATCTTCATCTCATCAGGCATGTCAGAACTGTTGTTGACCTAGATTGCACCCTAGCTGAGAAAAAGATTGTTCAGGTCCTTTACTCAAATCTAGTCTAATATGGGAATGAAATTAGGTTATGAGTTACCTAATCTTAGGTCAGACCTCTAGGCTTTTTAATGAGGCTATCCCCTCTAATCTATCACTTAGCTCATTTCTACTAAAACCTACTAATTACTAGGGTAAAAAGGAAGAGAAATATAATCTAAAAGGGAAATTTAAGCTAATGTTGGTGATGCACCTAGATTAATTATGCTCATCCACTCTATTAGAAATTATAAAAACACTAATGAGACAAGAAAAGATTGAATCTACAAATCCAAATGTCTGTTATGCATCAATATTTCATGCAGAGGTTCACCAAGTGATCAAAACCTAAGGGAAGTGATGGAAAGGCCTGATTCAAGGCACTAACTAGTCAATGTATCCACTTAATAGCTTCAATAAAATGACCTTAAACACTAAACATGCCCTACATATCAAGATAAACTAGTAACTAGGTGAGATTAGGACTTGACAAGAGAGAGATTTCTACCACATATGCAAATCAAACTGACATTAACACACAATATTGGAACACTCAAATCTAAAACCATCATCTATTTATCTAAAGAGGTTACAAAGATAAATCTTGGTAGAGTCTAGTCATGCCCAAGAGAGGGATAGATATATTTACAATGTAGATGAAGATGGAAGATATATAGAAAGGGCAAAGAGAGAGAGAGGAAGAACATGCATTAAGAAATCAATTAATGAGTTGTCACCACCTTTCTTGAAATCTCTACCATATTTTAATCCAATTAGGAATAATATTTTATCAAACAATTAGCCTTAATTTTATCCAATAGTCTTCAAACTCTTGTCATTAACTGAGAAATGCACTAGAAGATAAGAATTTGTTAAGGATGATGATTCATGATCTTACTATTGGAGAAAATATTTTAAAGGCTCTAAAACAAAAATGAATGCTCTAACTACTTTTTCCAGCCAACAGAACCTTTTGATTTGATATTTCATGCCATCTTCCATTAGTTTGATTATGAGGACAAAATATTCATATCTTTAATCCTGACAGAGCCATCTCCATGTCTGCTTTGAGCGATGATAGGTACTTGATTATCAAAAATAAGACCATGTAGAAGGATGAGACATTTTCCCATAATCACAAATATCTACCCTTAGTTTGAAATCTAAACTTGGGTCTACTATAGACAAAAACCAATCCCATTTATTTATATTCTTATAGTCTTAATGTCGATGAAATGAAGCTTGTTAGGTGTTTGACCCCACTTCAACAATAATTTACCACCCTTTTATTTATATTAGGTTTGCAAGACCTATTCTACCTTCATGGAGCTCTAATGGTGATGCTTGATCCCTAAAATATCCATTCTGGTTCAACCTGGATCATCTTCAAACTTGGATCTTATGCATTTGCTTGCCTAGGTCAAAAACAACTTCATTTACCTCCACCAAAAGTTTCTTAGGCTCGCTTTTGTTTCTTATCTATGGACTTATTAGTTCAGGACTATCAAATTTAGACACTTGGTCACCTCACACTTGATTTGTGCTTTATTGACTTCTTGACCTTGCTCACACCATTGATCTTTCTTGGTATAAATGAATGTGAGCCATAGATCTTCTTATAGTTTAACATGCTTAAGACAATTGTCACCTATGCATTTGCTTTTAGGATTCACTGACCTTTTGACCCATTGCTCACTATTGATCTTTGATCATATGATTACATGCACATCTTATATATATTTGGGCCCACTAACTTGAGCTATAAACCATGTGATATTGATCTATGAGCTAAGTAAGCAAGATTTTGACACTTTTTAGCCTTTCATTTGACTTGAGATCCACTGACTAGTTGACATTTACTCTGCCATTGATCCACTTTGGTATGATGGATCATGTATCATCAATATTCCTAGACCCACTAGATTTTTTAGTCACTTTATACCATTAGATCTTGACTTGAGCTCTTATGATCTTGACACTTATCAAATTTACATTCAACTTTAGGAATATTTGAATTAAAATGACTATTTGTCATAGTTCAAATTTGACATCTATGTGCATGCCCCACTCTGTAAGTTTAAATTTGGAAGCTTATATCTTGAGATAGAGAACTCGTCAAGATACAAAATTTGTAAGGGACCTTATCAGTATGAAAACATCATGTCCATGTGGTCCTTTGGCTCTAAGAGGATTTATAAGTGAATTTATCAAATGGATAGCCAACCTGCTCTATTCATTTCTACATGACATTTGATGATGGTCTGTCTCCTTAAGATCACCAAAATCACACTTTAAGCCTACTCAAAGTGTCTCAAAAACCTGTAAATGGAAAGTGATTTTATCTTGAAGTCTATCTACTCCTACTAATAGATCATTCTTCAAATAGGACTCTACTCAGCTTCTCCCTCCAAATCTAGTCAAAGTTTTGTATATGGGCCAAATTGGCCAACATCTTTGGTGACTCATAGGGAAGCATGCCTGCTATGTTTGAGAACCTAGACTATTTGCCTTGTTTATTCCATTAGGCATGGAGTCTCTGATCTGGTTTAACATATTTATCTAAAGCTAAAACTGGTTGCCAACCTTTGAATAACTCCTCTTGAAACAAGCAAGGACTAAAAGGAACAAAATAAAACTAGATGCCCAAGGTACTTATTGAAGGGAAACAAAAAACAAAAGGGAAACTAAGCTAAAAAAAGTAAGGACCACTAACCTAAGGAAACATGGAAAACAAGACAACATGGATACAAAATACTATTTTTGTTAATCATTTGTTTAAATAAAGTAAACCTAGAACAACTAACCTATAATAAGATGCTTCCCTCTAGGATCAAATGGGAAGCTATTTTGTGCACCTTAGAACTTTGAAACATGCTTTTTTTTTTCTTGATAGCTCTCTTCTATAACTAAGAGAAATTGAATTCTCATGTCTTCTTGGAGAGGTTACTGGTTCTTCTACTACCAATTCTAGGTGCATGAATTGTAGATATGAGTCCAAGATCCAATCATACTCCTCCCAAATTTGTGGACTTTACAAGTAAAACTTCAATTATTATTCATTCATGAACTATTGATCATGAACATATAGACCAACTTGATCTATCTCCTTTGACATATCTATAAGGATAATCTCTAAGGGAGATGGATATGATCTTATGACTTCTTAGGGCCATTTGAGCTCATTCTCAGCTTTCAAGAGTACAGAGATGTCTAAAGTTGAATAGAAGTGTTAATATCATAATTTGAAAAGTTCAAACATGTCATTTTCTGGGTGAATAACTACTTCTTTCTTGATGAAGGCACTTTCTTTAGACTAAAATGGACCATATTCAAGTAAAGAATAACCTAAATGAAAGATATCAAACAAATATAAAAATTTGTTCTCATGAAGCTATAATTTAATTAGAGTTTCTTCAAGCTAAATTTCATAAAAAATCATATCAATTCCTTGACCTTAATCATGAGGCTACAAGTCTTCTTTTGATATCTCAGATTGGCCAATCAAAATTACTTCATCTTCAACATCAAGGTAATGACTAAGCATACTCTTAAAGTTAGCTTAGTCTTCACCTTCTTTTGCTAATTTGTACTTGTGTTCTACTACTTCTTAGGCTCTTGTCCTTCATGATGAATGTAAGATTCTATATTATCAAAGAACTCATGGAAAACATTATCAACTTTTCCAACTAGGACATCTTTCTCTTGTACATCAACAACCTCTTCTTCATGTACTTGTTTTTGTATCTTAGCCTCTACCTTAGCATTCTCTTGCATTTGTTCCATGTTTGCATCATTATAGATGAATAAAACATGTTTGTCCTTGCCAAGAGGTGTCCTAATCATGATTTATTCTTACTGGTCACTCATGTCACCTTCATTTTTTATTTCTTTAGCTGCATCTCCTTGATTTGCCTCACAAAGGAGAGGCTCTTTCTCAAAGAATAACATAGTAGACCCTTGAAAATATTCAATAAGATGAGAAAGGTCCAAAGAAGTTACCATAGATACCTGATTTTGATCATGGATATGCTCTTATTGGAATACCTTTACCTCCTCTCTTGATTTCATTATTTATTGAATGGCTTTCCATGAAGGAAAGGCTTGGGGCTTTTGAGTGAGAAAGAGCGGAGGCTGAACGACTTCCTACTAGATATTGACTTCAACATATTGGCTTATGCCTGATCATTCTTCCTTCTTTATTGATTGTTGAATTTGATTCCAAGTCATAAACTTAGGTTTAAAAACCTCTACTTTTATACTCATTCTTATTATGGGTGGGAAAGAAGAATTTTTTTGTTGTGTTAACTTTATAACTACTATTGAATGCTAGAAATGTTGATTAGCAAACTCAATTTGCTTGGTTAAATTAGCCTCAAAATCATTGACCAATTAGTTAGAGACGTCTCCCTCTAAAACTAAAGATGAAGTCCCCTATATGATCTACTAATGAACATGGAGATTAGTCTCCTCAACACATGCTTGTTTAGCCTTTTGAGGCCTCTCTTGGAGTGACTTCAAGGTGGGAAAGCTAGGCAAGGTTTGAATTAAATCATGAGGGTTGTGATAAACATTAGTTTGATGATTATATAGGGAAAAGGGAAGCTATATAGGAACATACTATTGATTATGATGACCCTGGGATTTGTCATGAACCACTAACCTCTCTTCAATGTTTATTGTTAGACGACTTATGTCTAGAATATCAACATTGAAATTTGAGTGGCCTTGCCTTATGAAGGATGCAACTAAATCTTTATCTTGTTACAAATTAGCTCTCATGTTTTAAATTTCATGCTTAGAATCTCCTATCCACAGCTATTTTGAGTGTCTATGCTTATCATCTGTTTCTCACAATCAAACAAAGTCTATTTGAAGCTTGAGATGGATCAATTTAGGGCTTGATAGGTCTAATTAGGAGGGCAAAGGGATTCATGAGGGTTATCATAGGATTGGTATGGGTCACTATACTATTGGTAAGGCTCTGTACATGGTTGGTGATACTCATCATAAGGTTGACAGAGATCATGGTAGGGCTGATATGGGTCATGAAGAAGCTAAGAGATGTGCTTTTGATAATAAAGATCATAAGAAACTTCATAAGGCTCATCATAGATTTGATAGAACTCTTGGTAAGGTTGATTAGGATCATATGGATCATGATGATCATATTATAACTATTGATAAGGAGGTGAATGATAAGGGTTTCCACCATAGTTGTTCATATCAATCTCATATGTCAAATGAGATGCAAGAACTGATTAAAATCTTCAAAGAGACATACCTGGGATGCTTACAACTAGAAGCTTTGATTTGGAGTCACCATTGATTCTAACTTGCTTACTTCCAAAAGATGATTAGAGGAAAGACACACCAACAATATTTCCACTCTTTTGGATATTCATCCCATAGGGCATGTTAGAACTGTTGTCAACCTAGATTGCACCCTAGTTGAGAAAAATATTGTTCAAGTCCTCTACTCAAATATATTCCAACATGGGAATGACCATAGGTTGTGGCTTACCTAATATTAGGTCAGAACTCTAGTATTTTTAACAATGCTATCCCATCTAATGTATCGCTTATCTCATTTCCACTAAAACTTACTAATTTTTGGGGTGAAAAGGGAGAGAAAGATAACTAAAAGGGAAATCTAGGCTAATGTCGATGATGCACCTAGATTTATTTCTCATCCACTCTATTTGAACTTCTAAAAACACTAATGAGATAAGCAAAAGACTGAGTCTACAACTCCAAATGTCTGTTATGCATCAATATTTCATGCAGAGGTTCACCAAGTGATCAAAACTTAAGGGAAGTGATGGAAAGGCCTGATTCAAGGAACTAACCAGTCAATGTATCCACTTATTAGCTTCAATAAAATGACCTTAAACACTAAACATGACCTACATAACAAGATAAACTAGTAGCTAGGTGAGATCATGACTTGACAATGGAGAGATTTCTACCACATATGCAAATCAAACTAACATTAACACACTATATCAGAACATTAAAATATGAAATATCATCTATTTATCTAAAAAGGTTACATAGATCAATCTTGGTAGAGTCTAGTCTTGCCCAAGAGAGGGATATATATATTTACAATGTGGAAGAATATGGAAGATATAGAGAAGGGTGAAGAGAGAGAGGAAGAACATGCATCAAAAAATCAATCAATGAGCTATCACCACCTTTCTTGAAATGTCTACCACATTTTAATCCAATTAGGACTAATCCTTCATTGAAAAATTAGCGTAATTTGCTTTAATAGTCTTCAAACTCTTCTCATTGATTGAGAAATACACTAGAAGATAAGAATTTATTGAGGATGATGAGTCATGATCTTGCTATTGGAGAAAATATTTTAAAAGCTCTAAAATAGAAATGAATGCTCCAATTGATTTTTCTAACCACCAAATCCTTTTGATTTGATATTTCATAGTCTTCCACTTATTTTTATTATGAGGAAAAAATCCTCATATCTTTGATCCTGATAGAGCCATCTTCATGTCTGCTCCGAGTGGAGGCAAGTGCCTGATTGTCAAAAATAAGACCATGTAGAAGGATGAGACATTTTCCCATAATCAAAAATATATACCCTTAATTTGGAATCTAAACCCAAGTCTACTATAGATGAAAACCAATCCCATTTATTAGTTTTCCTATAGTCTTAATTTTGATGAAATGAAGCTTGCTAGGTGTTTTACCTCACTTCAACAACAAATTGACACTATTTATTTTATATTAGGTCTAAAATACCTATTCTACCTCCATGGAGCTATAATGGTGATGCTAAATCCTTGAAATATCCATTTTGGTTCAACCTATATCATCTTCAAACTTAGCTCCTATGTATTTTCTTGCTTGGGTTGAAAATAACTTCATCAACCTCCATTGGAAGTTTCCTAGGCTCACCTTTGTTCATTGGCCATTAGCTTATTGATTCATGACTATCAAATTTAGACACTTGGTGACCTCACGCTTAATATAAAATCCATTAACTTATTAAATTTTCTCACACAATTATCTTTATTGGTATGAATGAACACAAGCCATAAATATTCTTTCAATTTAATGCACTTAAGACACTTGTCACCCATGTATTTACTTTTAGGATCTGCTAACCTTTTGACTGATCACTCATCATTGATCTTTGATTGTATGATTAAACATGTACCATAGATCTATTTCATCCCATTGAATCAAGATATCAACTATGTTCCATTCATCTATGATATGATCAAGTAATATTTTGACACTTGTCAGCTTTCATTTGACCTAGGATTCACTGACTAGTTAAATTTTCACTTGTCATTGATCTGCTTTGGTACAATGGATCATGCATCATTGATCTTCCTGGACCTACTATACATCATTATATCTTAAATTGAGCTCCTATGATCTTGACACTTATTAGATCTACATTTAAACTTAGGAATATTTGAATTTAAATGAATATTTATTGTAGTTCAAATTTGACATCTGTGTGTACATCCCACTCTGCAAGTCCAACTTTGGAAGCCTATATCTTGAGATAGAGAACTCATCAAGATACTAAATTTGTAGGGGATCTTCTTGGTGTGAAAAAAATCATGTCCATGTTTTCCTTTTGATTTGAGAGGTTTTCTAAGTGAATTTATCAAATGCACAACCAACCTACTTTGTTCAGTTTTGCATGATGTTTGATGATGGTCTAGCTCCTTAAGATCACTAAATTCACACTTTAATCCTACTTAAAGTATGTTAAAATATTAAAAATGGAAAGTGATTTTATCTTGAAGTATATCTACACCTTATACTACTAGATCATTCTTCAACCATGAATCTTCTCCACTTTTTCCTCTAGATGTAGGTAAAGTTTTGTATGTGGGCCAAATTAGCCAATAATTACCTTTAAAATGTAATGATTATGGTACTACCTAATATTTTTTTGTTCCGTTAAGTGTGTATATTGTGAATTAAATATTATGACTTGATTTGTATATTAAATTTTTATATAAACTCAAGTGTTGTAATTTGTTGATTTGGTACAATACTATTATGACAAGAGTTCTTGCTATAAATTATGCTTGAGTTTGGTGTGGATGCACTAATTTCTACTTGAGGAAGCTATAAATTTGAGAATCAACAAGATTATTACTATTATTTAACATGATATTAACCTAACAAGTTCTTGATGTCATTACAACATGGACATATGAGTAGTGAATAGAACTTGAGTGCTTTATGAAACACAACTTAGTCCATCATGTTGGAATCCTATGCAAGGCTAATGAGGTCCTATTTGACAATAAATTAAATTACTTGGTTGGTACTAGAATGCTAGTTGGACTAGTAAGTATAGAATACTTGTAAAAAGGTAAGAACTTGATGAGATAAACTAATTATACTTATGTTGGTAATGGTATTTTGAGAGCATAATTGATTTTGCTTTTATTTAAGTGTGATAATGATTTTGTGCATTGTATTTTACCCTATAGTGGGTGATAAAAATTCTTAATCAGGTTGTATAAAAATCCTATGCACCATCATCAAGATTTGGATGAAAAGATGGGTAAATGTCATAATATGGTTGATAATTAATGGTAGGATTAGTTTCCCTTGACTATCATGAGCTAATAAAATTATGGGGAGCATGATGGAAATTGAATGGTTGTATGTGAATGCCCCTGAATGGGTTCTCCTATGTTTGATGTGGTTGGTGCAAGATGCTATACTAACCCATGAATTTTTTTTAAAGAAAGGTAACCATGGTAAAAAGGGTTATTACATTATGTTGATATTTTGTGATGGATGTATAATGAGTGTATGTATAAGGAGAAATAATTCTAGTGGAAGATGCCACACTAAACATAGGAATTCTGGTTTGATTGGGTTATTGCAGTATTTTGTAATATTTTTTGTAGGTTTATGGATGACACCTATCTACAAGAAGTGGAATTTATAACATAGTTTGATTTATTTCTTAGATTGTTGGTCATAATTTTGATGATACAAATTAAAAAAATATTGAA
Organism: Torreya grandis; assembly: GCA_037957365.1. NCBI lineage: Eukaryota > Viridiplantae > Streptophyta > Pinopsida > Cupressales > Taxaceae > Torreya > Torreya grandis. The sequence goes on along the minus strand of JARHVA010004424.1, from coordinate 810,552 downwards.
ATATTTTGTTATGGATGATAGTACTTGTGCTAAAGGGTAGGTGCATCTAGAAGGCAAGGACCAACGCCCTATAATGATCCTTATAAGAACTAAGACAACACATTTTTAAGGGTGTGTGGATGTCATATCCCATTCTTATCCTACAAATAAATGGGGTGAGAATCAAATGTTTAAGTAAAGTTAACATATGTTAATCTAATTTCTCCCCATACTTTACTTAATTGTAATCTTTTAGTTTTAACATCCATCAATGGTATAAGTCATTTATGCACACATTTCATTATGTTGCTAAGCTTAAGTCAACTACAATTCTAGTATGTTTTATGCTTCTTGGAATCACTTGTTGGTATTTGTGTATTGATTTTGCATCTTGGCAAGTGTAGCCTGGTGACTTTTTAGGTTTTTCAGTTGGTTATGACTCTTAGCAAAAGTATTCCTAGATGTTAGTAAGGTAATCATTCTTGTTACTTAGCTTAACCTTTTTATGTATAACCAATATTATACCTTGGCATATTATTGTATGACTTTGAATTGGGTGCATGGAATGATTGACCTAGAAAATGCTTAAGTTAATAGCTAAATTGACTAAGACCTTAGTCAAGGTCATAGTCATGATGGTATTGGTTTTTATTGACTAGTAAAGAGGACTTTTTAACCACAATGGAGCCTTCAACACATCACATTTTAGTTTGAAATTTGGCTTTAAATTTGATTATTACAACTAAATTTTCCAAAATGATGAGGATCATTGACCATTTTCTATTGGTTTGCCTCAAGCTATAGGGCAAAGAGAAAGAATGAGATGAATAAGTAAATTAGAGTTTTCCCACCCTCAGTTCTACACCTTATCCACCTTCATGATAATGGTGAGAACTAAATTTAGTAACCATTATATAAGACATTACTAACCCTAATGGTTATGGGATCCTGCATTAGTTTAAATGGCAGTTTGGGGTATGTGTCCAGAACATAGGGTGGACAAGAACAAAATCTTAGAAGAAAGGCAACTTGGGGAGAGAAAGAAAGGGAAAAACCAAACAGTTGGAGCCTAGCTTCTATCCACCAACAATTTTATTATTCTCCATCCTTGTTAAGCTTATGTGCATTAGTTTATTATGGCAAGTAGGGAAAATTATATTTCTTTTAAACACCTTATTCATGTATAAGCCAATATATGCATACTTATGTATGTATATACGAGTCTATACCCAATATTAGGGCATAACATGTGTACGTAAAAATCTACATATTAATGTTTGGGTTATTCAATCTCCCTCCATGTAATAATGCCTTTTAATGAATAAAATGATACTAGTATTGTGCATTGACTGTTGTATGTTATGTATATGGAAGGGGTCAAACCCTAGCTCCTATATTGATAACTTTTTGAGTTTTTTTTTATGTTACTCAGTGGTTATGTAGGTATTTTGTCTGGTATAATGAAATAGAGGTAACCTATTGTAGTAATATAGTACCATTAAATGATTGATTTATTATTATGCTAGGGTTCTTGTTGGATATTATATTAAATGGAAAATTTACTATTTATATACTATTCATGAATTTGATGGTTCTATATATATGAGTAATAGTTTATATAATGGTGTTAGTTGGGTTGGCTTCTTTTCATTATACCAGTGGCTTCTTGGTTTCTTATTTAGCATAATAAATAAAAGGAGACTAGTATGCTAATATTAAAATCATGTGTATATACCTAAGACCTAATGGGTCATTATCAAAGTGTCATTGTTAATACTTGTGTTCTTACGTATCTTGAATTAGCATGAAAATTATTTGGTTATAGCCTAACTATGTTGAACTAGTTATGGTTGACAACTTTATTCATGTTTTGACTATAAAGTGATAAGACTACAATAAGCTTAATTGAGTGGATTTTGATTTGTATTATATTATTTAATTATTTAGTTTGAACTTTTGGTATTAAATGTGGTTATTATTAGAAGTATTTCATACATTAAAGTGTTTCTCATCCAGTGTTTTATGATAATCTGTAGCAAACTAGACCTTCAAATGTTTGGACTCCTGACAATAAATAAAGATTATTTTATCTCTCTGACTTGATTTTCATGTAGGTAATGTACTTTATGAACATTTTATTGACTCGTTATATTGGGAAGGCCTCCATTATGCTAATCTCCTTGTGTGATTTAAAAGAGCATCTCCTTGTGTGATTTAAAAGAGTTCTTGATGTTAAAACTACATTTTTATACTATTACACGTTTGTTTAATTCATATGTGGTAGTGACGGGTTAATGGATTAGATTGTATTTAATGTATTATACCTTTGTTTGGATGTTGGAATATAGTGCCATTGGTCATGAAAGGTACTATAATGAAATATAAATAAAACTTATAAATAGTGTGACTACATATCCATGTTGTATGGATGTGTGACTCACAAGGAATATTGAAAAGTGATTTGTTGATGGCATTAGGGAAATGTTTGCATCTTACTTCCATGGTTAAAATGTTGTATTGTGGTTAGGTTTATCAAAAAAAAAAAATGATTGAGAGTTCTCACTCTTTTAGGCCATTTGTTGTTCTGAAGTAAGGAGATTTATGTTGTTATCAATGCATATTTCTTATGTGGGTTGTATTTTTGCACCTGGTAATAATGTTTACTAAAGAGAATAAGGCATTTTGATATATGTTTAGCCTTATAGTGTAATAATTGGAAATGTGTGCTTAAAATCCTTTTTAGTATGATAATAGTTATCTAAAACCCACTATATTTGTTCATTGAACTAATGTTATCATAGTGCTTACCTCGAAGGTAATTAACATCACCAAATTTATGATGAATTATCTCATTGTAATGTTGACTTTGAAAATTTTAGCATGTACCATGAAAATTTTAGGTTTAAAAGGTTTAGATATGTCTTTTGAATATTTGACACTTAGGGAGGGTTTGGAAAACAATAAAAAGGGAAAAGTGGAATGAAAATGGATTTGTGCATGTTATTATTTTTATAGTTCCTTACAACATCAAAATTATGAAAAATTTGGATTTGTATATATTGTCCCCTCTATAAGGTACCATGTCATGAATTAGTTAGGGTGCTTTTCCCAAGAAGTGATGCATCCCATTAAAGGGGAATGCTAGAGAACTTACGTTACTTACATATGCATCAAAATGAATCCACCTATAACCAAAAGATTTGAATCAACTGCAATATATGAAAGAAATTGAAATTTCACAATTTAATTGAAATGCAAGACAAGAGTACTTACCACACATGCAGGGTATGAAATTATTACATGTTTTATCTCATTTGGGGGTGAAACTAGCATTTGGGGAAGAGATGTTAACCTAAAAAGATAAAACAAGTTTCAAATGTAACTATAAAATGGTTTTTGAAAGTTTTTGTAAATAACAACATAAAGTGGGGAAAATGTACTACATGGGTTGCCTTGTATTGCTATACACATAAAAATATTGAAAATGCATCGAAATACATGAAAAATAAAGCAAATAAGACAAAATATGCTAAAATTGTAATTTTATAATAAAATAATAAAATAATAAAATAAAATTTAATATAAATAACATTTTATTCCAAATTTGAAATCCATTTTCACTGTCCCACTTGCTAAATTTTGAGCTCTCATCCACCTTTAACCAATTTGTGAGTAGAGAAAAACAATAGAGAGAATGCAGAGAGATGATGGTAGTGGTACCATCAAAACAAGGTGGGGTTAAATCACATGTTGGTTCTTATCCATTTTCTCTTAAACCTTAGGTTTGTTAGATTTACTTGAAAAATTGTCTAGGATAGGTCAATTTTGATAAAAAAATAGTTGAAATGTTCAATGCAATTAGGTGACTAGGAAAAGGTATTTTAAAAAAAAATTAAATGATTTTTTGTGTTTTTTTTAAGTATTATGGGATTTATAGATGAAACCATCGGTGCATAGAATAATTATCAATCTATGCAAAATGGTGGTCATGCAATCACACCAATAATTATGAAACTATCACAAAGGTTACACAACTACCAGTCTACATAGCCTGGTGGTTATGAAATCAATGTGGTATAGATACTTAAATATGATTTTATATGATATAATAGTCTTTTAAACTTTAGAAATATCACTCATGGTTTAACCCTTCAGTTTAGGACCTTTCGATTGCCAAAAGGATCACATTAGACATTTCACTATGCCTAAATGCTTATCCTATGGTCTGACCCTGATATTTTAACTATGTAGATCACTTGTATCCCATACTATGCATAAAACTTGATTAATATTCTAATCTTATAGTTACATATCTTCAATAAATTTCTATCCTCATGGATACTACCATCCAGACTAGGACACTAGCGTCGATGCTATTGTCCTAGGTTTGATGCTAGTGTCTAAACCTAAAAAATGATCAAATTTTAAAATATTTTAACATTTATGGGTTGCCTTATGTATTATTTTAACCCTCCTATGAGATAATTTCAAAAGGTGTGATATAAATACAATTAAAAAACCTTTCAATATCATCAAGCACACATCTATCTTATACCAAGTAAAAACACCTATCAGGCTTATAAAACTACCCTATTCTTCCTCATTTCCAAATCATTCATAGGAGAAATATTTTTATAGGTTTGAAGCATTCAAAGAGAAATATATGAACAATATTTTTCAAGTTACAAGCTAGATCACTACATGAACTTGCATATAGCATATTGCACAATTGTTTACACATAAACCCACATAAGGGGGAAAACTACATCATTTTGAGGCCCTCTTCAGAGTATAGGGCTATGTAGTTAGCACTCGTTAAAAAAGGTGTATTTGAGGTATATTGAATTTAATTGAGCCAAATAACCCCTTTTTTACAAGGTAACATGCCCTAATTATAGGACATAGGTTTTGAGCTACATAACAATATCTAAAACCTATGCACATGATCAGAATAAAGGATTTTCAAGGCAATAATGAACCCTAACAAGCACAAGTGTTCATTCTAAAAAATAACCTATATTATATATATGATGAAAGCATTGAAATAGGGACATAAATATCAATGGTATTGTCCAGACTTGATGATAGTGTCTAGTCTGACAAAGAGTTAAATTTTAGATTCTGATGAATCACTTTGGAACATCATCTTTTCTTCTCTTGCATTTTAACTTATTAGATATGCCTCTGAATAAGAAAATAATCTAAGTATGATTTTTACTTCATATTTAAATTTTTAAATTACTATTTAGCATTGCACTTTCTATATTTAACATATTTTTTTAATTCAAAATTATATCAAAATATTGTGAATATGAATTATTTAATTGGCATGCTTTTAGAATAACTTAGCCATTTATTTGATTAGGATATTATCCCATAAAACCTCACTTATAAAAATTGGTTAAATAATAAATACTCATATATATAGAGATAATTTTATCATAGTTAGGGTTTTAATTGGTTTTGGAAGGTTAAAACTGATCAAAGATTGTTTGGGTGGATGTAGGGGACCTATGCGAGGTGGGGTTGAGCCTAACAACATGAGTGGTTGATCTAAGAGATTGATTTATTAATTGTTAGCTATATTTCCCTATTGGATTGAGATAGTATATAGAGGATTACTCAAGTGTAATTGGTTTCTGCAACCAATAGATTGTTATGTGATTTATTTACCTATTGGGGTGTGAACCAAAACATATTCTAGTTTCCACAAGTTCCATTTTAGTGAACCATCACCCTCGAAGATGTATATATTATTTTTGGCCTACTTGTGATAACACACACATTGAATTTGTAGGAGGCTATGAATAAAAGTAAGGATTGAATATGGGTTGATAATTTTGGTGATGGGGAGGTACCGAATGTGGGTGCAAAACATGTAACTAGTAGGAGTTTAAGGGGATTAGATCCCTAACATTCATAAGGTCATCATTGGTGTGTTGGAATCAAATTTGGTTTGGGATAAGAGCAACATTATGTTGATATATTCTTGAAATCACATAGTTATAAATATTGAGGAAACACAAGTGGTGGTGTAGAAAGACTTATACAAGATATTCAGATTGGGTGTACTCTCTCTTAGCCACCCAACAATAGTGATGGGTTGGGTTTATGAATGCATGATTCAATAACATAGAGGATTTAGGATTATATATGAAAGAGCCATTAGGAAAAATATGTGGATAAATAAAGTTTGTTTCAAAGATGTTCCCAAAGTTGTAGGTATCAGAGTTGTTGCCAGAATCTGGATAATGCGAATGCAATGGAGACGTGATCACATGAGATGAAGCAAGTGCAAAACACATATATGCTAAAGAAATTTGAAATTATACAAGAAGATAAATTGCACAAGACAAAATGGAGAAAACCAAAATCTGATTAACATGAGATTGCCAAAGTGAAGAATACATATAGGAGAGTACGTAAGTAACTCCTCCACAAAAGGTGGTCAAGGCACCCCAAGAATAAACTGTAAGTCCTCCATGAAAGGTGGTGACAAGGTGCTAAGAATAGAGAAGTAACTCCCATCAAGGGAGTTACTTATGACATTCTTAGGACACCTATGACACATCTATGACACACATCTCCACATAAACTAGCCTATCCCACAAATGTAGGAAAACTCCATGTATGCACAAATATATAATTTCCCTAATTAAATAATAGAGAAAAATAAAAACTTACACTAATACCCCCCATAAGCAAAACTTAGGTGGGCAGTGTGGAAATATAAAAATGGGTCCTGGAAACTAGGCCTGATGAGGTACCCATGTACAAATGCAATCTCTCATAAGATAGAGAAAAGGAGAAAACTTGTAGGAAAAAAACTCCCCCCCAAAAGAGAGACATAAAAGAAATGAAGAGGCTAGAAGGTCCCCCTGAAGATGATATTGCTGCAGATGTAGACCACACCCAAGAAGAGCTCATAGATGAATGAACTTGCTCTCAGTGAAAGGTTTGGTGAAGATGTCTGCAACCTGATCTGAAGACTGGAAAAATATCAAGTCAATGACCTAACTATGAATAAGCTCTTGAATGAAATGCATGTGAATCTTTATGTGCTTGGTCCACTGGTGCTGAACTAGATTCCTACAAATCTGAATGGTACTCTAGTTGTCACAATAAATGATGGTGGGCTGCTTGATAGAAATGCCAAACTTAGAAAGAATCTCCTGAAGCCAAATAGCCTCAGTAGCTGCATTAACAACTCCCCTATACTATGCCTCTATGGATGATATAGCAATAGCATTTTGCTTCTTGCTAGACCAACTGATAGGACCAGAACCTAGAGAGAAACTATAACTAGAAGTGGACTTGCGAGTCTGCAAATTGCCAGCCACGTCTGAATCTGTATATCCAACCAAGTCAACCTCTATACTAAATATGTAATGAATCCTATATCTATGTGAACCCTGTATGTAATGTAAGATCCTCTTAGCTGCTTTCCAATGTAGCTCATGTGGTTCTTACATAAATCTGGAGACAAGTCCCACTATATATGATATGTCGAGCCTGGTGTGAGTCAAGTAGATGAGACTGCCAACAAGTTTTTGATACTGAGTGGCATCAACCAATGGTGAAAAATAGTCAACCTCAAGCTTGACTCCTGATAGAAAGGGAGTCAGAGATGGCTTGCAATCAGACATGTGAAACTGAGCCAATAAGTCAAGAGTATATTTAGGCTGTGCAAGAGAAATCCCTGAATCTGACTATGAGATCTCGATGCCAAATAAGTAGTGCAACAAACCCAAGTCTGTCATGTCAAATCTATCTTGGAGAGATGCATTCACCATTGCAATAGCTGATGAAGAACTCTCGGTGATCAAAAGGTCATCAACATATAGAACCAAAATTAGGAGCGAATCATCCTGCCACAAGAAGTAGACATTGGGGTTAGAATGGCACCTAGTGAAACCCACTGTGAGATGGAAGGAATCCATCTTGGCATACCAAGATCGAGGGGACTATTTGAGGGCATAGATAGATTTCCTAAGTCTGCATACTAAGGAAGATTCCTAAACAAATCTTGGCGATTGCTCCATGTAGATCTCCTCCTCTAGGTCTCTATGAAGAAAGGCACTCTTCACATCCATCTGGTGCACATCCCAACCATGTGCTATGGCAATATCCAAGGTGAGTCAGATAGAAGTCATCTTTGCAATGGATGCAAAGGTCTCTAAGTATTCAATGCCTGCCACTTGTGAGAAACCCTTAGTGACCAATCATGCTTGTTCTTATCAACTGACCCATCTGCTACAAACTTGGTCCAATGTATCCACCTACATCAAACCATCTTTCTTCTCTTAGGAAGTGAAGTCAAGTCCCAAGTGTGATTTTTGATTAAGGAAGAATATTCTTCATCCATAGCATTATCCCACTCAGGTACCCCTGATGCATCTCAAAAAGTCTATGGATCTAAAACTAAAGAAAAGAAGGCATGTGGATCTCTCTAAAAATCCCCCTAGTATGTCTGTCATTTGCGGGATCTCCTACCCAAGTGCCAACACTCTTAAGTGTCTGTCTAGCCCAAAGTGGCCCAGAAGTGGGTGAGTCAGGTGCTAACTCCTCATCCTCTGACTGACTAGAGGTGGATGACCCTACATCACTATCCTCCCTGTCTGAACTTGAAGAAGAAGATGTCTCTAGCTTGAGAACCTATTATGGCTGATCTGAATCTGATGAGGAATCATCATGAAGAAGTAGATCTGATGAGGGAGAAGAAGTGTCAAGTGTTGAGTCTCTAGGACTCTCCTGAAAATGGATACTTCTCTTGATGAATAACTCATAAGTGACTAGATCTAGAAGATAATACCCCTTAATACCATCCAGATATCCTACAAAGATGCAAGGCTTGGACTGACATTCCATAGCTTTGCGTTTCTTCTTCAGAATGTGGGCCATGGCTGGGGACCTAAAAACCCTAAAGTGCTCAACATCAGGGTTCTTTATATGCCAAGCTTCAAAGGGTGTTATCCCTTTCAAAGCTTTGTGAGAAACCTTATTTTGAATGTAGTAAGCACAATTGATGGCTTTAGCCTAGTAATGTGGTGCTAAGGATTTGGAGTGAATCATATAGCTACCCATCTCTTTTAAGAACCTATTTTTGCATTCTGCAACCCCATTCTGTGAAAGACTGTAAGTGACTGTGCACTTCAAATCAATCCCCTCTGTGGTGCAAAATTGCTCAAACCTGTTGCTGACATACTCTCCTCCATTATCAATTTGAAGAACCTTGATGGATTTCTCACTCTATTTCTCAACAAGAGCCTTGAAGTCTAGAAAATTTTCAAACACTTCAGACTTTTGTTTGAGAAAATATATCCAAGTGTACCTAGAGAAATCATCAATGAAAGTGAGGATGTACTTGGCCCTTGTGAAAGATGGTTTGGGAAAGGGTATCGATACATCACTGTGGACTAACTCCAAAGGTTGTGAAGCCCTCCAAGCTTTGCCTTTGTCAAATTTTGCTTCGGGATGCTTCCCAAGGGAGCACCCCTCACAAAGTCCTTTTGAGAATCGGACACGAGGCAAGCCAATGACCATGTCATATTTACAAAGTTGCTCAAGGTAGTGGTAGTTAAGGTGGCCAAACTACTATTTCCAGCTATCAAAGCTTGAGGTTGAGTAGACTTCATTGTGCCCATTTGAATTAGCTTATCTTGCTCCCTAGTCAAGTCGGTAATGAATGAATCCAAAGAAGGCATTTTCCATGTAGTGCCAAGGGCACTTTTTGTGGCATGGAAAGTGGAGACAAAGACTGAATAGCTTGGACCTAACTTTGTGAGAATAGAAAGAATGAGTTGATCATATTTCTTCTCTATCCCACATTCTTTTAATTGCAATCTAAGGGCCTTAAACTTAGTGAAGAAGTTTTGTAGGGTGTCAAAGTTGCTAGGACTTAGACTTATGAGTTCATTTTCAGGCTCATGTCCTCTCATCTCATCAAGCTTCCCAAATAAGAGTTCTAAGGTGTCCCATATGTCTTTGGGAGTCTTGAAGGTTTCTTAATGGAAGAGAAGTTTTGAAGACATAGACAAGCTCAGTAATCCATAGGCTTCATCACTACGATTGTACCACTTGACCTTTTCAGCATCAGTGTTAGGTTCTACTTCAGTTCCCATGGTGATCCTATACAACCCTTTGCTTCTAAGAATGATTAACATTTTAACCTTCCATTCATGATAGTTGAAGGGTGTTAGGGGTTTAAGTTGAAAAGAATCTATTTTAAGCTGAATTTAGGTGAAGTTGTGTTGATTGTAAGTTGTGAAATTATGTAAAAAGGAGAATGAAAGCAAAGATTTGTAAGTTGTGAAAAGTAATCACACCCCCTTAAAATATTGAGCTCCCCTAAAATATTAAAGTGCATGCTCAAAATATGTTGAGATAAGATGAAAATGCGTCTTAGAGCAATCAGTGCAAGACTTAAACAGGACATCAGACTCAGTCGAAAATGCGTCCCGGGAGACCCAAATTTTAGGCACTTTATAAACTAGTGCATTTTTGACAAATAAAAAGCCTAATATATGGAGAATTAAATTACAAACACTTTTTTAGAAAATTTCACCCAAATCTGAGCTACCGTTTGCAAGATATTAAAGATTCAATTTCCCGTAAACTAGTGTTTTTACAAAAAAATAGCACTAAAACATTAAAAAAATGCCTATTTTGAGAGAGAAAGTGGCCTTCCAACCACTCGTTGGATTTGGCACGGAGTGAGGAATCCAAAGGAGGTCTTTTTGAGGGGGAATTGGCCTCTTTCCAACCCGAGCCTCACCCTTCGTCTTTGTAGGTTGAAGATACAAGTTTAAATGTAAACCCCTAAATTATCAAACTGTCTAAAAAACTTAATATTTAGTCAAATTGACTGATTTTTTTAACAAGTCAATTTTAACTAAAAAAATTAAAGTAACAGACAGAATGAACTATTGGCCAAGCATCTAAGGGCCCACATGGGATGCCAAACAAGAAGAGGGTGCCATTTTCAAGAAAAATAGCAGGTGTGGCAGAATATTCTCAAAAAAAAAAAGGGTGCACTTCTAATTTCTAGACAGCAAAAAATTGCAGGTAGTGGCGCCCCAGTTTACCTTGAATTTGTTAAAAAAGGCGCAGTTTTGATTTCTTGTTTGCAGTCACCATTGAAAGAGAGATGGCATGGACAAACAGGAGGGAAGGCCCCATGCAAGCAGCTCACAGCAGAGGTGGTGCACAAGTCAGCTGTATGAAGAAGCTCACAACAAAGGCAGCCCCTGCAGCTTGCAACAAAGGCAACGCGCAAGTCAGTGGTGTGAAGAAGCTCACAATAAAGGCGGCCCCTGCAGCTTGCAACAAAATCAGCTCCTGCAACGTCCAAGAAGCAGAACCAGATTGTAGAGCTCTATCTTTTTCCTATAAAATGACAAAAAAAAGAATTCTACTGCCTTTGCTGAAGCCACAACAGATCTATACAAGATGTCTTGGCAAATTTTAACTTAGAAGTAATTTTTTTTAACAAGTTTTCGTATGGATTTGCATGAGTTTTCAAGAAACTCTACCAAAGCTCTCAAATGCAACAGAGTTAAACAAAAAAACTACTAAGAAAGCAAAGTAATAATTTCAAAATAAACTAATAGCATAACCAGACACACAATTACCAGAGTAGCTCTGATATCATACTAGAGTTGTTGCCAGAATCTGGATAATGCGAATGCAATGGAGACGTGATCACATGAGGTGAAACAAGTGCACACCACATAGATGCTAAAGCAATATGAAATTATACAAGAAGATAAATTGCACAAGACAAAATGGAGAAAACCAAAATCTGATTAACATGAGATTGCAAAGTGAAGAATACATATAAGAGAGTTTGTAAGTAACTCCTCCAAAAAAGGTGGTCAAGGCACCCCAAGAATAGACTGTAACTCCTCCATGAAAGGTGGTGACAAGGTGCTAAGAATAGAGAAGTAACTCCCATCAAGGGAGTTACTTATGACATTCTTATGACACCTATGACACATCTATGACACACATCTCCACATAAGCTAGCCTATCCCACAAATATAAGAAAATATCAGAGTTGTTGCCATAATTCAGATAACACGAGTGCAATGGAGATGTGATCACATGAGATGAAACAAGTGCACACCACATAGACGCTAAAACAATTTGAAAATTACACAAGAAAATAAATTGCACAAGACAAAATGGAGATAACCAAAATCTGATTAACATGAAATGGCCAAAGTGAGGAATACATATAGGAGAGTACGTAAGTAACTCCTCCACAAAAGGTGGACAAGGCACCCCAAAAATAGACTGTAACTCCTCCATGAAAGGTGGTGACAAGGTGCTAAGAAGAGAGAAGTAAATCCCATCAAGAGAGTTACTTATGACATTCTTATGACACCTATGACACATCTATGACACACACCTCCACATAAGCTAGCCTATCCCACAAATGTAGGAAAACTCCATGTATGCACAAGAAATACAATTTCCCTAATTAATAAATAAGGAAAAATAAAAACCTACACTAATACCCCCCCATAAGTGCAGCTTAGGTGGGTAGTGTGGAAATAAAAAATGGGTCCCGACAACTAGGCCTGATGAGGTACCCATGTACAAAATGCAATCTCCCATAAGCTAGAGAAAAGGAGAAAACCCATAGGAAAAAGCTCCCCCCCAAAAAAGAGACATAAAAGAAAGAAGAGGCTAGTGGGCCCCTCCTAAAGATGATGCTGCTATAGATGTGGATCGCACCCCAAGAAGAGCTCGTAGATGAATGAATTTGCTCTTAGTAAAAGGTTTGGTGAAGATGTTTGCAACTTACTCTGAAGATCAACAAAACATCAAGTCAATGACCTGACTATGAATAAGCTCCCGAATGAAGTGCATGTGAATGTCTATGTGCTTGCTCCGCTAGTGCTGAACTAGATTCCTACAAATCTGAATGGTACTCTGGTTGTCACAATAAATGATGGTGGGCTACCTGATATGAATGCCAAACTCAGAAAGTATCCCCTAAAGCCAAATAGCCTCAGTAGCTGCATTAACAACTCCCCTGTACTCTGCCTCTGTGGATGATATAGCAATAGCATTCTGTTTCTTACTAGACCAACTGATAAGACCAGAACCTAGAGAGAAAATGTGACCAAAAGTGGACTTGCGAGTTTGTGAATTGCCAGCCTAGTCTGAATCTGTATATCCAACCAAGTGAACCTCTATGCCAAATCTGTAATGAATCCCATATCTATGTGAACCTTGTATGTAATGCAAGATCCTCTTGACTACTTTCTAATGCAGCTCATGAGGTTCCTGCATGAATCTGGAGACAAGTCCCACTGTATATGATATGTTGGGCCTGGTGTGAGTCAAGTAGATGAGACTACTAACAAGTTGTTGATATCAAGTGGCAACAACCAATGGTGAAGAATAGTCAACCTCAAGCTTGACTCCTGATAGAAAGGGAGTCAGAGATGTCTTGCAATCAACCATGTGAAACTGAGCCAATAAATTAAGAGCATACTTAGGCTGTGCAAGAGAAATCCCTAAATTTGACTGTGAGATCTCGATGCAAAGGAAGTAGTGCAACAAACCCAAGTCTGTCATGTCAAATCTATCCTGAAGAGATGCCTTCACTGCTGCAATAGCCGATGAAGAACTCCCGATGATTAAAAGGTCATCAACATATAGAACCACAATTAGGAGTGAATCATCTTGCCACAAGAAGTAGACATTGGGGTCAGAATGGCACCTAGTGAAACCTGCTGTGAGAAGGAAGGAATACATCTTGGCGTACTATGCCCAAGGGGCCTGTTTGAGGCCATAGATAGATTTCCTAAGTTTGCATACTAAGAAAGAATCCTGAACAAATATTGGTGGCTGCCCCATGTAGATCTCCTCCTCTAGGTCTCCATGAAGAAAGACACTCTTCACATCTATCTGGTGCACATCCTAACCGTGTGCTGTAGTAATAGCCAAGGTGAGTTGGATATAATTCATCTTTGCAATGGGTGCAAAGGTCTCTGAGTAGTCAATGCCTACCACCTGTGAGAAACCCTTGGTGACCAATCACATGTTGTACTTATCAACTGACCCATCTACTACAAACTTGGTCTGATATATCCACCTACATCGAACCATCTTTCTCCCCTTAGGAAGTGAAGTCAAATCCCAAGTGTGATTTTTGATTAAGGAAGAATATTCTTCATCCATAGCACTATCCCACTGAGGTACCCCCGATGCCTCTCAAAAAGTCTATGGATCCAAAACTGAAGCAAAGAAAGCATGTGGATCTCTCTGAAAATCCCCCTTAGTACGTCTATCATCTGCGAGATCTCCTACCCAAGTGCCATCACTCTCAAGTGTCTGTCTAGCCCAAAGTGGCTCGGAAGTGGGTGAGTCATGTGCTAACTCCTCATCCTCTGACTTACTAGAGGTGGATGACTCTGCATCACTATCCTCGTTGTCTGAACTCGAAGAAGAAGAAGATGTCTCTGGCTTGAGAACTTGCTGTGGCTGATCTGAATCTAATGAGGAATCATCATGAAGAAGTAGATCTGATGAGGGAGAAGTGTCAAGTGTTGAGTCTCTAGGACTCTCTTGAAAGTGGACACTTCTCTCAATGAATAACTCATGAGTGACTAGATCTAGAAGGTGATACCCCTTAATACCATCTAGATATCATACAAAGATGCAAGGCTTGGACTAACATTCCATAGCTTTGCATTTCTTCTTCAGAATGCGGGCCATGGCTGGGGATCTAAAAACCCTAAGGTGCTCAACATCAGGTTTCCGTTTATGCCAAGCTTCAAAGAGTGTTATCCCTTTCAAAGCTTTATGAGGAACCCTGTTTTGAATGTAACAAGAACAATTGATGGCTTCAGCCCAGTATTGTGGTGCTAAGGATTTGGAGTGAATCATACAGCTACCCATCTCTTTAAAGAACCTATTTTTGTGTTCTGTAACCCCATTCTGTGAAGGACTGTAAGTGACTGTGTGATGTAAATCAATCCCCTCTATGGTGCAAAACTGCTCAAACCTGATGCTAACATACTCCCCTTCATTATCTGTTCAAAGAACCTTGATGGATTTCTCACTCTGTTTCTCAATAAGAGCCTTGAAGTCTAGAAAATTTTCAAACACTTTAGACTTTGTTTGAGAAAATATATCCAAGTGTACCTAGAGAAATCATCAATGAAAGTGAGGATGTACTTGGCCCTTGTCAAAGATGGTTTGGGAAAGGGTCTCGATACATAACTGTGGACTAACTCCAAAGGTTGTGAAGCCCTCCAAGCTTTGCCTTTGTCAAATTTTGCTTCGGGATGCTTCCCAAGGGAGCACCCCTCACAAAGTCCTTTTGAGAATCGGACACGAGGCAAGCCAATGACCATGTCATATTTACAAAGTTGCTCAAGGTAGTGGTAGTTAAGGTGGCCAAACTGCTCATGCCATAATTTTCTAACTCCATATAAATGAGTCAACAATGCTATTGGAGAAGAATTTGATGCAAAATATGAGGTGTATAACCTGGCTTGGTGATCTGCCCTACCCACTGCCACTGTAGTATCACTATGCAACTCCCTGATAGCCACTGAATCTGGTGAAAACTCAACTCTCATGCCTCGACCAATGTGAGTGATTTGGTACACTAATAGGAGATTGGTTGAAAGATAAGGAACACTTAGAACATTGTTGAATGTTCCTCCTTCCATTTCAACTGACCCTCCCCTGCAACAAAAACTGATGTGTCATCACCCAAACTAATTGAAGTCATGCTACAAGGCTCTAAAGATGAAAACTCAACTAGTGAAGAGCCCATGTGGTGAGAAGAAATTGAGTCGATGACCCATGAAGATGTAGAAGCTGCTGTAGCTACAAGGGTCTTGCCCTTTTCTTTCTCCTTACCCTTGCCTTTGCCTTGGTAGAATCTTGGGTAGATGAATTCTGCTTGATGGACTTAGGAACACCTATGTTGTTCTTCTCTAGAAGATGAGTTAGGTGATCTATTTGTTTCTTTATGCATTTGTGTTCATCATGCCCTGTCTTTTTACAATAGGCACACTTAACCTTCTCCTTCTTAGGTTTAGCATTGGAAGAGGAAGTCTCAGTGTTGTTTTTGGCAGGATTGGTGTTTTCTTTCTTCTTCTCCTGGTCCTTGTTCTTTTTCTTCTTCTCCTTTGTTGAAGTCTTATCTTTACCATTTCCAGCTATCAAAGCTTGAGGTTGAGTAGACTTCATTGTGCCCATTTGAATTAGCTTATCTTGCTCCCTAGTCAAGTCGGTAATGAATGAATCCAAAAAAGGCATTTTCCATGTAGTGCCAAGGGCACTTTTTGTGGCATGGAAAGTGGAGACAAAGACTGAATAGCTTGGACCTAACTTTGTGAGAATAGAAAGTATGAGCTGATCATCTTTCTTCTCTATCCCACATTATTTCAATTTCAATCTAAGGGCCTTAAACTTAGTGATGAAGTCCTGTAGGGTGTCAAAGTTGCTAGGACTTAGACTTATGAGTTCGTTTTTGAGCTTATGACCTCTCATCTCATCAAGCTTCCCAAATAAGTTTTCTAAGGTGTCCCATATGTCAATGGGAGTCTAGGAGGATTATAGATGGAAGAGAAGTTTTGGAGACATAGACAAGCTCAGTAATCCATATGCTTCATCACTACGGTTGTACCACTTGACCTTTTTAGCATCAGTGTTGGGTTCTACTTCAGTACCCATGGTGATCCTATACAACCATTTGCTTCTAAGAATGATTGAAATTTTAACCTTCCATTCATGATAGTTGAAGGGTGTTAGGGGTTTAAGTTGAAAAGAATCAATTTTTAGCTAAATTTAGGTGAAGTTCTGTTGATTGCAAGTTGTGAAATTATGCAGAAAGGAGAATGAAAGCAAAGATTTGCAAGTTGTGAAAAGCAATCACTCCCCCCCAAAATATTGAGCCCCCCCCAAATATGCAAGTGCATGCTCAAAAAATTTCAGACTTAGCTGAGAATGCGTCTTAGAGAAATCAGTGCAAGACTAAAGCAAACAGGACGTCAGACTCAGCCGAAAATGCGTCCCGAGAGACCCAAAATTTTGGCACTTTATAAACTAGTGCATTTTTGACAAATAAAAATTCTACGGTATGGAGAATTGAATTACAAACACTTTTGCAAAAAATGGAACCCAAATTTGAGCTACCATTTGAAAGATATTAAAGGTTCAATTTTTTTGTAAACTAGTGTTTTTGCAAAAAAAACACTAAAACATTAAAAAAATGCCTGTTATGAGAGAGAAAGTGGCCTTCCAACCACTCATTGGATTCGACATGGAATGAGGAATCCAAAGGAGGTTTATGTGAGGGGGAATTGGCCTCTCACCAACCCGGGCCTCACCCTTCATCTTCGTAGGTTGAAGATACAAGTTTTAAATGAAAACCCCCAAATTACAAAACTGTCTAAAACTAAATATTCAGTCAAATTGACTGATTTTTGTTTTACAAGTCAATTTTAAACTGAAAAAAAATAAAGCATAGACATAATGAAGGATTTCCAAGTGTCCAAGGGGTGCCACATGGGATGCCAAGTAAGGAAGGGGCGCCAAAATAACACAGTCCAAAATTTAACTCAGAAAAAACAAAAAAAATAAATGCAGACCTGTGTTGGATGCCGTACGACATGATGGCACCTTGAAAATAGAGAAAATAAGCTAGAAGGACTACCTGAGGCATAGCAGAACTGAAGGCACCTTGTTGGAAGGAGTGTGGCACAAATTTGTCTACTGACTAGAAGTGCGTGGGTTTGCAGGCCAGAAGAATAACAACAAAAGTTGGGACACCATACAGTTGTGGTTAGCTGTTGGAGAGTGTGGACTATTGCTACTACTTGGTGTGGACTGAATGCTGCTCCTCCCTCTGCTGCTCCACACAACAATGGCACCCAAGCTAACTGCTGAACCAACCCCTGAAGTGAAGACAACCAAGACACCCAAAGGCCAAGGATTCCCAAGAAAATGATACCAAAAATGATATATATTTTTATATTTTAGAATAGATCTAAAAATAAAAAATAAAGAGAACTCCACTCCTCTTGATTTCAAAATGAACTAAAAGCATAACCAGACACACGATTACCGTTCTTTCTCTGATACCATATCAGAGTTGTTGCCAGAATCTAGATAACACGAGTGCAATGGAGACGTGATCACATGAGATGAAACAAGTGCACACCACATAGATGCTAAAGCAATTTGAAAATTACACAAGATAAAATGGAGAAAACCAAAATTTGATTAACATGAGATGGCCAAAGTGAGGAATACATATAGGAGAGTACGTAACTCCTCCACAAAAGGTGGACAAGGCACCCCAAGAATAGACTGTAACTCCTCCATGAAAGGTGGTGACAAGGTGCTAAGAATAGAGAAGTAACTCCCATCAAGGGAGTTACTTATGACATTCTTATGACACCTATGACACATCCATGACACACCTCCACATAAGCTAGCCTATCCCTCAAATGTAGGAAAAATCCATGTATGCACAAGAAATACAATATCCCTAATTAATAAATAGGAAAAAATAAAACCCTACACTAATAGAAAACTCCATGTATGCACAAATATATAATTTCCCTAATTAAATAATAGGGAAAAATAAAAACCTACACTAATAGTAGGTACCCTCACTATAGGATACATTATCACTTAGCCTTATGCAGGGATTATATGACTATGGGGGGATAAAGTTATTAAATTGCTGGCCTATAAGATAAATTAAAGGTCAATGATAGGAGAGGGCAGGTGGAGACACACCTTATAGCTAGAGTTCCTTAACAATTCAACTTATAATATGTGGTGAACCTCCCCATTCCACAACTGACCTACAAGGGAGAGAAAGAGATTAGGGATGCTCAATTAGGCTGAATAACATGACAACCATTAGTTCTAGGGATATTAATTCAAGGATATGTGAGATATAAGATAAGAGGAAGAGGGGTGAAAGATATGAAATCAATAAAAGATGTTACACAAAAAAAATCAATAGTAGGAGGAGGTGGTGGAAAATCCTTAAGAGTAGGGGCATAGATAGGAGAGGCCCTAAGAACAACAACAAAGGTTAGACAATAGATAGTAGAAATAGAAGGAGGGGGAGGGAAGGCTCAGACTAAGGATAACTATAGGAGGGAGACAAAGAGGAGACCATGATGATTTTGACCATGATTGGTATGAGGGGGATCCATGTAAGTTTACTAGAAACTTTCCCTTTCTCATTTTATTAGTTTTTTCTATTTTTATGATATATGTCTACCCTAAATTCATGCATATTTATGGTGATGTGCATAATAGAAAACCAAGTGATGTAAGGTGATATGAGATACCCACCTTGATCTATTTCACATGGCTATAGGGCCAATCGGGGGTAAACTTCTCATAGACCTAGGGATAGTTACAAAAGTGGGTAAACACTAACATTTTTTTCCCATGTGTATCATTGGGCTAAGGAGATAATTAGATGAGGATGTTTGATATGGGGCCCAGGTGGTTACCTAGTGGACAACCTACTTAATGAAAATTAAACAAGTCGTGTAAAAGTTATTTACTGAATTACAAAGAATATGAAATGTAGTACAGTAAAGAAACAAGAAATAAAGAATAAGGTGAAAACAAATTTAGAATTGTAACAATAAAATTATATTATGCTAGGTTATGTATAATTTGAGAGATCATATGTTGTTGTCATAAGAACTTCCTAACTCTATTTTTATATGTGGTTAAAAAAAATGCATTACTAACCTAGAAATAATGGAAGTGGAAATTATTATACAATGTAATAAGATAAAGTGTTGGTTGAACCATTACAATAGTTGGTAACAACTTCTTCAAAACTACCAAGTATGGTGATATCACTAACCACCATTATTGATAAATCACTAACTATAATGCTAACACTTAGGGGCTATGTAATAACATAGAAGTGGATTTACAAGGAATCCATTTACACATAGGCACAAAAACCATAGACATATTTATTGATGTAAACATGAGGCTAGATGTGTAACTATGGTAATATGCAGTATTAATGAGTGACCTAGATCCTCTTGGATTAGTTGCCCCCACTTCAAGAGAAATGGTCCCCATTACATGTATTTGTGGAAGAATACATGGATTTTTTTTCAACCTACACTTATATAAACCATTTTACTTAGGAAGGCACTTGACCTACATTGGCAATTAAGAAGAGAGGGATCTCTTATCAATGTGTCTATTTGACCCAAGTATTAATGACTTGATTCAATTTTGATAGAAATATATAATATGGATTGATCTCTTTCTACTATAGGGTCTCCATAATATCTAAAGTATCTAACAAGGGTAGAAATTAATGTCACAAGAGTTATACATTAAAGACCAAATGTAACCCAAGGTAAGTCTAAAGGTTGAGCTTAAAAGTGTTATATCCTAATTGTTTGGTGATGGTGCAGGGCCCATACTGAAGTGGACAAAGATTGAATTATGGTCCTATCAATCTTTCCTTATAAAGGTGTATCCATACTCGATCACCAACCTAAAATGTGTGCAATGTCAAATACTTGTCATGGCATTGCTTGTACTTCACATTTACCTATTGCATAATGGTTTGCACCTATTTCTAATGATGTTGAATGTTATTAATGAATTAAATAGATTTTTTAACTTATTTTTGAGTTATAGGAGTTAATACTATTGTTGGTGGAATAGGATAAGCTATGTTGATGGGTGTCAAGGGTTGAAAATCCAAAAAAAATTGAGAAAGATTGTGTGTGGTAGAGTTGTGTGTAGCTCTGTTGCATTTATGTTGAATGAAAGACATAATTTCATCCCAAGTGTGTTGTTTTTTTGAATTTTTCACTCTTCAAATATGCACTATCATCTTATTAACCACTTCCATTTATCCATTAGTCTGAGGATGGAAAGCAATGGACTTGTTCAACTTTGTGTCTAACATAGACCAAAGTGTTTTCCAGAAATTGGCTAAAAAATACAACTTCCCTATCATACAAGATGGTTTGTTTGATTCTAAAGTGGATCTAAACATAATGAAAATACAATTGAGTTGTTTTTAGAGTTGATATATCTTTCTTCCAAAGTGTGAGAATTGCATTTTTTAGAATATATCAATTACTACATAGACATAATCATTACCATGTTTGATAGTAG
The DNA here is from genome assembly GCA_037957365.1 of Torreya grandis. NCBI lineage: Eukaryota > Viridiplantae > Streptophyta > Pinopsida > Cupressales > Taxaceae > Torreya > Torreya grandis. Next base: position 789,411 of record JARHVA010004424.1, on the reverse strand, counting down.
GGTAGACTTAGAGAAAGTACATGAAAATGGATTCTCATAGTCTTGTTGAAATTTATAGAGGTGTGTACAAACCCCACTTCTTGTTGTCTAGCTTGGCTATGTCACATATGGTAAACAAATTTATGTATTTGGAGACATCATACCTGAGATTTGGCCAATAGACATACTTATGCAACACTACAAGAGTCTTTTCAATATAAAAATATCTCAAAACGTTGAGTAAATGTGCCTCCCATATTATTTTTTCTCTTGCCTCATCCATAACACATGACTGCCCATTATGAGAGAGAAGTCCATCTTGAAAGTATAAATATGTAAATGAAATATTGCATAGTAAATTATGATACATATCTCCAAAATTCATGGAAAATGGATATAATTCTGACCATGCATTGAATTCATTTCCACATGCATCAAGTATAAAAAGGAGAGTTTGAACCATAGGGTAGTTTAAATAATCCACAACTATATTTTCACTTCCCTTATTATTATTGATGTTCAAATGGAAATACTAAAGATAAGAAGACCATTTTTTATTCCACTTTTATTGTAACTTGTTCTATGTTTGTAATAACTAAATTGGCTTGTGATCAGTATGGATAACAGTCTCCTTGCCCAAGATATAATGCTTCAAATGCTTACATGCTTGAACAATAACATACATCTCACAATCATATGTTAGGTAGTTCCTTATCAGTGTAGTGAATGTTTCAATGTGGTAAGCAAATGCATGACCATGTTGAGTGAGAAATACTCCAAGTGCAACTTTAGAGGCATTTGTCTTGAGCTAAAATGGTTGTTGAAGTTTAATAAAGTAAGTACTACTATGGAATAAACTCTATAGTTTAATTCTTCAAATGCCTTATATTTTACAAATTTTCAGTTGAAATTTGCTTTAGTTCCACCTCGAGTATCCTGGTTTAGGGGCCAAGTCATGTGAGATAAACCAAGTACAAATCTTTGGTAGAAATTTGCCAATCCTAGAAAGCTATGAAGATCTATGATATTATTTTGTTGTGGCCAATCCTAGATGACTTAAATCTTGTTTAGATCCACATACACTCTTTATGTGTCTACAAAATATCCCAAATATTGAATCTATGGCATGGAAAATGATTTTTTTCCCATGTTTACACACAGTTTGTATTTCTAAAAAGTGCTAAACACTTGTTATATATGGCACATATGTTCATCCCATGTTTTTCTAAAGATCAAGATGTCGTCAAGGTAGACTATAACAAATGAAATAGTGAATAGTTTAAAAAATTCATTCATCATATATATGAATGTGGATAGAGAATTGGTCAAAATGAAGGGCATGACTAACCATTTAAATAAACCTTCTTTGGCCTTGAAGTTTATCTTCCATACATTTATAAGATCAACATGAATCTAATGATACCCAGACTTCAGGGCGATCTTAGTGAAGCATATTACACTGTAGAACTAGTTCATGGTAATTGATGTAGAGCCTCCATGTACTATCTTTGTTTGATGAAAACACAATTGGGATACCATAAGGTAATGAACTATGCATGATATGTCCTTTATCAAAAAGTTCATGGATATGTCACTTAATTTATTCATAATATATAAATGATATGTGGTATAAAAATCATTAAGAAGAGGTATTATAAGGATAAAATCAATATTATGCTTTACCTCATAGTGTGTAAGCACTTATTTTGGTTGCTAGAACTCATCTTTATATTATTCCAACTTGATTTGTAATGTGGATTTATACGTTGACATTCGAGGAACCATAATAACCATAGGCACTGTAAGGAATTTCTTATATTCTTATCTTACCATTAAAAGCAAAAACTTATTACTAGATGTGACTAGTTGTTTATATTGTTTGGTACTAATGAGTGATGACTTTGGAACTACTTTTGGTATGTAGTATCTCAAATCACCAATATTTATGGTAACATTTTTATGATTTTCTTCATATACTAGATGTTGATGAAAAATATATGGTTGATTTAGTAGAATATCACATAACTCTAATAGAGTGATGTCATGAAGGACCGTATCTTGAAAAGGATTGATGTTGTACACCACTTGACACTACTAAATGACACATTTCTTAGATCCCACCCCAAACCTTCCAATAGAGTATGGTTGTGGCTGAGGTGCTAGTGATAAGTTTAATTTGTGAATTGATTTAGGAGAAATTAGGTTCTTCTAGCTTTGGTTGTCAATAATGAAGTGTACTGGTTGGGCATTGATTGACATTTGAGACTTGAACAATATTTCTACTTCCTCTATTTCCACATGGGTAGTCGAGATGTTTATGGTATCCACCATGGTGGTAGGCTTAAATTCCATGGTCTATTTACCTTTATCTAATGTTACGGTGATAGTGCTTGTTGCCTCAATCTATGTGAGAAGGGTTTTATTAATATGACATTACTCATTGGAGTGACTATTAGAGTTAGGAACTAAACACCACTTTTTAGTTTTGGATTGCTTAGTCTGATCATCTGATGATTGCTACTTATTATTTAGTGTTTGTTTAGAGTTATTCCCTTATTTGGAATTTTGCTTAGAAGCTTTAGACTATTGTTTGGTATGAAACTTTGAATATTTTATCTTAGTCTTGGCCTTAAACTTTGATTTAAAATTACAAGAATACATGTAGGCTTTTCTAATGGAGGAGATATTTAGGAAATAGAGGTCTGACTAGATGTGAGGTCTCAAGCTTGACCTATACTTCAGAATAAGATTCTGCTCTAAATCTTAAATCCCAAGTTTGGACACCAGGGTATGAAAAGTATTTATGTATTATTACACAAACTAATCTTTACCTTGGAAAAACTAATAAAACTTAATGTATTTATAATCATAGTTTCTAAAAGGATAATAGTTCACTTTGAGTGCTTCTATGAAACCATTCCATGTGTCTACATATGTGTCTTAAACTAAGATCTTTTTAATGTGTAGTGGAGTAATTTTCCCACCATTTCTTACTTGATAAATAAAATTTTAGAAGATCAAATGTGATTTTGTCTCAGTTAGATAAGTGATTTACTATGTTGTATGAATAGATGATATTAATCTAGTTATCTAGTACATATACATTTAGTTTACCTTCAAACATAGGAATGTATATATTAACTTGTACCTTATATGGTGTTTATGAAAATAGTCAATGAGAAAGAGAGGTTGTCAGAGAAGTATGTTGCTTGAGGAGTGAAAAGTGATCAATAATACTTTCTCATTCACATGCATGTCATTCTTCCAAGTCTTCCCTTTGAATTTATAATATAACCTCTATCATTTTTTGGAACATCTCTAAAATTGGAACCATTAGGGATTTGTCTCCTATTTGAGGACATGAAGGAAAGTATGATGAAGGGTGACGAGTCTTGATTTATAAATTCTTAAAACCATACATTATAGGCATGGGCATACAAATAATGAAAAATATTTAAAAACACCATGATACCACTTAGGAATTATATGAAGTGTGTATGCTTTGATACCACTGATTTGGGGCCCAAGCAATGACCTAGTGGACAACCTACTTAATGTATATTAAATATGTTTATGTGTGGAAGCAATTTACTAAATGACAAATAATATGAAATTTAGTGTGGTAAATAAACATGAAAGAAATAATAAGGTGACAACAAATTTATAAATGTAACAAAAAAATTATATTATGATAAGTTTTGTAAAATTTAAGAGATCAAATATTATTGTCGAGAGGATTCCTAACTCTATTCTTCTATGTGGTTTGACACAATGTATTGATAACTTACAAATAATGGAAGTGTACATTATTATATAATGAAAGTGGATGAAGCATCAACTAAATCATTATAATAATTGGTAATAATCATTTCATAACTACCAAATTCAATGACATCACTTATTTTACTTACTAATAGGCCAATAAATATAGTGTTGACACTGTAGGGATTGTGCGATAATGTATAAACATATTTGAAAAGAATTATTTTACACATAGGTGTAGAACCCACTTAAGCAATTGTTGATGTAATCATGAGGCTAGATGTGTAACTATGGTACTATGTAATTTGAATGATGACTAGGTTAATCTTTGATTAATGTCATATTGTTGTTCTAGAGGCTCAGGTTAGGACCCTAAGAAATTTGGTTGTTGTGAGGAGTGAGTGTGCATCATCCAACAAGTAGATTGTAGGGGGAGGGATCTCTAGAACTGGTACTAGGAGTTGGGGGCAAAAGAGTTGGAACAAGATCACTCAATACTCAGCCTTAAGGGGTTCTCATATGTGATGAAGCAGAAGACCATGATATTCTACCTTAGGGGGCTCCTGTAGAGGGTTGCTAGGCTTAGTTTTAGGATGGACTATGTTTAATGTCAATAGTAATATTTTTTTTAGTTTTTTGACATTTTGAATACACTTGCCATCTTATTTTGGGGATGATGTACAAAACTTGATGTATTATTGACATAATTTTATTATATATATTATCCATTTTGTTTTAGTCATTTTTAGCATCTTATTAAATTCTATAATGTTTTCCTTTTCAGCTTATGCATTGTTATTGGCTAGGAATATGTGAAATATTATGAATATGATGTAGTAAATTCTATGAAAGTCCTTATATTTATGGTGCTTAACAAAATGTATGTGAATTTAAGAATATAATTGTTACAAAAATATTTATTTCTAACAATTATCTTATAAGTAACCATTGAGCTACTTTATTCACATGGAAAGCAACTTTCGATTTGTAGCAAAGAATGAAAGAAAGAATACGACAAATGGAATGATGAAAAGGAAAAACAACTCATCATAATATAAAACTAAGAAAAAGAGTGATCATAGTCCATACAGGCTATGGGATGATTCTATTTCATTTCAAGATTAGAAAAAAACTATAGTTTTGTAGGCTTTGGCTCAACTTATATCAACATATGGCCAACCATGGATGAATTAATAAAAGGGAGGGTTCTCTTTTCAACTTGGGATTCTAGGTAAGTTCTTTGGGATTTATAATTTAGACACTTTTGCATTGCTTTGATTGTTATTGTGACCCTTTATATTTAACACCATGTGATTAGGAGGGAACAAGGGCTCATCACCAAGGGATAAACATATATGAGTAAGGACATCTCCCCCAAATGCTAACCACACACAACTATAAAGATGCAAGGGCTCATTATTGAAGGATAGTAAAGGGAGAAAGATGTATATTTTTTTACTCATATTTATTGGCTTGATTCATCTTGGATTTGAATTTTGTCATTATTATTTTTATTTTCTTGGGGGAAGTATTTATTCTTAAGCCTTGGAACTCTTGGTTCCCAGTTGTACACCTCTATAACATGGACTTTCACACTTGAATAAAATGGTAAACAATGATGAGAAAGCCCAATAGTATGTCATTGTAGCTAAGGAAGTGTTTGGCATAAAAAATGGACCAGATTAAAGAAAATGATTGAGAGGCACCTACAAAGGGTATGGTCAGCTCCCTACTACTTTTGGCTCTACCTGAACTAAGGTAAAAGGACATGCAGGGTAGCTTTATCACATGGAGAGATTATGCAATTCAATCTCCATGGGAATTATCAACACAAAGATACACAAATCCAACTAGAACAAAACTAAACTCGCTCACTCCACCTAGGAAGTGTTGTCACATGGAATGAAGACATGTTCAAGGCTAGATAAAAGATACTAAAGACATATATGAATGTGATTATAAATTTAATTTAGAAGAACCTTCAACAACATAGGGGATGGAAAAAATATTGCAATGCTAGGCTTTAAAGCACAAAATGCAAACACATGTTAAATATACAATGTTTATGCATCTATAGGAAAATACCACTTAAGATATGTAAAGGGAATGTTATATGTAGGGTAGGGTAGGGTAGGACAAGTTATATATTTATAAAAGGGGAGGATGGTGTGCTGGTGGTCTTTAAATGATAGGGATTCTTTCAATCATTCGTGACATCACTTGATGTAAAGATGCATAAAACTTAAATACAAGCTAATGGAACTACCATGAGTGATTTGCCTTTTCCCATTGAATCTATAAACCTAGGGTGCTGTAGACACTAAAATCATGTCTACCCCTTGGTCCTCCTCCTCGTTCTCTCTCCCCTTTGTCCCTTGCCACTTCGACTATCCCTAACCCACCTAAGTCTTATTAATTGGAAATAATCATCTATTTTTAATTAAATAAGTCCCTTTTCCCTCTCCTTGCCACCTAGCCACCCTAGGATACCTTCCTTGGATCCCCTTCATTCCCCACATGGCCATTTAATGCCTGAGACTCCCATTCCATCTTCTCCTCTCATCCATTTAATCCCCTTCGACCGTTTCTCCTCGGACTAGCTGACCCGGCAGTTGGGAAACGGATGAAAGGCTATTTTTAGCCTTTCTCTGACCTTTCAGCCACCGACGTCGGTCAACTGTCGACCGACGTCGGTGATATTGCCGGCATCGGCACCTTTCATAACGGATTTTGCACCGTTATCTTCTCACTCTTGCTCTCTTGGTCTCTCTCTTGCAATCCCGACTTGAAATCGAACACTCTGATCATCAATCCATTCTTGGACCCTGTCAATCTACCAATATCTCAACCAAGCATCTAACTCTCTCCCTCAGGTACTTACAACAAGCTTCTTCAAGCACAACAGGGATTCTCCATCAGCAGCAGGTCTTCAACAAGCAGCAACAACAACAACAGAGATCAGTAGGCACAGGTATGTTGTATTCTGTGTTTTCATTTGTGCTTTATAGTTATTTGTTTCTAAACTAGATTCAACGCTTCTATCTCCCAAACCAAACCAAACCAACCCCGAATCCTATTTTTCTACCATCTCTGCCTTCTATTTGATTCCTCTGTCTCTTTGTTGGCCTCCTCTATCCCTCTGCCCATTCAACCAGACCCTCTACCTCAAAACTAGACTCTTAGACCTTTAGACAGACCCAGACCATTTTCCCTAACCAGACCCATCCACAATCCAGAAATTTGCCTAGACTATCAAACCCAAACCCCAGACCATTCAACCAGGCCCAAACTCTGTCTCAGACCCATCCACAGACCATTCTGCACAACCTGACCCTATCCATAGACCACAAACTCGACCAGACCCTGTCCAAGCGTACTGCCCTAACCGACGCCGGTCGCTTCCTCCACTGACGTCGGCATCTTGACCAACTGACGCCGGTAGGACCACCGACGTCGGCGACTGTGACCAGTTCGACAGCGTCTCTCAGGTAAGATTTTGCTTCCTTTTCTTTTCAATTTGTTATCATTTCAATATTTTTAACATTCTATCTTTTATCAGACATCTTTTTATCAAACAGTGGGTTGACCTCCCTTAAGGAAGTTTTCATACTTCTGGGAACAGGCTTTTGCTTAGCAACCCACCATCTATCCATCTAACGCCTTCTTTTGTCCAAGTCTCTTTTCTTTGCAGGTGTCATTCCTCCACAACCAAAGAGGAGTACTCACAGCATCTGGATTACGGTGCGCAGACTACATCCAGGTACACATCAAGCCTTGACCATCTCTTAGTTTCTTAATTCTTCTCTTGAATCTGAAAGCAAAATTTGAATAGAAATAGGTGCCCTAACAAGTTATTCAACACCATATTTACAAATATAATGTAGAAAGGAATTTATAACCTAGCTCTAAGCCCAAGATGACAACTAGTAATGATAAGGGAATGAGATGTCCTATCAACAACATTTATAAAACATACTAATGCACTTCATCAATAGAAAATAACAAAGAACCACAAATATCTTCATTAAATTTGTAAGAAAATATTACATACATCAACATTTCAAAATGCTACCATAGGGACAAGCATGGTGTATTTTCTCTATGTTGGACAGGGGAGACATATAGAGATGCTCTTAGAGCTTGCTAATGGTTATACAACTGCAACCACCTTACCAAGAAAGACAAAATTTACACAACAATGATCCTAAAATATGGAAGAGCCTATACTAAGGAAGACATAGACCAATGCAATGACCAACACAATGGCCAACCAACCTCTTAAATAGAAGACAAGCCTTCTATTTATACATTTTTAAATTTGGAACTATGGGTCACAACTTGAAAAATTATAGAACAAGCCTTCAAGTCTACCAAGATACTTCTAGCTAGAATATGCCCTTTGCCATGCTTGATATCTTCATCTATTTATAAGAAAAGAATCATTCAATTAACTACCTTTATAATGAATGATGGATATTTGCAACAAACTCTGGTTAAAAATATATTCATTTGAGCTAGAGGGAGAATATTCATGGTCAAGGGCTAGATAAAATTTGTCCTCATGTGCAACTACCTGGAGATATCGGTGAATGGTTGCCTATATAATTGGAACATCATGGATAACTACCTTTTCTTTTTTTATGCATGACATAAAATAACCTATTCTTGAAATGATGGCTCTAACATAAAATAGAAAATGATTCGTGATCATGATTAGAAATATTCACTCTATAATGGCTCATGTACCTTATTACATGCTTCAACTCATTTCTTGACCAAGAAAGAGTCATTAGGTTTAAATTTTTAGACCATAACTTGCCACATACCAATATTTGACAAGCCACACTAGATCCAACTAGGCATTTTTGGGGCATAAGAGTGACTAATTCTATTGATTATATCTAATCTAGATACTTGTCACTTCCTTATGCAATATGAGCCCTTTGAAAATTCTACCTCAACTTGCATCATTGGATCATCCTTACCTAAGAAAACACAATCCATAGAACTTATGTGAGATGTTTGATTTCTAATTTATGGCACATAACCATGCCACTTGTCATTTTTACATTTGATCACAAGGTTTTTAAATTTTCAACATTGTCTATGCATTATCAAATCTAGCTAGGATGAACAAACACGCTCTGTTGGATCATGATCTAAGGGATGGATCATTATTTGCTATCTATAGGTCTTATACTAGAAAGGTGCCACTTGGTAGTTCCATAGGCTCTTTTCATCCTACTCTATCAATCTTGTCAGGCAAACATACTCTTGACAAGTGGTAGTCTGACATTCATTCTGGGCTTTGTTGAAAAGTTTTGACTTAATACACATAATAGATCAGATTATGTACACTTGAATGTATACCATCGATCTCTACAAATGTGTTTGATATTTAAGTCATGCCCCATGAGTTTATCACTTGTCATGCCTATGTTTTTCTTGGGTTCCTTTAATTATTTAGATTTGATTGTGTACCATTAGATCATTCTACTCCATGAAAATGCATGTTGTTAGATCTGCCTCCATTTAAAAACAAATAGTTAATTCATGGGGTCTAAAAGTGACACTTGTGTGACTGTCTTGGAGTATTTGAATCATAATAGCTAGTCCTTAAAGCTTAAAGTTGATATTTACATGCCTATCACAATACGTCTATGAGACCATCATATTTACAATTTGGAAATTTCTTCAGGGAATTTATTATGCAATAATTTGATCAGTGGGATATTTGTCTTAGGCATTCCTATTTGCTTCTCAGGCATTTTATCTTTAGCTTCTCTATCTTTGGCTTTTCTTTATCCTCAACACTTCTACTTTGGGATTTTATTTGGCACAATTATCTTGCAATAATTTTTTTACCCATTATATCAAGATAATTATCTTAGATAAAATGTTTGAGATAATTTCCCTGAAATATTTTGACTTCACACCTTTTACACAAGAATTGAGATTTATCAGACCTTTTCTGCAGGAAAAATGCCTGAAAGAATTTGGCCTTCAAATTTTTGCCTTCATCAAATTAATTTTTTTGAGCATTTTGTCTAAAATAATTTCCCCAAAGAAATTGGTCTTTTACACTTTTGTTGAAGGAATTAGACCTTTGTACTTTTACCAAAAGAATTGAGACTTTACTGAAAGAATTGAGACTTAGCTCCTTTTGTCTTTATCAGGACATTTTCTTCAGATATTTTGTCTAAAATAATTTCCCCATAAAAATTGAACTTGGTACTTTTCTTGACAAAATTCAATTCTTTCAAACTTTTTGCACAGGCAAAATGCCTGAAAGAAATAAGACTTCTACTCCATAACAACTTTGTTGAAAGTACCCTTTGGTTATTTAAAAATACCCTTTAGAAGTTTTGTCAAGGGTACTTTTCCTAAAAAAATTCCCTTTTGCCTTTTGGAATGACCCTTTAGATCTCTTGAAAGTGCCCTTTGGACTTAGTGAATGTGTCCTTCACCCTCCAGACTTACCCTTTAGACTTTTTTAAAGGTGCCCTTCAAAAATTTTGAAAGGAAAAAATTATTGAAGGAAATGATCCTTTGTAAATTTTATAAAGGCAAAATGCTCGAAGGAAATGATCCTTCAAAAATTTTGCTATTGTAAAATGATCCTTTTGCAAGTGTCCTTTGGAAAATTTTGAAGGGTAGAATGCCCAAAGTTAATTACCCTTCAAAGATTTTACAAAGGCAAAATGACCCTTCAATATTTTTGTGAAAACAAAATACCCAAAGGAATAATCATTCAAACTTTTTGTAAACACTTTGGCCAAAATAAATGAGTCCTTAAATTTATTTCAGGGTTTTTGTGTGGGTAAAATACCTGAAGGGTAAGTGCCCTTTGAAATTTTTGTCACAAATAATTTTTTTGAAACAATTAAAACTTTGTACCTTTCAAAAAATAAAGGATTTTCATTATGATTTTTATGTGGGTAAAATTCCCAAAGGGCAAGTGTCCTTCAAAATTTTTACTATATACAAAAAATTTGAAACAAATGACCCTTTGGATCTTTTATGAAACACTTAGAACGATGTAAAACAAGACATTGAATTCCTTCAGAATTTTTATAGTGAACAAAATGTCTGATAGAAATAGGTCTTCAAACTTTTTATCCATGACAAAAAAACCTGAAGACTTATTTCCATCAGACATTATGTTCATGTAGAAAGCCTAAAAGTGTCTAAGGGAAAGACACATTTGCCAAGCAAAGACCAGATTAGGACTTAACCAATTTTTACATGAACTCGACATTCCAAAGGAACACTTGGAGATATAAGTTGGGCTAAGGACATATTCATTTACACTTAATAATGGCCTAATTACTTTAGTACAATTTTGGGTACTAACACTGGTACTAATCTAGGGATGCATACCCCCTATAGGTGTGAAAAGAACACCAAAACATAAGACCAGGTGCCAATCCATTGGGCTATGGAGTCAAGGCATAAAAAAATTCATCAAATAGTAATTAAGGCTAAAAAAAACAAGGTAAACTTAGAAAAATAGATCAAGAAGATCTATAAATGAACACATAACAAAAACATTAAAGGAAACTATATAAATAAGGCACGAAATAAAGGGGTGACAAAGGAACAAAAGGGCAAAGCAAGAAAACACTATACAATATGTAAATTTTCTGAACTCAATTGAGGAAATGCTTCAGATGCTTGCCATTATCTGGTGGCTCCAAAATTTTGCCATCCTTTATTCTATTAAACTTTTCCATTAGCTTGGTGGCCAAGATGAAGTAAAACAATCTCTGCACATGCCTAAAGTTCCTGCTACTAGGTTGCAATAGGATGACACATTAAATCAAATCCTCCATACATTTTCTCAAGTCTAGATAAGACCAATCCAAAAGATCTTGATACTTTTTTAGCAATTGTAAATAAACTTGCTTCTCAATTGTAATCAAATGTGTACCAAACAAGAGTACATGAGGATCAACAATGTCATTTGTTCACTGAAAGTACTGATTGAAATAAAATTTAAGAAAATTCATCCTTAGGGGCATAAAAGATAACCCCCTCTTCATTTAATTTCAATCTCTAAACAATACCCTTATTGTCAACCCCAACATCAAGAACTACTGGTTGCTCAACAACATCCACATTCCCAATAGAGTCACCTAATTCTACATCCATATCTGACATTTATTTCAAAACACATTCTAGATTTTTAATTGTCTCATGATTGGGTAACTCATATGATTATGTTATACTATCATCACAAGCAAATTCATTTTTTGGGACACACACCTTATTAACTGCACTCTAAAATTATTTTATAGTAGTAGCATTCATCATTCCATGGAGGCAAAAAACTTACATTGGGAGCCTTGATAATTGAACATCAAAATATAATCATAACCATTAGACACAGACTTAAGATCATCCACATCTTCATCACTTGGATGAAAAATATCACTTGGGGGATATGGAATGAGGCACTTATCACACCAATCAATGTCAAAATCAAAATTTACAACATTTATCTTAGTATGCAATGGTTCAGACACTTCCTTTACAACCCCTCTTTTCTGGCTTCTAACATCACATGTAGGCCTATGAGATAGCCTCTTATTATATCTAGCTAACTTTTAGGACATCTCTTTGATAGTGGATGCCAAAGTATTAACACTCTCCTCAAGATTGGATGCCTTGGACTATGTCTCTTTTTGATCAACCATCTTTGCATCAGCCTACTTTTTCAAGGGCATACCCATAGCCTTTATGTTACTCTCAATTTGGATGGCCATATTAAATGCCACCCATAGGTTAGTGGGAGCCTTTCACCTCAAGTAATATGCATCCCTCTTGTCAAATGCATCATAATATTTGATCAAGCACACTGTCTCACTAGGCTTAATATTTTTAGGCAACCACATCATAGCCTTATTGAACCTTGTGTTGAAGTCCTACACACACTCATTAGGGTTCATTTTGATATTTCTAAACTTAGTTAAAATAAACCCAGGATCAATTCTATCACCATACTAAATTCTAAAAACGTTCAACATCTCTTCCCATGAATCAATACATCCATAGGGAAGGGAATTGAACCATTCACAAACATCTTCCTCTAATGTGTGCACAAACAATTTAATGCACACATCCTCATGATCAACCTCATAGTCTTCAATAATATTGTGAAAATCCCTCAAATGCTGATCACCACTTATTGCATTACTCCCTTGGAATCTTGAAAGGCATTTCCTTACTTTATTTGGGACTTCATTAGGATAACCATCCATGTCATCAAAATTGATAGGTCTAAACTTGGGAATTATAAATTCAAGATGTTCATTCTCATTTTGATCCCTATGCCTCATGATTAGTTCAATGGTGGGTGCAGGAAAAAATGATAAAGGTATGTGAGGGGGTGAATGAGGTGGACTTGGTGGATCAAACTTGGGAGGGGATTCATCTAGTTGAGAAGGAGATGTATAATAAATAGGATGTAAGGTTTTGAATCACTAAAAAAGATACAATCAATAAAATTATGACAATCTTTAGCAATAGGAATTTCAACAAATAGAAGCTCAATATTACCATAATTTTGATAGCCCACATAATCTCTAGCAGCTACAATCAGTTATTCAATAGGCCTCCAAACTTGTCTCCTTCTTCTTTGATGAACACTTAGGTATAAGACAAGTTTCTTAGATGAGTCACCTTTGAAGGATGACCTTAGTCATTTAAAATTATCAATCAAGAAAACTCTCAAAGTTGAAGATATTGAAGATGGGCACTGATCTTTCTTTGAAACTAGATGATTTTTTGGAGTCACCACTAGAAACAAAGTTCAAGAATATAACCATTTACAAAATTGAAGTGATACATATTGAAACCATATCTTGCTGAAGTTAGTGATGATATATGAAAGCAAAGATAATGAAATTTTTAGATTCATATTTAGCAAGGGGAAACCTTCTCAAAACATGATAAATCCATAACTATTTGCAATAAATAGTAGATGCCAATTATCAAATATTAAAAGCTCCTAGCACATCCTCAGTGGAGTGATGCGGCATTGACAACCAAGGTAGTCTGATTGTAGAAAATAAAAGTAGAGAACCTTCAAATTTGGAATACTCAAAACTCTCTACAACAGTCTTAAACAACCCAAGTGATAATAATTATCCTCGTTAATGGTTCCATAAGTGTTTTGGTTCCCAATTGTACACCTCTCTAGTATAACCTTGCACATTTAAAGAAAATGACAAATAATGATGAGAAAACCTACTAGTATGTCATTATAGCTAGGGAAGGGTTTGGCATAAAGAATGGACTAGACTGGAGAAAATTATTGAGAGGTACCTACAAAGGGTATGATCAGCTCCTTGCTACTTCTGGATTTGCTTGAACCAAGGTGAGAGTACCTATGGGGTAGCTTGCTCACATGGAGAGATTCTACAATTCAATCTCTATGGGAATTATCAGCATAAAGAGACACAAATATGACTAGAAAACGACCAAACTCACTCACTCCACCTAGGAAGGGTTGTCACATAAAATGAGAAAATGTTTCAGGGTATATACAAGCTACTAAAGATAGATATGAATGTGATTTCAACCTTCATTTGGAATAACCTTCAACAACATAGGTGCTAAATAAAATATTGTAATGTTGGGATTTAAATAACAACATGCAAACACATGTTAAATATATAATGTTTATGCATCTATGGGAAAATAACACTTAAAATATGCAAAGGGCATGTTATATGTAGGGTAGGATAAGTTGTGTATTTATAAAAAAAGGGAGGATGGTGCATTGGTAGTCTTCAAACAATAAGGATTCTTTCAATAATTCATGACATCACCTGATGCAAAAATGTATAAAAATAAAATGCAAGATAATGAAACTACCAAGAGTGATTTTCCTTTTCAAATTGAATCCATAAACCTAAGGTGCCCTAACAAGTTATTTATCAATATATATCTAAATATAATGTAGAAAGGAATTTATAACCTAGCTCTAAGCCCAAGATGACAACCAATAATGAGCAGGGAATGAGATGTCCTATCAATAACATTTTTAAAACATATGATTTCAATTCATTCATATAAAATAACAAAGAACCATAAGTATATTCATTAAATTTGAAATAAAATTTACATACATCAACATTTCAAAATGATGCCATGGGGACAAGCATGGTGGATTTACTCCATGTTGGACAGGGGAAACATATAGAGATGCTCTTAAAGCTTGATAATAGTTGTATAACTACAACTACCTTATCAAGAGAGATAAAATACACATATTAGTGATCCCAAAATGTGGAAGAACCTATACTAAGGAAGACATAGACCAATGCAATGACCAACATAATGGCCAACCAACCTCTAGAATAGAAAGCAAGCCTTCTATTTATACATTTTTGAATATATAACTATGGGTCACAACATGGAAAATTGTAGAACAAGCCTTCAAGTCTACCAATATACTTTTAGATGGAATATTCCCTTTTCCATGCTTGAGATCTTCATCCATTTACAAGATAAGAATCATTACTCTAACTACCTCTACAATAAATGATGGAGATTTACAAAAAACTCTTTGATTTCATGGCTAGAAATATAATCATTCAAGTTGAAGGGAGAATATTCATGGTCAAAGGCTAGATAAACTTTGTCCTC
This sequence comes from Torreya grandis, assembly GCA_037957365.1. NCBI lineage: Eukaryota > Viridiplantae > Streptophyta > Pinopsida > Cupressales > Taxaceae > Torreya > Torreya grandis. The sequence continues at coordinate 774,018 of JARHVA010004424.1, read as the reverse complement.
ATGTACAACTACCCAGAGATGCTTGTGAATGGTTTCCTGTATAGCTGGAACCTCTTAGACAACTATCTTTCCATTTTGTGTATGACAGGGAATAACCTATTCTTGTAATGATGGCTTAGGAATGATCTAGTTGTGACATAAAATAGAAAATGATCCATGATCATGATTGGAAATATTTGCTCTAGAATGGCTCATGTACCTTCTTCTATGCTTCAACTCATTACCTGACCAAGAAAGAGCCATCAAGTTTAAATTTTTAGACCATAAATTACCACATACTAATATTTTACATGCCACATCGAATCCAACTCAGCATTTATGAGGCATAATAATGACTAAATTGATTGATTGGATCCAATCTAGACACTTATCACTTCTTTGTACAAGCCAAGCCTTTAAAAAGTCTACCTTGGCTCACATCATTAGATCATCCTTACTTGAGCATATGCTAGTTTTAGATCTTGTATGAGATGCTCAATTTATAATTTATGGCACGTAACTATGCCACTTGTCATTTCTACATTTGCTCATAGGGTACTTGACATTTCAACATTGACTATGCACTGTTAGATCTAGCTAGGATGAACAAATACGCTCCATTAAATCATGATCTAAGGGGTGGAACATTATTAGCTATCTATAGACATTATACCATAAAGGTGCCACTTGGTAGCTCTATAGGCTCTCTGCATCCTACTCTATCAGTCCTGTTAGGCAAATATGCTCTTACCAAGTGGTGATCCCACATTCATTCTAAGCTTTATTAAAAAGTTTTGAATTAATATGTGTCATAGATCAGATTATGTACACTTGAATGTGTACCATCAATATCTATAAATATGTTAAATATATAAATCATGCCCCATGAGCTTGACACTTGTCATGCCTGTGCTTATCCTAGGTTCCTTTGAATGTTCAGCTTTGATCATGCACTGTCAAATCATCCTACTTCATGAAAATGCATTTCGTTAGTTTTGATTCCATTTAATAACAAATGGTTACTTCACGGGGTTTAAAATTTATGCTTGCATGACTATCTTTGAACATTTTAATCCCAATGACTAGTCCTTGTAGCTTAAAGTTGACATACACACACCCATCAGAAGATGTCCATGAGACTGTCATATTTGCAATTTGAAAATCTCTTTAGGGACTTTATTCTATGGTAATTTTGTCAATGGGATATTTATCTTTGGATTTCTTATTTGCTTCTCAGGCTTTTTATCTTCAAATTTTCTATCATTAGCTTTTCTTTATCCTTAACATTTATGCTTTGGGATTTTCTTTGGAAAAATTATCCTACAATAATTCTTTCAGGTATTTTATCAGGATAATTGTCTTGGATAAAATGTTTGAGATAATTTCCTCAATCAGACCTTTTGAGTGGGCAAGATACCCAAAATAATTTGACCTTTGGATTTTGCCTTCATTGTAACAATTGTTTCAAACATTTTATCTAAAACAATTTCCCTAAAGAAATTTGTCTTTTGTACTTTTACCAAAAGAATTAGACCTTTGCACTTTTGTTGAAAGAATTGAGACTTTATCAAAAGAAGTGAGACTTTCCTTTTATCTTCATTGAGATAATTATTTTAGACATTTTATCTGAAATAATTTCCCCTTAGAAATTGAACTTGGTGCTTTTCTTGAAGAAATGCAATTCTTTCAAACTTTTTGCATGAGCACAATGCCTAAAAGAAATAGGACTTATGTTTTGTAACAAATTTTCCAAAAGTACCCTTTGGCCATTTAAACATACCCTTCAAAAGTTTTGTCAAGGGCACTTGCCCTACAAAATTATCCTTCGGCCTTTTGGAATGGCCCTTTGGATCTCTTGAAAGTGCCCTTCAGACTTAGTAAAAGTGTCCTTTGCCCTCGAGGCTTACCCTTTGATCTTTTTTGAAGGTGTCCTTTGGGAATTTTTCAAGGAAAAAATGCTTGAAGGAAATGATCTTTCAAATTTTTTTCAAAGGCAAAATGCCCAAAGGAAATGATCCTTCAAAAATTTTGCAAAGGAAAAATAACCTTTCCTGCGAGTGTCCTTTAGAACTTTTGTAAGGGAAAAATGCCTAATGGAATTGACCCTTTAGAAAAATTTAAAAGGTAAAATGACCCTTTAAGATTTTTGTGTAGACAAAATTCTTGAAGGAATAATCCTCCAAACTTTTTGTAAACACTTTGGCCAAAATAAATAAGTCCTGACATTTGTTTCAGGGTTTTTGCATGGGAAAAATGCCTGAAGGGTATGTTCCCTCAAACATTTTACCATGAACAAAAAGTCTAAAACAAATAAGAATTTTTACCTTTCCCAAAATGAAGGATTTTTGTTGAGATTTTTATGTAGGCAAAATGCCTGAAGGGCAAGTGACCTTCAAGCTTTTTACTATGGATAAAAAGTCCAAAATAAATGACCCTTTGGATCTTTTGTGAAACACTTAGCAAGATGCAAAACAAGACATTGAATTCCTTCAAACTTTTTATAGCAAAAAAAATGTTTGATGGAAATAAGTCTTCAAAATTTTTTTCTGTGACAAAAAAATGCAAAGACCTATTTCCATTAGAAATTGTGTTCATGCAAAAAGCCCTAAAAAGTCTAAGGGAAAGACACATTCACCAAGCAAAGACCAGATTAAGACTTAGCCAATTTTTACATGAACTTGACCTTCTAAAAGAACACTTGGAAATGGAAGTTGTGCTAAGGACATTTTGATTTACACTTGACAAGGACCCAATAGATTCAATGTAATTTTGGGCACTAACATGATCCATACAATTGGTAAGATGCTAAGGCTCATTGCCGAAGACAAAGGTAGGTGATTAAGATAACCTAGTGAAGCATGCTAGTGATATAGTTTGGAGAAAACCATAAAAAGAGGAATTTTACCTAAAAAATCATATAAATCAGGATGTAGACTAAAATTTCCAATATGTCAGGAGAATTGATAAGAAACAAGGTGTACAATACCCATAAGTACCAAGATCACTCTTATACTCAATGTTAATTTTGAAAATATTTTTTCCAAGGGGTAAAGAAGTGATTAGTAATGATGAAAGTGTGAAATTATTTACCACAATGAGGTTTTTTCAAGTGAACTTATAGCTAAATAGTCACCTAATCAAAAATAACTAAAATGTATAAACAACATAAATGATGACATAAGGCTTATTTTATGCAAAGGGAGTACTGTGAGACATATAATTTATATATAATATTATTTCAAGTGTACAAATTTTATTGAATCATAAAAATCCTTACCATTTAAAGTGTATAATTGAAAGGTCCCATTTTGAAAATCTTTGTTACTAGATATAGACCCACCCATTTAAGTCTGAACGTGTAATATTTGCCCTTATTTTTGTCAATTTTATTATCAAGTCTTGGCACTAGGTCTCCAACCTGAATAAGGTGATTTTGAATTTGTTTATTATACTAAAGGAAGGGAAAAATTAATTTTCCCCTACTATTTGAATGACATTTTTCACCACAATGATGAAACATCAATTGATTGTATAAATGGACCAAGTCATCAAGTTCTTTATGATTTCTTTCTTCATTTTACAAGATTTTAACAATGTTATAGTCAAGAATTTATGCCACTAAGTTGAAAGTGTAAGAATGGGCTAGGATGACCTACAACTATCCTCTTTCTCTCAATAGACTAGGACTCAAATAAGGTCAGTCAAAAAGACCCTACATATACTTAGATGAGTGGGTAAGGGCCTAGGATATATGTGGAATTAAAAATGGTAACCTACAACTCAAATGTTGAGAGGAAAGGGTTACAAATCATAAGCCTATGACATAGGGATATAAATATCATTAGACCTCAAAAAATGTAAATGGTTATAGTTATGATTATGAATATGAAATTAAAGTAAATGATGGGTACGTGATTGTAAATAAGGTAAGGTACAATGGTCAACCAAATGGAGGTCTATGCAATCTAAGGTGATAAATTGAAAGATTAAATAGCCCTATTTTTATACCAACTTATTTAGTATAAGTAAGAGCTTAATCAAGGATAGACACATACATCCAAAAAGTAATAAACAACATCTAATCTATTAAGTAAGTAAATGAAAGGGTGTAGTGATAGAAATACTTAACTTGGGGTGGATTTGAGGATACTTCAAGATCCCATTTTGGCACAAGTGGAGTTTTGTAATAGATGTTTTAGGTTGAAGACCTTAAAGATTTATATTAATACCTAAAGATTCTTATTTATGAACTTGAAAATAACTCTCCTTTTGAGTTTTAATGACATCACAAGACAAGACCTCCAAGATAAGATTATAAATCACTAACTCTCTTAAATAATTATTGAGGGTAGAAATGCAAGTGCAAACATAGTGTATGAATATGATATATCTTATTATGAATGAAATATGACCCCTATATATATGATTCCAATACAAAAATCTAAACCTAAACTCTAAGTTGATGGTATCATCTAGGTTGATACTATTAGAAGATGTCAGCTAGTATAACACAATATTGGTCAAGTCGATACACTACAAATGTAAGAAGACAAACTCAAAACTATATCAAGCTAGAAAATATAATACAAGGGGTACTTGATCATGAAACAAATAGTATCTACTAGGTTGATACCATAGGATATAGGAAAGTAGCAAATTTAGATAGAAAGTAAATAGAGAGATAATATAGATTGAAACTTAGAGGAGATCAGACTGTTAATAGTGAAAGTGTGACATATTATTATGAAAAAATATCTCAAAAAGTGTCATGAGATAATCCCACCCTATTCTTGGTGCACCTTTTAATGTGTGCACTCAAGGAGATTGATGTGTTGACAAGTCGCTTCAAGAGAAAGTGTCAATAATGCGATAAAGTGAAAAATATCATGTGTATAGATATGCCCCATCCAAAGCTTATAATGTGTCAAAATAGCTTAATTGATGATGGTGATTTTGGGATAGATACATAACAACAACAAAAAACATATTTAAAAATAAATGTTGAAAGAACTATCGATAAATGAATAATTGAAAGCAACATATACATGCCTTGACTTACCTTTTTGTTAAACAACTACATGAAAATACTATAGTCTTGATAATGGAGGGTTCAATATCTAAATTTGATAAAACCTAAGGATACGAGTCTAAAAAATATAAAAGTAATGCATGTATACACAAAATGGTCAATACATGGATGTAAATGAAAAACTATAAAAAATGATTGAAAAACTTGGAAAATTAGCAAGCTAAGATTGATAAGGTTAGGTTAGAACCAAAAGTTCTAAGGAAGTAAATAATGACAAAGGAAAATTAGTAATCCAAAACAACAACCCTACTTAGAACTTAAAAACCCCAAAAATGCATTCAAAGTAAGATAAGTAACAATCCAAATCAAACATAGGACACAAAGAATTTATTTATAATAAAAACATCAGTGTAAGAGAAGTATCAAACCACACTCAAACAAATATGTAAAATATGAAAGCATGAAATGTAAAAATATGACCAAATAGACTACAAAAAGAAAATATAGAACTTGAGGTCCCAAACATAACTAAGAAAAATCCTAGGAAGACAAGGTAATGGCCAAAAGAAAATCTCACAATAACTCAAAGGTGCACATTCTATTATGAATAAGGACAAACTAGGACTACCATATTACTATCATGTATAAAAGATATAAAGAATAGGTAGTAGAAAGGATTGGAGATATTTTGAAACAAACCTGCATATGAAGGAGGAAAAATAGAGGGAGGTAAAATTGGGCACCACCAAGGAAAAACATGGTATTTACTAGAAACAATATAATTCATGTAGGCAAGACACAATTTTTTTTTAGATCGATGCTCAGGGTTGAGGGGTCCCTATCCCAATTGATTTTGACCAGACCTCCAACTAGTTTGGGACATACATATGGGCCTAAATATCCAAGAGAATATTAATGAATGAGCACAACTAGTTGAGAATACCATCAACAACCACAATCAGCCCAAGAATACCAATGATCAACCACAATCAACCCAATAATACCAACGATTAACCATTACCGGCCCAAGAATACCAATGATCAACCATAACTGACCCATGAATACTTAACAATTGACCCCATCCAACCTCTAATACCATATTGAGATTTGAACCTAGGTGGTTCTTGAAACAATCAAGGTACTTTGCCAACTCACCCACATCTCATTGGTACAAGACACAAATTTTTTAACATACTATTTACACTATAATTAATTATGAATTAAAATTAACTCTAATAAGAAATGTAAACTATTGAAATATTGTCTAGGATGATATATGAGATAAAATATAGTAAACACAAAATTATACTAAATTTATAAAATTTGTGAATTGTTAGAAAATAAAAACTAGGGTAAGGGTTAGAGAATTGTCCTTGAAATTGATTTATGTTTTACTATGAATTTCTATAAGTTGTAGCTATATTAGAAAACCTAAAAGCATAAATGCATTATAAAATAATGGATTTCTATATAATAGGACAAGAATGCAAGAGGCAAATAAATGTTTTGGGTTTTGTTGTCTTCTACTCTGACTTTGTCCTCTCAGACTATGTGTTGAATCTAAAAATATGGGTTTGTTCACTTGCAGTTGAATGTAATTTGTTTCTATGTGGATATTGAATTGATTCATGGAAGACTAGTAAAATCATAACCCTAGTACTTCACAAGCACACAAAATAATATAAAATGTAAAAGGGGGAAAAATTGGGGGAAGTGGGAATGATCGAGCTATCCTCAAAAAACCCCTTGTTGACTAAGTGTTGCCTACATAACACAAAGGGCCTAAGGTCAATATAATTATCCCTTTAGGGAAGATCATATGAATTAAAATATCAAATTTGATTAGAATTATTGACAAAGGATGCCCTCAACCTATAATAAACAATGTTAGACTTGGCCAAGGATTATAAAATTACAACATAATTGTAATAGAGATTTTCAATCATAAAATTGATGTTTTTGAAATAAAAAATACAAATGCTTTGTAAGTGAGAGCTAGATCATTTTAAGTGTAACCATTGATGTGATTTTATAAAAATATGTTTCAAATATTTATAATAATTGACCTATTTAAATGCATTAGAAGGTCGTTAAGAATTGTGTTATTTCAAAAAGATGACTATTATAGCATTGGAGACAAGTCCATACTAATTGGCATGTACGTAGTGTACCCCTGTCTGCCTAGTTCATACTTGTCCAAAAGGAACAAAGGATTTTACAATAAAAATTAAAGTAAAGTATATTATGAATAAGGATAAAATAGGGAAGTATATAAGATGTTTTCAGTAATTTAAATACTTTGAAATCTTTCTTAGAGATTGTGGTCATCAAAATGGTGAATTGGCAAAATAAGATAAAGGTGTTAAAAACATGCATTTGTCTGTAATTTTATGGTTATATTTATGTGTATACATTTCTCCTTATTTATTCTAGTGATTCATAAAACTACTAGAGTAAAAGAAATGTAAATGTGAGTGTGTATACACACTTTATCTTTATTATGGAGATGTGTATACCCCCTTATTGAGGCATGTGGAGAAGCATTGGACATGTGGATAATTGAGAGTGATCAAGTATCAATTTTAATAATGAGTGAACATGCTTGAGTTTCAAATATTATATGCTCCAAATCTCATAAAATATTATATATTTAATTTAAGAGATGGGAACTAAAAAAGTGGTTTGATAAAGTGTAACCAAGATGTGGAAGTAACTAAGATCAAACATGGATAGCTCACAATTATATTTGCACAAGTGTATTTGTGCTCAAGTAGTTGTAAGAGTGGAGTGCATAAGCAAGCTGAATCCCCCCATAAATTGAAAATTTTGATTTTTGCATATTGTAAATTGTCAAATATAAAATGCATTACTTGTTAAATATTGAAGATAATCCCATTATAATGACCCCATTTGGAGATAAGGGAAATTACCTAAAAATCACTTATCATAAAATAAAAAGTGAGAGCATTTGTGAAAGATATAATGATGTATGAGTATTTTGCATTTTTGAATTGTACTGTAATATTAGAGCTGTAACATTGAAGCATATAAAATGCTTGTATGTTGTATTGCATCATATAATTTAAATATATCATTAAAATAGTGTATGAAGCATGTAAAAAAGTTACAAGTCTTGAATATGTATTGTAAGCATATTATTAAATAGATGAAACATTGAAACACATAAGTAGTATGTGCATGATGTGTATCATGGTGCCATAGGTATATGAAATATATACATAGTAGTGTATGATAATAATCATGGCACCATAATAGAAAATAATAAACATGTAAGCAAATTCAAACAATTACATGTGATAAGGCCCAAATGCTACATACAAGGGACATTTAAGATGTTGTATAGAGTGAAAAAACTTGCATAATTGTCACACATAATCCCAAAGGTTGAATACAAGGGATATGTGAATTTTGCACAAACATAGAAGGCCAAGGGCTACACACACATGGCATGATTGTGCTATACAATAAATATGGTGTATTTTCAACATACATAAGGCAAAGGACCACATACAAAAAACAAGTGTGTTGAAGCATGCCATGTAAAGAATCAAACATGGAAAAATTGTTTTCATTATAATTCAACATGGAAAAGAGATTATGGATAAATATAACCTATAAGATCACTCATATAGAGTGATGAGATGACCTAAACTAATCAAGGCTATTGGGTAAAATATCATCCCAAGATCAAAATCATGTAAATGTATGTATTAATCTTGAAATTTGACTGATATTTGAATATGCATTCTATTATGTGATAAAAAATTGTATAAGAGTTCCATATGACTATGTTGCTTTTGGAAACATAGATTTAAAATGCATATGACATGTCCATAGTAAAGGATAAGTGTGTAGTGTGATGTTGTCTGATCAGTGCAACTTTGTCCTAACTAACTGTATATAATAATTTATGATCATGATAGTTTATTCTGTGTATGACTATTTCTTGGTTTTGTAGAAATTTGTCATGATTTACATTAGATACCTTGTGAGACGCATTATGTAATGGAAAGGTAATGAAAAATGCTATGTATTGAACATAAAGATAAATGGCATATGTAAAGATGTAATCCAACAACATGAAAGTATATTTATGGGTCTTATATTTAGATTTTGACAAACATTCTATTTTTTGTACTTTTTAGAATATATGAATGTTTTTTTATTTTACCATATTTGAAAAGTAAAATATGCATAATCAAAAGTTGAATTTTTTTCAGCAAATAAGGCAAGCAACAAGGTTTTGAGACTAGGAAGGGGGATTTGAACAACCCTCAACAAGATGTTAAATCAAATCATGGTAAGAAAAAATGCAAATGAAATGCCCCCAATGTAGGTGTATATGTAGCATAGATGAAAATCATGGCCATGTATCCTTATGAAAAATTAGATAGATGAGACCATGAAAGTATAAATGAGAGCTAAAGCATGTATAAATATGTAATAGTGAGAAAATATTTACCATGAGAATGTGCATTAAAATATTAGAAAGAAAATTATATTGGGATGCTCAAATTGGGTTGAAAAATACAAGTGAGAAAGTGACATAAAATAAAAAAAATAGGGCCAAGGGTGATAAGAAAATTTGGATTAGGTGTAAAATAAGAAATAACAAAAAGTAAAAGGTAAAGGAGCTATGTACAAGTAGGTACTAAGTAAGGAAGCTAATCAAGGTCATTGGCCAAAACATGAGATTGAGAAGGAATGGTAAAACATATCCAACCAATGATCTCATCAATAGAATGATCATATGTATAACCAACTCCTTGATAACAAGGATCAAGCTCTTATGTAATAGAAGAAGTGTCAAGTGTAGAAACTTATGAATCTAAAGAAGAACCATGTGTTGTAAAGTAACCCTCCAAATCAATAATCATATATATATATATATATATATATATATATATATATATATATATATATATATATATATATATATATATATATATATATATATATATATATATATATATATATATATATATATATATATAAACCTATATCATTGTGCATGGGAAGAGATGATGTAATAACCTGTACCTATGTAGGAACCTTCTTAATAACCTATGATGTTGTATGAGATATAGACTTTGTATTATGTGTCTCTTTCTGCTTTGGAGTATATATCTTGATTTTTATAGCCAAGTGATCATGTTTATGTGTAACCATATTATGATCAATAATATATGGATAAAATTCCATATCTACATGTTCATAACTAGGTGAAGAAATTGAAATATGCTCATGCTCATAAGTAGGTGAAAAACCTAATTTTGGAATATGCTTCTTTGAATGTAAATCATGATCTTGAATAGTTTTATAGACTAATCCATTACCAATTTTCTCACTAATTATGCCAACCAATTATGATGGAGTAGGAATAATTACCATTGGTTTAATAGGATATTCATATTGAATGCCTAAAATTTTAACCATTTGATTATCATGAATATACATTATACATTTTTGAACTATAGAAGGAGCTGCTCTTATTTTCTATAACCAAGGTTTCCCTAGTAACTATAAAATTCACTTATGTTTGGTAACACTAAGAAAAGAGTAGGAAGTATGAGATTTAACACTTGTAGAAGTAATATGATATGTTCAAGATTATCTTGTATATGACCATAAAATGCTTTCACAACTCTAGATTTATGACATATAACTTATTATTTAATACTAAGAGAATGTAGAAGTGTTATGGTGCACATAATTTCACTTGATCCATTGTATATCATAACATTAAGGATTTTTTGTATGCCAACATATGATCAAATTAATAATTCATATCTATCAACAATTTCAAAATCATCAAATGTGATAAATGGGCATGATGATAGCTTACTTGTAACTATACCAATGATGCTATAAAGTTGATGTCCATATGAATATGGATGAGGATGATCATTATATGCATAATGTAGTTCATAATTTTTATTGTTATCTTGTGCTTCATGATTTGTAAATGTCTCTTTATAACTTTTGATCCTTGCATTTTCATTTGATTGTGGCTTAGCCTCTTCATTAGGTGTACTGATGTTTATAATGTTCTCATCAATGAGGTATTGAATTTTGTGCTTGATCTTTATACATGTATTAGTGGAATGTCAAATACATATATAATAATCACAAAATACATTTCCATCAAATCTTCTAGATTGAGGTCTAGACAAATCTATTTTGAATGGTGGAGGAAGTGGATTAACATGACATTCAAGTAGCTTTTGTAATAACACATGAGAAGGTGAGGGTAGAATTAAAAATTTACTTCTTGGTAGAGCTTGTATTTTAATCTTTTGTGGTGGTTGTGATATAGCATTTATTGTAAATTTAGCCTCATTGTTGCTTTCATTATCTTTATTCTTTTGATTAAGCTTTCTTTGAAACTTGATAAGTAAAGTAGAAGGAACATTTGAGTTATATTTGAGCTCATTCAATGTAATCAATTTGACCTCACATTCCTTAACTATATGGAATATTTCATCAAAGGATTTTAACTTATCAAACATGATATACTCTTGAATATGATTAAGCAAGCTTTGAGTAAAAATATCTTGAAGCTCATTATCAACCATTTGATTTGTCATTTTGGCAAGCATAATCTAGGACATGATGCAATTTAAGGATCTAAGGGGTTATGAAATAAGGTAAAAGAATATAAGGAATTACTATCATGAGAAATGGTTTTCTCAATATTAGCTAGCTTGGCTTGTAAGATAAGAAGGGCTTGATCAAGATAAGCATTAATTGTAGTATTCAGATGGGTAGAGGTGTAAGTAACATGAGTGCAAGAACATACATGGATAGACTTAGAGAGGTTAAGGGACATTAACAAAATTGGAAGAGACTAAAGGGGTAGAAGATGATTAGGGGTGTATAAATAGGTCATATATGCAATTGTATAAGTAGTAACATTAGAAGTCAGGGGTCTTATAGAATATGAAAGAGAATAATATTGAGATAGGGAGGTGGATAATATAGTGTTATGCTTATCAATTTCAAATTAATACAGGGCCATGATAATGATGTTTAGTCACCTCATGAGGAGTGGATACCAAGACATATTGGAGGCCCCCAAATGAAGGATATAGATTTCCTATTGTTACTTGATTCATTGATCTACTTTAATATAAACTCATAAGAGTATCAATGTGTGTCATCATAAGGTGATTATCATATTCCTCTTCAATGACTATCAATAGGTCAAGTCTCAGATGTAACTTTCATTAATTCATCATGACTTTCCATTAAAGGAGAAACCAAAGGGATCTCCATATATGAAAATAGAGTACCACTTAATCTATCACTATGCCTTAGAGGCATAAAATATAATATAAAGTAAAAAAAATAATTATTATGAATAAAAGATAAATTAAGCAATGTTACAAGCTAAGAAGATAATTCAATAAAAAATCAAGGATAAATGGTGATCTATGCAATGACTTGAATGATTTTTAGGATCTTAGATATAATTTTTTGTTCATTCATTAGTGTTAACCTAATGTTTTAGAGCATTAACCATTTAGGTAGAACCATGTTTGTATTCCACTAACCCTTGTCTTGAGGTTAAGTTGAGATTAACTTCCCTGGGTGATATTCTCCTCTCAAGTGCATCACAAATTAACTAGATAAAAAAACTTTCCTATTGGTGTATAAAAAGGGATCTTATATGGTTAAAATATATCATGAGGTACATGGAAACTAAATATTTTTTTTAGTGTTTCACTATGGCTATGAGTATTAGAGTACAACCCTTCATGCCACAATGTTTGTAAATAGAACACCACTTAGCCCTTCACAACAATCACTAAATAGTTTTACAAGTTCTAGGAACATATTTTCTAAAACAAGAAAAGACAAATAAAAATAAACTAAAATAAGGTGAAAGTTTTTTAATAGGAAAACAACAAAATTTGACTCGAAGTCAAAATATATAGCCTCTGTGTCAATATCTATCTAAGGTGACAAGATAAATTTTTTAGTGTCAAATTACTCCAAAATCAAAAATTTGAATCGATATGCTACATATATTATCTTAGTTTTAGGTTTGTATTATTTTATTGTCTAAAATTTACAAAATTAAACTAAAACCCTAAGTCAAAAATGAACAAGCAACACTAGTGTTCTAACTAAAGCAGGTTCACCAGAATGATTACACTAGAATTAATTTTGAATTAAAATTAACTTTATTTAGAAATGTAAACTATTATAATCTGATCTAAGATGAAAAATGAGATAAAATACAATAAATACAAAGATATACAAGATATAAATAAGTTGTAAATTTTTAAAACTTGAAAGCTAAGGTTAGGGTTAGAGAATTATCCTTGCAACTAATTTATTTTTTATTGTATTGAATTTATATAAGCTATGATTGTATTAGAAAACCTAAAAACATAGATGCATCAGAAACAAGTGTCTCTCTATATATTGGGACAAGTATTCAGGAGGTAGATAAGAGCATAGTGTGTTGTCTTTTACTATGACTTTGTCTTGCCAGATTGTGTGCTAGATTTGAAAATATGGGTTTGTTCACATGCAGTTGAATTTGATATGTTTCTATGTGGAGCTCAAATTTATGAAAAAAACACATGTAAAATCTGAACCCTAGTTATATAAAAGCATACAAAATAAGATCAAATTCAAAAGCGGGAAAAATGGGGGAAATGAAAATGGCCAAGCTATACTCAAAAAACCCCTTGTTGACTGAGTGATGCCTACATATCCCAAAAGGCATTAGGTCAACATAGTTCTCCCTTTAAGGTAGATCATATGAATGAAACTAAGAAAAAGGATTAGAATATATGATAAAAGATGCCCTCATCCTATAATAAATAATGTCAGACTTGGCCAAGAATTGTAAAATTACAACAAAATTACAATAGAGATTTATACTTAGAAAATAAATGCTTTTAAAATTAGAAAGATGTTTTGTAAGTGAGAGATAGGCCCTTTATAGTGTTAAACTTGATGTGGTTTTATATAAAGATAGTATGAATATTTACAGTAATTGATATATTGAAATACATGAGAAATCCATTAAGAAGTGTGTCATTTACAAAATATGATAGTTAGAGTGCATGGGTTAACTCTACACTATCATAAAAGTGTATAATTCACCCTTGTCTACCTAGCGACACTTATCTAAAAGGAATAAAGGATTTTAAAACAAGAATGATAGTAAAGTATATGCTGAATAGGAATGAATAGGGATAAAATAAGGATGTCTAGAAGATGTTCTCAGTAATTACAAGGCTTTGAGGATTTATTAGAGATTGAAGGTTATATGAATGGTGAATTGTCCATGCAAGGTAAAGGTGTTAAGAACATACATTTGTCAAGAATTTATTGGTTAAATTTTAGTGTCTACACATAAATGGGCTTGGATAAACCTACATAAAAAACATAGGCTTGGGCTAACTAGTGAAGTAAAAATATCATCCCATGAATATAAACATACATAGAAATAATAAAAAGATCATACCTTCCCACAACATGTTCCCCACTCCTCAAGATCCATTATAGAGTTAGTGATCTACTATGAATATTGGGTACTTAGGTGAGAAATTAAGAAAGATAGGTAATGATGTATCAAGACCTTATACCCTAGTCTATTGGTCTAATGAACCTTAATGGACATCAGATCTATCATAAGGTAAAATGTGGAGTTTGAGCTTCAACTAGAATAGGATATTTTCCAAAAATATCATGTCTTTTAGTGTGATCTAAATTTTAAGGTATAATTTCAATTTTAACATTATATTTTCTTATGATATGGATTTCAACTCTTTTGGATTTTTATATTTTTCTCCTCCATACAAATTTGGAGAAACCAAACAATGGGTGCTAAAGATGAGTATAACTATAGAGTTTACACATAGCCGTTAAGAAGAGAGAACATAAATACCATGGTGATTTAAATACTCCTAGATTTACACCTTCAAAAATATTACAATCATGAAAGTAGCCTTGGTGAGCCAAAAATGAAATACAAAATAACAAGTTATGTAGATGAGTATAAAATTATTGGGTTACCATAATAAAAAAATGTGTAAAGGTATATGATACAATGAAAAGTAGTATATATCATCATCATAAGATAAGGTATAATATGGATTAGGACATGAAGATATGCTATCATAGTTTTACCATAAGAGAATATGAATGATTATAAGTGAATAAAAACAATACTCTCAACCATTTCCTTATCTTTCTAAGAATACACCTAGCTAATGATGGGAGCGAAATCAATCTATTTTTAAAAATGATGAGCATTTTTTTGGAGGGCCTACTTGATTCCTTAGGTCTTACCTTACAACTCACAAACTAGAAATCCAAGAATAACAAATAAAATAAAGTTATAAAGCATATAAATGATAGTAATGACCTAAAGGGTGCATGCAATGTTAAAATAAACCAATGAATTGTAAATGAAATAATGGTTGATGAAAGAAAGAAAATGACTAAATAAAAAGGATGTGTGTTTATGAGGAAGGGATAGTTGTATTCCCCAAGGTGTTACATTGTAACTCACAAAGTGAAGAACCAAGAGGTGCATAAATGACAAAAGACATAAGGACCACCTATAGGTACCAAGGCTAATGTGAAAGGAAACCTAGAGCTGTGTAGATAAATGTTTCAATATAATAAATTCAAAGTAGAACCTATAAGAAGTGTCATCTAAACATAATATTTAAACTAACTAATAGTATGTAAGTTATACATCTAGGAAATGTATAAACATAAAATAAAATGTGTGATGTCTTATGATGGGGGTTGTTAATCCCCTTCATTAAAAAATGTCAATCCAGGGTTGGTGTCTGAAGGCAATATGTAATAGGAGAAAGAGATGTCTAGCAAGCAATCCATTTTACCAAACTCCACACTTATAGAGATTAAAAGGCACTCTTGTAGAAATTAAATCACATATATATTAAATTAAATCAAACTTATAAGAAAGTAAATTACTAAATTAAAAAGAAATGATAAATAAATAAAACACATATAGGTTCACAAAAAACTATATAAAATGGAATGTTTGCATGACACAAATGGAAAAGATAATAATTCATAATAAATAGATAATTACATAAAAAAGAAGTAAACATAAATACATTGATCCATCTTCCTTGGAATGAGTAGCTAGCTCATTCCTCACAAGAGGATTTTATTTAGAATCACAATCTTTTATACCATAAATTTCATAATGAATTATTCATAATAATGGAGAGATAAATATATTTATTCCTCCTCTTTAATGGTATGGGAGGTTGCATTTATAATCTCGTGCTTCCAAACAATGCCTTATTTAGGAGTAACAACCTAAATATTATAGCCTATCTAAATCTCCATTTATTATAGGAATCTAATCTATTATATCATAGCCTCAATCACCACAAAATATATAGAGAGATATTTTATTTGAATGAATTTCTCTAAATTATACAAATCTATATTTAGATATAATTTATAAATGGAAGGCCTATATATAGAAGTCTATATATATTAATGCTATAGATAGAAGGTGTTATTATGATAACTATAAATTATCTTGGTCATATTATAATGGACCATATAATGATTTCCAAATGAGTCCTTAACAGTTCTGTCAAAGTCTGTAGCAAGCCTGATAAAGTCTGTAACAAGCTTGATGAAGTTCATAGCTTGGCCAAAATGCTAGATATTATACTAGAAACTCTTTCTAAGGAAAATAAATCATACCAAGACTTATTTTATCTTGTTATATTACCATTATTTTAGATATCCATTCATGGACATGATCAATTCCTAAGAATAGTCAATATTTGTTTGTTGATCATCTTGGGAGCTTATTGATGAAGGTAAAATTCAGAGTTGCTATGATGTACCTTGAAGCTGATCCTTGATTGGTACATTATGATAAAATTATAATATTCCTCATTATGTGTTGCATATACACATATTAATATCTTTCCCCAATAATTAGTAATAATACTTAACAAAGAAGATGATAATGATTTCTAAAGAAATAACCAAGACATAGTTTCTCTATCTCATTCTAAATAAACCATAAGTTTAGAAACTACACTTAGATCCAATTCTTATGGAAGGAAAAAGGATGATATTTCATAGATATAATGATCCATTCTATGGTCTCACCATTTCTCCCACACCTAATCTCACGCATGTCCTCATGCATGCTACTATCTTTATCTGAAAAACATGTTTGCTATATTCTTCTTGAGGTACACATACACGAGTTAGATTTTTGTTTCTTTTTCTCCTATTTCAAATGGGATTTATAAATTTAATTCATTTGTACAAGTATAAAAAAAATTATCTTGTAAAAACCTCTTGAATTCCTTAGGCAAAAGTTGCTAAGAAAGTGGTCACTAGCATGCATTCTTCAAGGATATGTTCTTATGTGGAGCTTTTCCTACTATCCTTAGTTTATCTTTGACACAGGTTCTTGTGTGGAATACTCATGCTACTCCATTTTTTTTAATGAGGCGAGAGTAGGTTCTTGTGTTGATAATCTCCTATTGTGCCTACATAGATTTTTTTAAACCACAAAGCAAATTTTGACATAAAATATAAGTAAATCTTGTTGCTTGTAATTTTTACAAAATAATATTGAAAACTATATGCCATTATCACAGTCAAAATATATTTTCATTAACTTGTTTTTGAATAAGCCCAATTTTTTATCTTCTAAGGCTATTCTCCCCCATGCCTGATGTCATGCATGTCCTCATGCATGCCAAAGGAATGAAGTGTGGGGAGATTTGACATATCAGATGTTGGATCATTTTCCTTCTCCCTCACATATTTTTTTTTCAAGTAATGAAAAAGTGGATTTTCATGTAATAACAAAACTCACAAGTAAATTTAAAAGTGAAATAAAAAATAAATACCTTCGCATAAATTTAGTTCTCCTTACCTTTTTTTGATGTCAACCAAATGGAAAATATTTGATAAAAATGTTGGATAAATGGTAGTCCAAACTATGTTGAAAATTAGAGCACAAAAGTAAGCAACCATGTATTTATTACTTGTGGGAAAATCAACCATTTTTTGGTTTTTGATTTTTTTCCTTTTTTTTTTGTTTCTAAATAGAAAAAAAACAAAACTAATGCAAAAGATAATAAATATATATCATTAAATAATAAAAAATATAGAATGCATTTTCAAACCATGCAAAAACATAAATCCACCATATTTTTTGCATGCATGTAGGCATGAGACATGATCTATGAGGATCCTTCTTAAAATGTATGATTCATTATAAGTAGTTCATGTAAAGACATAACTATATTTTACAAGTTTCATCATCACATATAGTTGACCCTGTTGGCATGTTGTTGTCATTGATGTCAAAAGGGTGAATCATGTAAATTCATAATGGTCATGGATGTCAAAGGTCTATTTGGTCAAGTGCTTGAGAATGGTAGTGGCATTAAGAAATTATTTTCAATAAATGATGTTGTCATGAGAGAATTTTAAGATGAGAGAATTTTAAGGCAATTAATTTATTATGGTTGCATAAAAGTATAGGTCATTGATGTCAGGGTTGATGTCAAAAGTGACTAAGGATAGATGGCAATATGTGATATGTCATTACATGAAGAGTTTTAGGGTGATCCATGTGAATGAAGCATAGTGAAATGAATGAACAAAGGTATGTGATGTAATAATGAACATTGAAAGAGAGGTCAATTCATATGAAGCTTGATCATGTGGTTTTAGGTTTGTATGAGGCTATGGAAGATTGTTGTCATCATAAAGAGAATGATGCAATTATATGAGTGTGTTATGATGTCTTATGTATACTTGTTTGATGTTTTTGTTAGGTCATGACATGGAAGGAACAAGTCAAGGTGTCAAGTGTAATGGAAGCTTGAGCCTATTCATGACATGGTGAATGTAAAAACTAGTGACATGATGAGGTGATTGAACTTAGGCATGTGAGAGCTGTTGAAGGTTTTATGAGAATGAGAATAAGGTGAGATTCACTTAGGAGTGTTTCAAAGTGAGTTTTTAAATTTATGTCTTTTAGTCTTGGTCTACACATAGATCATTCTTTAGCCCTACCTAGCCTAATGAGGCATGAGGATCAGATTTCAAGGTGAATGTATAAAGGAGAGAATGGATATAGGAAATTCAAGTTGTCTCAAGAGTGATCATGAAGTATGAGATCATGGTTTGTATGAAGAATCATGTAAAGTGGTTTTAAGGTCTCTCGAGTGCATAAAATGAAGGTATACAAACCTGAGAAGGACTTTTAAGTGTTTGTTGGTATGTGTAACCTCTAAATGGGAACCTAACATGTTAATGAAAGATGGGGAAGGGTCATAAATAAGATATACAAGAATTGGTTTTGGATTTAAGGGGTAGTTCTTTATGAATAATTGTTAACACCAAAACCTATGTTAAACCTCCCTAAAACCCTAATAAGGACCTGATGTAGAAGGTGTTACTAAAATAAACTCAAAATGGATTGAAATTATTATAAACACTATTGGATCATGTATTTAAATCTCTCAAGTACTTCTATGTGGTGATGGTTAGTCAGATGAGAGAGAAAATGCATAGATATAGAATTGTTTGTGAAGAATTTACTGTAACAATCAAAAGTTGACTTGGTCAAAGTAGCTAAATTAATGGAATAAGGAGATAGAAAATCATAATTCATTCCCATGATGGTTTATGTATAGGTTCCACCCTTCAAGTGTGATGAATATGTCATCCATGTTAGCTAGTTGTAGATAGACCTAATGATGTAAATAGTGTAAAACCCATCCAATAATGAGAAGATTAATTGGAGTGTGTTTTCATGTTAGATTGATAAAACCAAGTGCATAGAGATGTTTTTAAAGAATTTCAAGATATGTTAATTCTTAAAATAATATTTGGAAGTCCTGTGTGTGGTGAAAAAGTTTCTCAAAAATGACTAGTCTGGTTTAGATAAGACTGTGAAACATGAGGTCAAGAAATTGGTTTGCAAGACCAATATTTATCATTAGACCATATAAGTTTTACATTTAAGGATGTCTTGAGGATATCTAAGAACCATGTTTTCATGATAAATTTATAAAAAAAAGTGCATGGTGATTTTTTTCAATAATTTTAATATATATTCATTCTTGAAATAATATTTGGAGGTCTTGTGTGTGGTGAAAAAGTTTCTCAAAAATGATTAGTCTGGTTTAGATAAGACTGTGAAACATGAGGTCAAGAAATTTGTCTGTAAGACCAATATTTATCATTAAAACATATAAATTTTAAATTTGAGGATGGATTAAGGATATGTAATAACCATGTACATGAATCAAGAGTTACGAAAAATGTCTACACAAGTGTTGGAGGTCTAAGTCACCATGACTGGTCTTTAAGGTAAACTAGCAGTTTTGAGTGAGTGAGTTGTAGAAAGGTTCTTGAGTATTTATGATCTAAGTGAAAGTGTCCAATACATTTGGTAATGAAACTAAGGTCATATGAAATATATAAATTTAATTTATTTATCATGTTTGAGTGGATTAATTATGTTTGAGCTTCAATATTGAAAGACAAACTTTCTAGTGTACACAGGCCTAATAGGACTGAGTACTATTGAGGGGTTTCATGAAGTGGTTGGACCTAAAAGGTGTTATAGATATTATAATATGTTAGATAAGGTCTATTTTTATTTTATTTTAAAATATTTTACCATGTGTATATGTGTAGTACTTTCCAAGGGATCAAATGGTAACGTGTTGATAAGGCAACCTAATGCAATTACGTCTCCATGAGACCTAAAAGTGAAATAAGGTCTAATAGAGTTATGACATAACAAAAGGGACTCAAAGATAATTTGAATCATGTTTATGAGATTTAATAATATTTATTATATGTTTGACCTAAGAGGTTAAGGATGTGTGGCCAACCAAGTGGTATATAAACATATGATGAGTATATATACAAGAAATTTTAGGCTTATTTGAATAAGCTTAGAATAAGTGAATGGATTGATAAATTAGTGAGCCTAAGGAGGTTGGAAAACATGTTATAAAACCTTAGGATAAAGAGGATAAACATTTAATGAAGATCATATATATGCTATATAGTTGAATTTCAAGGTAATATGACCTATTGAGTCTTGAAGAGGGCTAGTTGAGCGAAGAAGCTTAGAGGCAGTTTTGAAAGAGATCAAGTGAAGCTGAGTCAAAGAAGTGATCATTATATATTTAGAGCCTATAAAATCTACATTAGATATGTATTCTTTATTTATGATAGTGGATAGATAAGATAGAGAGTTGAGTGGAAGAGTATAATAAGTGTGATTGGCTAAGTTGGTGCTTGGTCAAAGAGGGAGTTGAAGCTTCCTTGTAGGTTGGTTCTTGTAGAATTGGTATTGGTAGAGTTGGTGATTGGTCAAGAAGGATTTGGAGATGTCTTAAAGGTTTGTGCTTGTAGAATTTTTATTTGACTAAGTTAGTGCTTAGTTATAGGGGATGTAGCCTCCTAGCAAGTGGGTGCTTGCTAAAGTCAAGTGGGTGTTTGATAAATTTGGGGTTGGTGACCCATGTTGGCTTGATGCTCAAATAAATTGATACATTTTATTATAGGACAATTTTTACAAGCTTTTTTTTAGTGGGGTTTATCCTCCATGAGGGTTTCCCACATTTTTTATGTGTTATCTTGTTTCATGCTCATGTGATTGGTTCTTAATGCATTGTTAGATCACTAAGTTACTTTGAGTGATTCATGATTGGTTAAGGATGATTGTTGAATTTTTTTGAAGACTAAATCACCCCCTCTTAGTCATTATGATTCTAATAAATCCTAACTTAGTTTCAAAGGTATATCATACCTCAAACATGCATGCCAGATACATGAGCATCTATTCCAGATTCCTCTATGTGAGCAACAACTACAAAAAATCATGTAATTAGCCATTGTTATCCATATTTTGCATCATTTTTTAAAACTTGCATCAAAATCTAAATCCTTTTCATGATGTTAAATATTAGTTCCTACACAACAATGTTAGTATAACATGGGTATTTTGTTATGAGAATTTTAATCTAAATTCCTAATTGTAGAAAAATAAATTATAATCTATGTTTGCAAGAAAATAATTTTTTATCTATTTTTTAGAGAAATAAATTTTAAAGGAACCATCAAATAAGTATCTCCTATCAAAAAATTTTCAAAGAGAGATTCCCTCTCACTAGGAACTTTGTTTATCTACTGCTACTAGATAATTTTCTTAGAAAATTTTGAATCTCGTAATAACTCCATAATCCTTGAAAACAGTGCCAAAATGATGAGGGTTGTCAATCCCCTTCATTAAAAAATGTCAATCTAGGGATAGTTTCCAAAGGAAATATGCAATATGAGAAAGAGATATATGATAAATGGTCCCTTATACCAAAATCCACACTTACATAAATTGAAAGGCACACTTGTAGAAATTAAACCACACATGCATGAAATTAAATCAAGCCTACAAGAAAGTAAATTACTAAATTGAAAAGAAATGCTAAACAAATAAAACACCTACATGTTCACAACAAATGATATAAAAAAAATATTTACGTGACGTAAAGGGAAAAGGAAATAATTCACAATAAATGGATAATTACATAACAAAAAAGTAAACATACATACATTGATCCATATTTCTTGGAATGAGTGGCCAACTCATTCTTGAAAAGAGGTTTTTATTCATAATCACAAGATTTTATACCACAAAATTCATAATGAATAATTAATAATAATGGAGAGAGAAATATATTGATTTACCCTCTTTAATGGTGTGGGAGGTTACATTTATAATCTCATGCTTTCAGCCTATGCCTTATTCAGGAGTAACAACCTAAATATTCTAGCCTATCTTAATCTCTAAAAAATATAGAGAGAGACATTTATTATAAGAATCTAATATATTATAACATAGCATCAATTTACATAAAGTATGGAGAGTTATTTTATTGGAATGACATTCTCTAAATTATACAAATCTATATTTAGATACAATCTATAAATGGAAAGTCTATATATATATAAATATATAGAAATAATATAAATAGAAAGCATTATTGTGATATATGGAAATTATCTTGGTAATATTAGAATGGATAATAGAAGGCTTTAAAAATATTTTCCAAATGAGTCCTTAGCAGTTTTCTCAAAGTCTATAGTAAGCCTGATGAAGTCCATAACTTACCTATGGAAGTATGTAGCTTGGACAAAATGCTAGATATTCTACCAAAATCTCCTTCTAAGGCCATGAGATCATACCAATACTTATTTCATCCTATTATATTAACATTCTTATGGATATCTATTCATGAAAGTGATCAATTCCCAAGAATAGACAATATTGATTTGTTGATTAGCTCAAGAGCTTATTGATGAAGGTGAACTCCAGAGCTACTATGATGTACTTAAAAGATGATCCTTGATTGGTACCTTACTATCAAAGTCTAATATTTATCATTATATGCTTCATATATAAACATTAACATATTTCCCCAAGAATTAGTAATAATAGTTAACAAAAAAGATGACAATGGTTTCTAAATAAATAACCAAGACATAATTTCTCTATCTCATTCTAAATAAACCATAAGTTTAGAAACTACACTTAGATATAATTATTATGCAAGAAAAAAGGATGTTATTTCATGGGTATAATGATCCATTATATGGTCTCATCATCTTGTACACTTAAAAAATGTTGGAGGTCTAGATTGCACCCTAGCTGGAAGCAGAAGTGTTCAACCTCTACTTCCAAATCTAGCTTAACATGGGACTGACCCCAAGATGTGGGTGTCTTATAATGTTGTTAGAACTATAAGCTTTTCAAATGAGGATAGCTCCTTTGATGCATCATTTTAGCTCATTTACACACTACTAAAACCTACTAATGATGTGAGAGAGAGAGAGAGAGAGAGAGAGAGAGAGAGAGAGAGAGAGAGAGAGAGAGAGAGAGAGAGAGAGAGAACAATAGTGAGGAACCTAAATTGTGGTTGATCCACTCTATTTGACTCTTAAACACTAATGAAATAAACACAAGGCTAGATCTAGAATTCCAAATATTTGTCATACATCAATATTTCATGTATAGGTTCACCAAATGGCCAAAAGCTAATGGAAATGATGGATAGGTCTAAATCAAGACACTAATAGGTCACAGTATCCACATGTATGACATAATCAAGAGATTTAAAACATTGAACATGACCTACATAACGAGATGAACTAGTAACTAGGTGAGATCATGACTTGACAAGGAAAATATTTATACCACATATACAAATATGACATATACACACTATACCAAAATAATGAAATCTAAAAACAATATTGTATTCATCTAAAGAGGTTATAAGCTCCATCTTGGTAAAGTTTAGTCATGCCCAAGAGAGGGAGTAAAGAAAACATATAGATGATCTATTTTTTGGATCGAGAAACTCTATATATAGTAGAAAGAGAGTAAGAGAGATGGGAATAATGGATGAAAGAGTGGAAAAAAGTCATCAAGATCAAGGAGTGAGGTGGCAGCTCATTTATTTATTTCTACATGTGTGCTTTGATCAACAAACAAACCTCCCTTTATTCTAATAGTCCTCAAGCTACTCTCATTGGTTGAGAGATCCCCACTAGAAGACAAGGGTTCCTTATGCATGATGACAAAGTCTATTTTAATGAAATTAATTCCCTTAACTATTTCTCCAACTGCCAGTCCACCACCTTGGGACCCTAAGCCCACTTGATGTGTTCATAAGGATCAAATCCTCAAGTCTTGAAACTAATAGTACCATGCCATGAATGATATTTAGTACCTATTTTGTTGATGATGGAGCCACATGGACAAATGAGACCCTTTGTATTAAACACATATCTACTCCATTTACATATCTAGATCATAAGTTCATCTATAGTAGAAAACCAATCTAAAATTATTGGTTTTCCTATAGTTGTACATATTAATGCAGAACTATAAAATGACTAGTCTCTTTTCTAGATTCAAATAGGTCCAAATATACCCATTCTATTTATATAGGAGCTAAGAGTTCATTGTAGACACAGACCCTCATTTGAGAATGGAAAACAATATTGTAGATGAACCTTATAGGATACAAATTTATGAACTAGAGGTCCATATTTAGCCTTAATGATAGTCATTTATATTCTTTATGTATTACTACATCAGTGTATCCTTTTAATGGAATTTGATCGAGCTTCAATGATAGAAAGATGATCCTACAAGACCCTTTTTCTTCTGGTTGAAAATGGTCCCTCAACCTTTATTGAAATCCCTAGGCTCACCTTTGCTTTAATTGGCTATCAATATCTAACTCAACTTATTGACATATTGACCTTTTCTCACTTCATTGATCTTGATCTGTACGATCAAGTTCTAACCATTGATCTTGACCTTGACTTGTAAACTCTATTCAAGATTATGCCACATGTTAAATAGACATTAGTTTTTAGGATCTATTATTAGTATATAGCCTCATGTATTTGTACCACATAAAAGTCTCTCAATATCCTTAACTATTTGACTCATCTCACACCATTGGATCAAGATGTATGATTAAGGACCATTAGATATAATGGGATCCACTATTTGAAATAAAAGAGATACTTCATGAGCTTAAAATTAACATTCATGCTCCCATCAAATGATGTTCATATGAACATCATTGACATTCATGTGATCATCAAATTTAAGCTCAAAAGGATTTATTCTGATCAAGATTAAATTTGAAGTTAGCATGAATATCTTATACTATAGGTCTAACTTCAGAAGCTTATAACTTGAGCCATAAATCTCATGTGGGCATGAAAATTTTAGAGGATTCTCCTGGCATGTATCACTTCCTATAAATATGATCCTTTGGCTCGTGGGGGCTTCCTAAGTGAAGATAAAAATTTCATACGTGGATCAATCTATTTTCTCCTACATGATATCCTAGTGATAGTATGGCTCTTAAAATTACATAATTCATCCTTTGATCAATATTTCAAGGTTTTGATGGATTATTAAGGTTTTTAAAACTTGGTCCATGCTTCTTGAATGCTCAGAACATATGAGAACCTGCTTAGATCTTCCTTCTGCATTTCTAGATCCATTTTTAAGCCTTTGATCTACTACTTCATCAAACCATGCAAAAGATTCATAAATGGGCCAAAATGGCCACCATATTTTGTGACTTATAGGGGTTACATGCCTATATATGTAAGAGAACCCAAACCATGTTGCCTTGTCTGGTCCATTGGGCATAGAGTCTCTAGTTTCTATGACTAACCTGATTTGAAAATGATACAAGGTTGACCCTTTCTTAACAACCTTGTCTTGAAATAATACAAAGACAAAAATAGAAAAAAAACATAATTTTGAAGGCACTTGTTTAGGGGAAAATAACCTACTAATAAAAATAGGGACAATAAATAAATATGCTAGAAATAAAACTTAGAGGAATTTAAATAAAACTATCGTAATATATACAACTTAAACTATGTGTACCTTTGCTCCTAGATTAAAAGGAATGTTTGATAACCTTTTTACCTCATGGGAGGAGGAATTTAATGATGCATTCATCTCCTTGAACTTCATCTTGATGCATCCTTTTTTGTTATTTCTGCCAACTTCATTGGCATGATGCTTAATGGGAACCAAACAATTCCAAATAGGTTACCTGTGTGCATCTAGATAGTCTCAATTTATTCATATGGATCCTCAATTATGACCTCTAATTATGGTTAAATAAGGCATACCTCCTTGGATTCCATGGTTTCCTCAATAAGACTAGGCTTCTCCTTTGGTTTAAGTTCTTCAGGCTCATCAAGGAGCTCTACATATTGTACCCAATCTTGGTCATTGTCCTCTATGGGAAGCTCTTTGTCCACCTTCTCAAGCACTTAATCCTCAACTTGAAAAATATATTCAATAAGAGATCTCTCAATCTCATTCATGTCCTCCATTTATGCTAATCTCTCATTAAGACCAACCTTCTCATTCTACTTGGGCATCTCCAAAGTAACACTATTTTCCTAAAGCTCTAAAATATTAGTGAAAACCTTAGGGGAAGATTCAACCTACTGTACCATCTCATTAACCAAGTTTACCATCTTAAGTTCAATATCACTCAAGAAATCATGGTACAATTACTACCAATGGTATTCTTCCTATTGGATCTCATCTCCAACTTGTACTTGTTCTTGTAACTCAACCTATTTGACATTATGAAAGACTGAGACATGTTTACTCTCACCAAGTGGTGTCCCAATAATGATATCCTATTTTGACTCTGACAATCCATCATTATTAGTAGTGAGTTCAATATGGAGTTCACTACTTACCTCTTCAAAGAGTGGCATGGGATATTCTTGGGATGACTCTAAGAAAGATGAGACACATGTGGCACCTCTTTGGTTTGAATGCTTGACTTTGATAGTCATGTCATCCTGTTTATTTTTCATGATAATATAGATAGATTTATAAGATATAAATGACCTATATTCTTTAGGAGGGGAGGGAGGGGATTAAGTGACCTTAGATTTTCTTGACTGCATGATTTGGTTCCAAGATGGAAAAGATAGAGGTTCCCCTTCAACCTTCTAATTCAGGTTCTCCTCCTCTTTCCTTATCTTTAGCTCTAACTCTCTAATCTATTTATCAATATTCTCTTAGAATATATCTTCTTTAAGGTGGTCAATGGATTCATGAAGATAAAGAACACAAGAAGATTCCTAAGGAGGGATGAGAAAGGTTTGCATAGGTTCAGATCCTACTTTATCTTGGGATCTCAAATCTAGACTTGCCTTACTTTGCCCACCCCATGAATTCACCACTTGGTTACATATTGAAACCTTGAAGGACTTCATAAGGGATAATTGAGGAAGGATGAGGTCTTGGATCTCAATATTAGGCTATTGTTCCATAATAATCTCCTTATTTCTTTGACAAATCTCTTGGATAGATTTCCAAGAAGGAAAGGTCTGAGGAACACATGAGGAACTTGGCATAATCAAGGGGTCACTTGGAATGGTCTCTTGGGGAGGAATGGGTGGCACATAAGAATGCTAAGGTGGTGTATATGAAGGCACACAATATTATTGAGGTTGGACCTACTATTTGTCAAGTCCTTCTAGCTTGTCCTTATTGATTTGAATGTAACCACCTACATCCATCATCTCACCTATGAGATTGTTCCAATTTACTCTCTCAATAGGTGCCCATTATTATTTTATTTTATACAATGACTCCTTTACATGAAGAATAAAGTGAATAGGACATCTTGGCCATAATAATTTTGTGAGCATAATTATAGTGCATGTTTGTCAAGGCTTATTAAAGTTTGCCTTAGTGATAGTATGGATGGATCATGATAGGGTTGATGAGGAGCAATATTATGATGGGATTGCTATCTATAATAAGGATCAGGGTAATACTCTTTCATATATGACTCATATTGATCCCCATATTATTAATGAGGATCATGAGGAAGGTAAGGATCACTCTCTTGATAATAAGGATCATTAGAAACTTGATAAGGATCCTCATAACTTTGACATCAATCTTGGTATGGAGAATATGGGTCATATGGATTATGAGGATCATATTGGGATTATTGATAAGGAGGTAGATAATAGGAATATTCACCATAGTTGTTTAGAAAAAAATCATATGTCAAATGAGATTCAAGAAGTGATTAAAAACTTCATTGAGACATACCTAGTCTACTCATAACTAGAAGCTTTGATTTGAAGTCACCATTGGTGTTAATGTGCTTGCCTCCAAAATTTGATTAGAGGAAAGACACACTAATATCTTTCCACTCTTTTATACCTAGTCCCACCAAGTGTACCAGAACTATTAGAGGTCTAGATTACACCCTAGTTAGAAGCAAAAGTATTCATACTCTACTTCTAAATATAGCTCAACATGGGACTGACCCCAGGTCGTGGGTATCTTATAATTGGGTTAGAACTTTAAGATTTTTAAATTAGGCTAGCTCCTTTGATGCATCATTTTAGCTCATTTCCACACTAATAAAATCTACTAATGACCAGGGAAAAGGGAGAGAGAGAGAAACTTGAAAGGGAAACCTGATCTAATAATGGTGATGCACCTAAATTATGGTTGATCCACTCTGTTTGACTCTTAAACACTAATTAAACAAGCACACGGCTAGATATAGGATTCCACATATCTATTATACATCAGTATTTCATGTAGAGGTTTACCAAATGATTAAAAGCTAAGGGAAATGATGGAAAGGTCTAAATTAAGACACTAACCAGTCATAGTATCCACATACGAGCTTCAATCAAGAGTTTTAGAACACTAAACATGACCTACATAATGAGATGAAATAACAACTAGGTGAGATCATGACTTGATAAGGGAGAGATTTCTACCACGTATGCAAATATGACATGTACACACTATACCAAAATAATGAAATATGAAAATAGTCTTGTATTCATCACAAGATGTTATAAGCTCCATCTTGGTAGAGTTTAGTCATGCCCAAGAGAGGGAGTAGAGAAAACATAGAGAGGATCCTTTTTTTGGCTCAAGAGCCTCTATATATAGTAGAAAGAGAGAAAGAGAGATGGGAACAATGCATGACAGAGTGGAGAAAAGTCATCAAGATCAAGGAGTGAGGTGATAGCTCAATGATTACTTTTTATATGCATGTTTTGATCAACAAATAGGCCTCCCTTTATTCCAATAGCCCTCAAGCTACTCTCATTGGATGAGAGATCCCCTCTAGAAGATAAGGGTTCCTTATGCATGATGACAAAGTCTATTTAAATGGAATTAATGCCCTTAACTATTTCTACAACTGCTAGTCCACCACCTTGGGACCCTAAGCTCACTTGATGTGTTCATGAGGATCAAATACTCAAATCTTGAAACTGATAATGCCATGTTATGAATGGAATTTAGTACCTACTTTTTTGATGATGGAACCACATGGACAAATGAGACCCTTTACATTAAACACATATCTATTCCATTTCCATATCTAGATCATATGTATAAAACCAATCTAAGATTATCAGTTTTCTTATAGTTTTCCATATTAATTTAGACCTATAGATTGCATAGTCTCTTTTCTAGATTCAAATAGGTCCAAATAAACCCATTCTATTTCTTTATGAGCCAATTGTTCATTATATACATGGGCCCTCCTTTGAGAATGGTAAACATAGTCATAAATGAATTGTTTAGGATACAAATTTATGAAATAGAGGTCCATATTTATCCTTAATCATGGTCCTTTATATTCTATCTTACTACATCAGTGTGTCCTTTTAATGGTGTTAGATCAAGCTTCAATGGTAGAAAGATGATCCTATAAGACCTTTTTGCTTCTAGTCAAAAATGGTCCCTCAACCTCTGATGAAATCCCTAGGCTCACCTTTATTTTAATTGGCTATCGATATCTAACTCAACTTGTTGACATATTGACATTTTCTCACTCCATTGATCTTGATTTATATGATCAAGCACCAACCATCGATCTTACCCTTGATATTTCAACTCTATCCAAGCTTATGCAACATGTCAAATGCACATTAGTTCTCAAGATTCTCTATCATTATGTAGCCTCATGCAATTGAGCCACATGGTGGTCTCTTGATATTTTTGAATTTTTGACTCATCTCACACTGTTGGATCAATATGTATGATCGAGTGAGGACTGTTAGATCTATTGGGACCCACTATTTAAAAATCAACAACTAATTCATGAGCTTAAAATTGATGTCCATGTTATCATAAAGTAAAATTCATGTGACTATCATTAACATTCATGTGACCATAAAATTTAATCTCAAAAAGATTTGTTTTTATAGAGATTAAACTTGATGTTAGAATGAATGTCTTATGCTACAAGTCCAACTTTAGAAGCTTATAACTTGAGCTATAAAGCTCATGTAGGCATGAAAATTTCAAAGGATCATCCTAGTATGTAGTACTTCCTATCTCTATAATCCTTTGGCTCATGGGGGCTTCCTAAGTGAAGATAAAAATTACATAAGTGGATTGGTCTGTTTGCTCCTGTGTGACATCCTAGTGATGGTCTAGCTCTTAAACTTACATAATTTGTCCTTTGATTGATTTTTCAAGGTTCTGATGGATTCTTAAGGTTTGTGCAACCTAGTTCATGCTTCTTGAATGCTCAGAACATATGACAACCTACTTATATCTTCCTTTTGTGGACCCATTTTTAAGCCATTGATGTACTATTTCATCAAACCATGTAAAAGCTTCATATGTAGGCCAAAATGGCTAACAAAAAACTTAGACCTTGACTATTCCTCTTAGTTATTCACCTTTCCCACTTCCATAATTCTCACATCTACTATAATTTTTTCCCCTTGACCTATACATCTTAGTTTGACTAGTCTTATGTTGATGACCTAGGTCTTATATCTTTCCTAAAATGCTTAAAATGCACTTGTTATCCATCTCTATAAGTTTTTAACCTGAATATGCTTTTCTACTCCCTAAATACTAATGTCTAGGGTAGAATGCAACATGAACATTACTATCCCATCCTGACACAAGTGTCTAGTTCCCTAAAGTCATCCAGTTTACAAATTAAACCTATCTTAATGGTCAATCTAAGTGCTTTAATATGAGTTATTACTATAAAAGTATTGATATAAATACAAGATCAATTTTCATTCATTCGTCACCTATAATTACCTAGAAAAATGACCAAAGAGCATTAAATTGAACAACTCTATTTATTATTATTTCTATATTAGCCATAAGGAATGCACATCTATAGGTATGAAGTACTAAAGGAGAAACCCAAGAACTTAATTTTCTAAGTTACAAGCTAGGTCATTATTGTACTTACTTTTCAATATTGTAAGATTCACATTCAAAACAACATGTAGGGGAGAAATACATTAGTATGAGGCCCTATTTTTGAGTATTATATATATATATATATATATATATATATATATATATATATATATATATATAATTCCTTCTGATAATGGGGTCTTTAGGGTCATTCAACACTATGTGCCCACTAACCCATTTTTCCCTAAGGTCACTATAAAGATAGAGAAATAGTGTTTTGCCATTTCAGAAGGAGTGACAGTCCATGACCTAGATATAAATGCACTAGAGTGAAGGTGAGGTAAGACTAGATTATACATATTATTTAAAGGCAAAGTATAACATCAAACTAATAAGGCATCAACATACCAGGTGTGGAATTAACATACACGAGCCAAAAATGGATAGTATTTATTGAATGTGTGAGAGGAGAGAGAGAAGTGGAACTCAAGGGTCATAAATATGCTTATCAAGGCATGAGAATTATTTATGTTGTAGAGGGGTGGATTATGAAATATAACACAAAATGTATCTTTAGAAAAATGTCCCTCCAAGGCATGAAAACTCTTCAAAACTAGCGTAGGACCCTTCAACTACCTTTTTAGAAACTACCTTCGTCATTTGGCCTCACTTGAGTGCTCAGAAGAAGTCTAGGTAGAGATGCCACATGTGAAATATGATGGGGGGGTTTAATAAAAAGCTCCAACATGTATTAGATGTGTCCTTAACTACTGATATTATTTTGGACAAGTGTTCTCACTACCTGCATTCACCATCATCTTTCTTTCACTCATTCCTCCCTCTTGTCATTCAAGTAACCTTCAATTTTCCAAAAAAATCCATGCAAGGGGTGATATGACACTTTTAAATAGTCATCTTATCCCTAAATTCATCAAGTATACCGTAAAAGGCTTCCCAATTGGACCTATCACCTTCTCACTTGGTGATCACTCTTCATTCTCATTGTCTTCCATAGATTACTTGAAGTGAAGGTGATTGTAGAGATAATTATGTGCCTATTTGAAGCAATATATGAACATGAGGAGTTATATTACATACCACCTAATCTCCCAAAATTATCCTCATCCTTTAAGACTTCTATGCAATTATAAAACACCAAAATCTATCAAGAAAACTAGTTCTTTACCATATCCGTATAAATAAGGTACAAGCCAATCTGATGGGAATGAGCCCAAGGGAGTTATCTACAAGTCCAAATCACTTTCTTGACCAAAATTTCCCTCTTTAGTGCATTTCTATCCACTTCTTTCCCATTGGGTCATGAGTATGGGTTTTGGAGGGTTTTGAGTAGTTTTGACTCTTAAGGATTGTTCATACAATCATGATGTTGAAACCTCAAAAAAATTACACTATAATAATGTTTAGGACCCTCTTCAACATATCCCAACTCCATGTAACTCTATGCTAAGAATTTTTAATGGTGTGAGCATCCAAAGATGGCTTTTTGAGCTCTTCCATACATTATATACACCTTATGTTATTTTTAAGCCAATAAATGACTTATTTGTGATCTCCCATATATACCAATGGTTATAAAAAATATCACACACTCATTTTAAGGTTATCTAATGCCTTGGAAATTTTACTTGGTTCTAGGAATGGTATTGAGACCTCCTAGGGCTTTAGGCCTAAACTAGGCCTAATAGGCTTGAGATATGTTCTTGCCTTAACACATTTTTTACCTACCCTCTTATAAATATGAGACCTAAATTATGATGGTTCATGTTATATATAAATCTCCACACATTTTTTTTAATTTTATAAGTCTCCTCAACATGTCCTCTTATCACCCACTCACCAAGCCTGAGTACCTAGGAGTGCCCTCTATCTAAGACAAAATAAAGGGTATCTACCCTATATACTCAGGAAAAACAAGGATATGAGGGTCAAAATTGGGTCATGAGGGTATTATATATGTATTTTTATGGTTTTACCACCTATAAAAAACCATTAACACCTTAATTCTCTAAAACATACTTTCGGGCTATAGGACTATGCACAGAGCTTGTATGCAAGGTTGGGTTTGTTGGTTTGTATTTCTCATTTGATACAAGAACTATATAGATGTGTGTTATTACCATTGTGAGGAATTTATTCACCAATTTAGTCCATCATAATATCTACCAATTACTAACTTGTACCATATACTGGCCTAATTAGAAGACAATGTATTATGTATTGACTGTAAATTTTTGTTTTGGAGCTCTCCTGTAGGTGTCTTCCATGTTAATAACTTATATATCATGCTCCAATATCTTCTTAAATTGATTAATACCATCTCATATTCATTTATTATTATTCAAATCATACCTATGTTAGGCCAACCTCCAAACTATCATATTCTAGTGTACAATCACTCTACCATCAGACTGTAGATAATCATTCTAAGAGAAAAAGTCCCCTTCTAGATGATTTTAAACTCTTGGACCCTATGTTACACATCATAGGGCATATTTTAATACTTTTGAGTCATTTCCAATTGGAAAGTGTTTATGTTTATAGGGTTCCCATCTCTAGGTTTATATCATGAACTTGTAGGTGCCTACAGTCAGACTATAGGTGACCTTTTTGAGGGAAAAGGTACACCTATAGGTGATTATATAGGTCAAGACCTTTTAATTTAACCAATTTTAAGTTTTATTTAATCCACTTGTACCATTTACATATAAAATAAGTTAGTTGTATGCATGTTATATCTCCATTAGGTCTTATATCATTGTAATGCCATTTAGACTCAAAATTCTGTAGAGAATAATATCATCTACAATGAGAGAATGTTCAAGATTAAGGATTCATATAAAATAATTATTAGGACCAAACACTCATTTTATTTGGTCAATACCTTACTCTTAGGTCTGAACTTCTTGATGAAATACTTAGGATTGTGTAGACCTCAATACATCTTATCATGAAAGGATCAAAAGCAAGGCATGCTCCTTGTTTTAGAGAGTTTAAGGTAACATGTACCTTAAGTGGATCTCTAAAATTATGGACATGATTTTCAAGTCTACATAACACCTTTGGACTTCACAATAATTTTTATGACATCCTTCAACTTATCAAAACTCTATGAAGGTCTCAAACATGTTCAAACACTAGCACTACAACTACTCATTCCTCTATATGAGCTTATTGCAAGTATACATCAACATCATACATAGTAAAACTTTGTATATAGAAGAATATATTTTCTTACCTAAACTCAAATCTTCATTGGATATCTCAAACATGTCATTTTCACCTTAGGAGACCTATCACCACTTTGAAAACCTCTATATCACATCACCATGATTGTGTACCATATATGACTATGTTATTGATAACTATATGACCTTGATACCACATATTCACAAGAATATACTACTAACTATGAATTTAAATATCAAATCACATGTTAACTTATATTTCCATTTATATGAAGGTTAAACTAAGATGCAAGATCCTGTAACTAATAAAACTATTTACATACTTAATACTGTCTCTCATTAGAAATGTGAGGTGTTCTACCTATATTTATCTCAACACAAGTACAAACCAAGTCAATAACCATGTGATAATATTAGTCAAATTCTTAAAAACCAAGTACAACCACTAGTTTGTATAGCACTAGGAAAACAAAAGAGAAACCTATAGGGTGTGGGAATAATCATGCAGAAAAATGTAGTAAAATTATTAGAATTGGTTCATATAGTAGGAGTAACCAATCCTAGAACTCTTATTATGGATTTGAAGTGGATAGGAGTAATATCACCCTACAAGATCATTTGACCTAGTTC
Organism: Torreya grandis; assembly: GCA_037957365.1. Taxonomy (NCBI): domain Eukaryota; kingdom Viridiplantae; phylum Streptophyta; class Pinopsida; order Cupressales; family Taxaceae; genus Torreya; species Torreya grandis. The sequence continues at coordinate 738,346 of JARHVA010004424.1, read as the reverse complement.
AACTCATGTTGGCCATACTATGAGAAAACCATTTGACCCTTTTGACATGCAAAGAAGAGTGATGGAGGAATGAAATGGATTTTTGCCTATCTTGGGATCTCCAAAGTTGATCAAACATGGAAATGAACTCAGGGAAGTTGAAGAGTCATTTCACAACCTCCCATACATGCCAAATCTCTTGAAAAATCTATATAACCAACTAAAACTACCCTAATTGCCATTTTTTAAACTAATTTCTTGGTCTCAATGTAGTACCTATAAGTTTTTAGTTAGGACTAACATGATTGATAATAATATAGCATGAGAGATGTTGAAAGAGACTTTAGAACACTTGTATTACATGGAAAATCATATAAACTTCATAAATGACTTAAATAGTGACCTTAGTTGACATGAAATGACTTAGGACTAAAATTGAATATGACTAAGGTTAATAACAAATTGAATGAAATCATTAGACCATGGTACACCCTATTACATCCTAATAGACCCCTATACAAATTTTCTACTATAGAGGGTTAACTTATTTTGACTTTTGGTCAAAATAGTCAATAATATCTAGGTGGTTACATCTTATTTAAATAAATATTATATACATGACACTAGTGTCAAAATGAGCTAGTAACATCAATGCAACTATCCTAGACTAACTATTATCAACCATAATTACACCTTGAGATAAGGAGGTTATTTAGGTTTCTTCGCTCAAACCCTAGTTGAACATGGGAATAACCCTAGGCTGTGGGTCACCTATGATGGGGCTAAACCTCTGGAGTAGGCCAACTTCCTCTTTGATGCTCACCTAAGACTAAAACTAAGCCTAATGCTTCATGAGAAAAGGGTTAGAAAGAGAGTAAGTAATCCTAATAAAGTTAACTAGGTGATGCACCAAAATTAAAGGGGAAACTCCCACAAGCTTAAACCCACACTAGATCAACAAAGGATAATACTAAATCACACAACATTAAGATCAAGCTAATTTGCATAAGTATTTCATAGGAGAGGTTCATAATAGAATACTAATCTAGACCTACGAATAACATTGGGACCATGGATAAGGAAGATTCTCCTTCACATAATGCCATAATGTACAACTTACCAAACACAAATTCAAGGAAAAAGATAGGCAAAGAAAGTCTTATTACATTAAAAGGTAGTTCTTACAAATACTTGATAGGGTCAAGCCTAATCAAGCTAAGTATACTTTGTAGTATCTCAAGGAATGTCCTATCTCTCAGAAAGATAAAAAATAAAGTCTAAAATCTGAGGTCCCTTTACAAAATGGAAAGAAAAGGTTAATATAGGAGAAGGGGGGAGAGGAGAGAGAGAATGAGCACATCATCCATGATAATTAATGAGCTATCAATTTTTAAGAGATGTTTCACTAAGATTTTGGTCTAATTAGACCAAGTCATTATAAACAAGATATTTGATTATTTGCTTAGAAGCCTTCAAATCATTCTATTTTGAGTAGGCTATAATATAAGACAAGAGTTTACCAAAAGTGGTAAATCATGATCTAGATAGAAGTGAATTCTCCAAATACTTTCTCAATCCCCAAGTCCTATTATTGTGGATCCTCTATTAGATTTCTCTATGAAGACATAAACCCCATGTCTTCAACTACCAAGGACATGTCATGTCTAATTTGAATGGTGGTTTGTTGAGGACCTAACTTGGGATGGTCTCCTTATTAATCATATATCTTCTCTTGTGCCTTAGATTTTAGATTGAGATAACTATGGGTGAAAACCAATCTAAGGATATTGGTTTTCCTATAGATCTATAACACTCTGTTCAATGGTTGGTCTCATCTGAGCCTATATAGAGCTCTCTTCTTTTACTTCTTTTGCCAACTTTGGTTTGGCTCAAGTTCAGGGCTTTTATTTGCCTATTTAGTCCAGTTCATTCATGCTTTATTGACTTTTGTCAAAATATCCTGACTTGCCTCTTTGCTATTGGCTATCAAAACTGCTTCAGATTATTGACCCTTTTGACTTCATTTCACTCCATCAATTTTTTAGATCTAATTAAATGTAGACCATATATATTTGGGTACTCACCACCTTGATCTCAATCTATTATTGGTTCCTAGGATTCATTGACCATTTGACTTGATTCAAGCTCTTACATGCTTGACACTTGTTAGCAGTGTATTCTTTCTCAAGTTTTTACCCAAAATTTAGATCCAAATGGTCACTTTATGGGTCTTAAAAATGATGTTCATGAAAACATCTACCATTTCTTGACCAACTTTGAAATTCTCTAGTTTGAAGCACTAAGATTGTGGGGTCACCAAATTTTTAGAGGATGGACTTAACATTGAAAGGAACAAAACCTTTTAATCTACTATCCATTCAAACTTTCCAAATGCTTCTAAAAAAAGTTGAGGTTGACTGTGTTGGGTGAATATTTTGTCACTACCTAACTGATGGGCAAAATAGGTCATTTTAAGCATAGCATAGGGAGATTGGTCAGCCAGATGTGTAGGTTTACCACATCAAAAGGGGACAAATCTCTCCTCTCATCAAGGGGAGGTTCCCTATAACTATGAGGAGCAATATACTATAAATATATGTATAAAATAACACCCAGGGGTAGGACAACACCATCCATCTCTCTTATTTCAGAGATGATGTTCAAAAACAAATGAGAAATCTAGGCTAGAAACACTGAATACAATTCTCTTTTTTTAGAAGTGGTCTTGCAAGAAACAACATGAATCATATTTGGTAGTGATAAGTAACATGTAACAAGGGTACAGTAACCAGAAAAATGAAGTGTAGCACAAAGTATCCACCTCAACTTCCCAAGAGTGAAATATGAAGGATAATGGGGGCACAAACTCATCCTAAGATCCTTTACATAGAAATAAACTAAACACACACACTAAAGACAATTGTGGCAGCACAAATTCTCTCCATAGTTGGCTTTAGGACACCTTTCTGGTTACTTCCACTAGTTCTACTTATTTCATTAAAATGGACAAGAACACATTCAAGAAAAAGACATAAGAACAATCCCCTAAATGACACAAGCTATAACAACACAAGGTCTGAAAGTAACTTGCTTTCTCATTCAAACAAAAAAATATGATCAACAATCTGAGCTCAAAGTCTCAGTAATCGCCTTTCAATTTTGGTAGAGTTTTGCTTCTATAACCAAAAAGATCTCCTTTGCATAAAATAAGAGATTACAATTTATAGTAGCCAAGAAAGGCTTGGCACTTTGTTTCATGGAATGACCCATGTTGCATTCAATGCCTTGAATGCATTTTTAGTTTTGTCAAAGAGGGCAATGCTGGAATAGGGCGTCTGCCTTAACTGTGGCATTTTGATTCATCTCAAATGTCTTCTCCTGAGCATGGGTTGTCTAGTCTTTCACAAAATATCTATGCAACTGTCCACTTCACCTTTACTTCATGGGAGAAAAATAGGCCACACCCTTTAATGTTTGTAAACTTAAATATCTACTTGGTGGACTATTCCACCTATTGGAAATAACTCCTACATAGATATTTCTAGTCTTTCCCTCTTTCTTATTGCAATTTGAGCTCTCAAGCTATCTTTTCCCTTTCTACTGGCTCTTTTAGCTCCTTCAGCTGGTCACTAAGTTTGTTTTCAGGTTCCGTGCCATATTTGAAAATCAATAGACATTCATTACCCTGAATTTGACATCCATGGGGACATTATTGGTTCACTGTTTCAATGGTTTGCGTGGCCTTCTCGATTCCTTGATTCCATCACTTCTCTAGTTCATTTGCTTTCTTGGTTCATTCACTTTCCCTTGCTTAGATCTTTCTTTGAACCTTTTTACCCATTGAACCCATTGAACCATTTTGGTTCAAGGTTCAACGGTTCATCCTCTTCATTAGAAGTCTTTATTTTCTCTAAGTCTTAATATCTTTAGAACTCCCTTGAAGGGAAGGTGTCCCTTCAAGCCTTGAGAAAAGTTCATTTTATGGTCACCAAGAGCCCCCTCATAAGGCTACTTGCCCTTTGGGGTCCTTCGAGTAGCCTTCTTCTTCAAATCATGTGGAGTTCGTAAAACCAAGCTTGTAGAGTCCATAGAAATGAGTCCGTAAAAACTAGCCTACAGAGTCTATAGAAATGAGTCCATAGCAACCATCCTACAGAGTTCGTAGAAACAAATCCATAGAAACCAGCCTACAGAGTCTATAGAAATGACTCCATAGAAACAACCTACAGAGTTCGTAAAACTGAGGCCTGCAGAGTCTGTAAAAATTAGGCCTATAGAAATGGGTCTGCAGAGTCCGTAGAAACCATCTTGTGAGCCTTTGATCATTCCTTTAGCTTTGTATCTTTGGAACCTCCTGAAGGGAAGGTGTCCCTTCAAGCCTTGAGAAAGGTCCATTTCTTGCTCACCAAGAGCCCCCTGCAAGGGTACCTACCCTTTGGGGTACTTCAAGCGGTCTTTAGGTAGTCTTCTCATCAATTCCTTTAAACAAAATGTCTGAAGGAATTCCTTCAGACATTTTTTCTGAAGGAAACCTTTCCTTTGCCTTAGCCACTTCCCGTCAGGCCTTTGATCGTTCCTTCAGAAAAAATGTCCAAAGTAATTCAATCAATCATTTTGTCTGAAAGATTTCCCTTATAAAACTTGGCCACAAAAAATCTTTTTGAAAGATATCTCTTTGTTCCCTTTTGCTCACTGCCCTTTGCAAGGGCACTTGCCTTTGGTTCACTACCCTCCGTAAGGGTACTTGGCCTTTGGGCTTTGGGGGACTCCTTTGAACCTTCTATTTGAACCAACCAATGGTTCAACAGTTTAACGGTTCAATCTTGTGTTCCGCTCATTTAATTGACCGCTTGAACCAACTACTTTGAACCAACTGCTTTGAACTAACTGCATTGAACCAACTACGTTGAACCAACCACATTGAACCTTTAAACCTTTGAACCTGTTTAGTTCAAGGTTCAATAGTTCAACGGTTCAATCTTCCTTCTTTTTGCTAAGTCTTTTGAAGCCATTAAACTTATCAAAGTGATTGAACTTTGAACTTTTGCTAAAGCGTTTAACTCTTTAAGCTTGCCAATGTCATTGAACCTTTGAACCTGCTAGTCCCTTAGCTAAAAAAGCTTGATAATGAAGAATTTGAATGCTCATAAAAAAATTTTAAGAAGGGAAGAGATAATTTTGGCCTGTAGGCCCAAAATAGTTCATATGTTGTCCCAAAAATGAGTGACAAATTTTGGAAACAATAGCTGGCTCTAGTTTGGGAACTTCCTTCAGTTAAAATTTTGAAACAGCTAAGGGGAGTAGAAACTAGAATCTCCAGTGCCTTCAAGTATGCCATTGGGCTACAGAGTCATGCTACCCAAAAAGAAAGGCACCAAAAATGAAAATGAAAAGCACAAAATAAAACTAAAGACTATACAAATATACATATGATCTTATCTAATACTTCAAGAATTAAAGTGCTTCAGATGCTACCCATTATGAGGTAGAGAAAAGGGCATGCCATCTTGATACTTCAATAGGAAACTATTTTCACCATTGAGATGATGGATAGTAAACGGGCCTCTCCATAGGGAATCAAACTTCCCATGCATTCCCTTTGGTTCTCTCCTTTTGTCCCATAACATGACTTGATCTCTAATCTAGAAATCTGTTAGGAAAGGGGTGGAGGTAAATCCAAGAACAAACACACCTGTTCTAATTCCACCCATTAGGATCTTGCTCCTCAGAAAGAGCACAGTATGATTACCAAATATAAGCAATTGAATATGCGGAAATAACCAGAAACACAAGTAACTAGAATTCACCAATAGCACAGAATATGAGAGACAATACACTATCTTGTATTAACACTATATAGAAAAGAATACATCAAAGAGCTGCCACACTCTTTCACCTTACAGAGATTCACCACACCTCAAGTGTACAGTAATTATTCTCACACACACTCTCCTACACAAAAAAATGGTCCCAACAACCAACTTACACACAGAATTGGTGTTCACCTCACCAACCAGTCAGTAATAACCCTGCCGGTACACCAAGCACTCTATAGCACTTCAAGCTGATCTCTCATGAACCTGCAACCTGCAATTCAAAGACCAAACTTACATGTAGATCCACAATGATCTTGCAACAACCTACAACTCACAGATCTTACAACTAGAAGGAACTCTTCCTTTCTATCTCATGCCTTAAACAATACATGCCAATGGGTCTATAAATAGATCCCTAACTCAAACAATAACTTAGACTCTTAATTTAGACAATTATCCTCGTAGCCCAAGACTCTGGCTGGTCTTAACATGCAAACTCATCATTCACTTAACTAACTGTCCCTGAAACGAACACTTCTGGAACACACAGGTGACCGACGCCGGTCCCTGCTAGTCTGGTTCTGCCGACGTCGGCCGACTTCCTGCCATCACCGGTGGCCTTCTACATTGATCTATGCCGACGTCGGTCCTGCTGCTGACACTGGTTCCTGTAGAACTCAACAACCATCTGTTCCTTAGTTTCCAAAGGTTGAAGCTTTTAGCTCCACAACCTAACAATCTCCCACTTGGAGATAAACAGCTGCAACTTGTACCTGTACCTGTACACCGTCTAGTTTGTTCCCTTGGCTTTGTATCCCTCCTCAAGATCACTCTTGAAGACCAACCACCACAAAATCCATGGTGCAAAATATGTCATCCAAATTACCTGCCACATCCGCATCTACAACCATGTAGATAAAGAACTTGACCCTGCATAGCATGTGCACCTGCTGCTGGTCCCACTGAACTGCCCTTCAGTATTACTCTCCTGAATTGACTCCAAACTTGTGACAACACCCACTGCTTGGGAAAACTCAGGTTTAGTACATACCATGCACTCAACCTCATTATGTGAATCAAGACACCTGTTCTATGAACTATCTAACCATCGGTGTGCTAACCGGCTTCACACAATCATCCTGAAACAAAGTCAACAAGACCTCCATGTCTCTAGATCACACTCATGCTAAAGAATCTTGCTGCTCCCAGATTCTCCATGACACACACCTAAACTAGCTTTACCTTTAGTTCAACAATACCTGTATATGTAACCCTGCAACAAGCACATCATACAGAAAATAGGATAATGTAGCTAATATTATCCAACCTGGTAAAGAGAAACACAATGATCAAACCTCCATTGCCCTGCAGCTAATACAAGATCATATACCCTGATCTTCCATCTCACGTATCCATTTCCGCTCTTCTTCATCCTTAACATCCATTCATCTCTCAGTGCTTACTTCCAGCTGGCAACTCTACCCAAAACACCTGTTTGGTTCTCCTCCAAGGAATCACATCCTCATCCATGCCAAGCTCCCATTGTTTCCTGGATCTACCTGTTCTGCTTCTTCAACAACTTCCTGGTTCTATACCATAAGTGAGCAACAAGTAGTGTAAAGAAGGGAAATGATGAATTTAAGAACTTACTTACACCTTCAGTCCTCCATATGGGTGCTTGAGACTCCATGACAACTCGCTGTCCACCCAAAATTTGTCTCAGTGACCGATGCCGGTCACATCTCAGTCTACAGCCAACCGATGTCGGTTCCCTACGACTGCCTCACTACCGACGTCGGTTTCCCCTGGCCGACGCCGGTCTCTGTCTGCCCTGAGTCACCGACGTCAGGCTGCACATAGCTGACGTCGGTCCCTGTCTGGACACCGATGCCAGTTTTGCTGCCGACGTCAGTCTCTGTGTTTTTCTTGTGAGACCTGACTTTTTCTCGCGAGCTCTTTTTGGATCAAAACCTTATCCAAATCACCCTTGCTCTGCTCAGAATTCCTCTGCACCTTATGCTGAACTCTGTCCATCACTTTCTCCTTGAAAACCAAGGCTTTCCCGTTCTTGTCACTAACATCGGATTCCTCAAGAAACCTTACCTTCTTCTTCTAAATACAGAAACCACGATCCATGCCTTCCAAATCCGAAAGCATATTCTTTGACTCAAGAACCAGCATCTCCTTCTTATCTATGTGACCAAGCCTATCAAGCCACATCTCCGAATCTACAGCTGAAGTAGATAACCCAGAAAGAGAATCAGTAAAATAAGTAGATAGATAAAGCGTACCTACTTTCTTACCTCTAGCTACAACAAGTGTACCCTTGGTAACCTTACAAGAGTCCGCTGTGAGAGTTACTGTGCAACCCTCTTCACCCAAACTTCTAATAGAAATCAGATTCCGCTTCAGAACTGGGACATGCATGACCTCCTTTAACACCCATGTGTCACCTGTCTGCAATTTCAGCTTCACTTTGCCTTTGCCAACAATCTGACAAGGCTTACCATCCCCTACACAAATTTCTCCAAAGTCTCCCTGGACATACTCATGAAAAAATTCCCTATGTGGGGATGCATGAAAAGAGGCACCAGAATCTAATACCCAAGATTCTACTTTATCCAAAGAACATACCAGAGCATCCTGTGCAACGTAACCTGCAACATCTGCTTCTTCTCCATGTCCTTCATGCTGATCTTCACCCGATTTGCAATCTCTCTTTAAGTGCCCTTGCTTTCCACATTTCCAGTAGGTTATTCTGCCAAACCTGGACTTGGATCTTTTGCCCATCTTCGACCTTGATCTCCCACGCTCTGTCTTCTCTCTTGGCCTTCCTCTTCCTTCAACACTCAAAGCATCTCCGGATGATTCACCTGTGATTTTCCTGCGTATCTCTTCATTCAAGATCACACTCACAACATCATCCACTTTTAAGACTTTTGAAGGAGACACAGTATTAGAAACTGCCATTACCAAACCTTCCCAACTTTCAGGTAATGAACACAAGATTAAGAGAGCTCTAAGTTCATCATCAAATACAATATTAACTGAACTTAACTGGTTTACCAAACCATGGAAATCACTAAGATGGCTATGAACAGATCCACCTTCCAACATTTGCAAATTAAATAAACGCTTCATAAGAAATACCTTATTAGAAGCCGAGGGTTTTTCATACAAATTTGCCAAAGATTTCATCAACTCCACTATTGTCTTACACTGTGATAAGCTGAAAATCACAGATGAATCAAGACTCAATCTAACAGATCCCAGAGCCTTCCGATCAAGAACCTCCCATTCTTCATCTTTCATATCCAAGGGTTTGCTAGCAACCCCACCCAACGGTAAGTACAAATCTTTCTGATACAGATAGTCCTCAATCTGCATCCTCCATAATTGGTAGTTCTTGCCATTAAACTTTTCCATTCGTAGTTGACTATTTTCTGCCATTGCTCAACTCCCACTCAAATAGAAAACGCTGTGAGTAACCTGTAATCAAAACACACTACCCAGATCTACACCAATCTATTAGTATCCCAACCAAAAGCTCTGATACCACTTGTTAGGAAAGGGGTGGAGGTAAATCCAAGAACAAACACACCTGTTCTAATTCCACCCGTTAGAATCTTGCTCCTCAGAAAGAGCACAGTATGATTACCAAATATAAGCAATTGAATATGCAGAAATAACCAGAAACACAAGTAACTAGAATTCACCAATAGCACAGAATATGAGAGACAATACACTATCTTGTATTAACACTATATAGAAAAGAATACATCAAAGAGCCGCCACACTCTTTCACCTTACAGAGATTCACCACACCTCAAGTGTACAGTAATTCTTCTCACACACACTCTCCTACACAAAAAAATAGTCCCAACAACCAACTCACACACAGAATTGGTGTTCACCTCACCAACCAGTCAGTAATAACCCTGCCGGTACACCAAGCACTCTATAGCACTTTAAGCTGATCTCTCATGAACCTGCAACCTGCAATTCAAAGACCAAACTTACATGTAGATCCCCAATGAGCTTGCAACAACCTACAACTCACAGATCTTACAACTAGAAGGAACTCTTCCTTTCTATCTCATGCCTTAAACAATACATGCCAATGGGTCTATAAATAGATCCCTAACTCAAACAATAACTTAGACTCTTAATTTAGACAATTATCCTCGCAGCCCAAGACTCTGGCTGGTCTTAACATGCAAACTCATCATTCACTTAACTAACTGTCCGTGAAACAAACACTTCTGGAACACACAGGCGACCGACGCCGGTCCCTGATAGTCTGGTTCTGCCGACGTCGGCCGACTTCCTGCCGTCGCCGGTGGCCTTCTGCACTGATCTATGCCGACGTCGGTCCTACTGCCGACGCCGGTTCCTGTAGAACTCAGCAACCATCTATTCCTTAGTTTGAAAAGGTTGAAGCTTTTAGCTCCACAACCTAACAAAATCATGGGTTTTTTGCTTTCTAGTCGAAGAGCTTCTTCACCAGACTTTGATGCATAGCAATTCAGTCCACCACCATAGTTTGCTGCTCATCTAGCTTAGTTAAACACATGATCCTCTTATTGATGGATCTTTCATATGTCTGATCTTTGACCGCCTTTGCCAATTTTAATGTTGGTAATTCCAGGGTGATTGATATTTCTACATTGAGACCATATAAAAGTTGTAAAGGTGACATACCTATCACCCTCTTTGGTGTAATTCTATCTAGCCATAAAGCATCAACCAATGCTTTATGCCAAATTTGTTGGTTATCATCCCCCAGCTTCCTGATGATGGTCACTAGGTTCTTGTTGCTCGATTATGCTTGGCCATTCTCCTGTGGAAAATAATCAGAGGAGTGGGAGAGGGTAATCCCATAATAAAAATAGAACTGTGTGATCTCATAAGAAGAGAAATAGGCTACATTATCAGTGACAATCTTGGTTAGGAACCCAAACCTGGAAATGATGTTTTCCTTGAGGAAATTGCATACTACTTCTAAAGTAGCATGCTTGGTTAGAATTGCTTCCACCTATTTGGTGAAGTAATCTATAGCTATGAGGATATAATCATGTCCAACACTTGAAGATGGGTTTACAACACCAATGAAATTGATTCCCCATTGCTGAAATGGCTCTTCTATCACCATTGGCTTGAGAGATAGAGTGGCTAACTTGGGTCTTCCAATGAACTATTGGCATAGTTCACATCTTCGTACCCATTTATATGCATCTTGAAACAAAGTAGGACAATAATACCTGGCTCATAGAATCTTATGGGTAGTTACAGGAGAAAAAAAATGTCCTCCATAGGCCAAAGTATGGAAAGACTTCAAAAGTTGGTTCTGATGGTCTTTATGCACACAATGAAGGAACACTCCATCAATGCTCCTCTTATACATGCTATTGTCTTAGAGGATAAAATTAACAGCTTTTAATTTAACATTCCTCCTTTTATTATGAGGTAGGTGAGCAGGACACTCACCATAGGTAAGGAAATGAGAAATATTTGAATACCACTCATTCATGGTGGAGATAAAGAGAACTGTTGGCGTGTCTTCCACTTCTATTTCTTCATGCGATGCTTCTTCGGGTCTGTTGTTAGCAATTAATTGGTAGAGGCCCCTTCCTCATACAAGCTTCATTGGTTTGATAATGAGATCAAACTCCTAGATTTTAGCAATCCAATTGCCCCTTTTCATTCCAAACTCCTATTGAGTTAATATAGATTTAAATGTGGTATCAGAAACTTGGGCAGTAACTTGTGAATTCAAGATGTAAAAATAGAAGTGCTTTACTGCCTTCACCACTGCATAAGCATGCTTCTCCATGTTTGAATACTTCAATTCATGAGCTTTGAGAGGAAAAATCATGAAGGATACGGGAGATTACACACCTTCTTTGTTTTGTTGAACCAAAATTACTGAAAGTGTGTGCTCAAAAGCATAACTGTATATGGTGAAATCCTTCGCATAATCTAGACAAACCAGAATTGGGGTGTGGGCAATAACTATTTTGATGTCTTGGAATGCCAATTTTCCTTCTTCAGTCCAGCTAAAAGTGGCCTTTCCCTTCATCATGTTCACAATGTTGTGAGTCTTCTCTATGAACTTAGGGATGAACCTTCGTAAAAAAATCACTTTTCCAAAGAAAGAGTGAACTGTAGTCTTACTTGTAGGTACGATAAGCTCCTGGATGGACTTGATTCTATCTGAGTTAATCTTTATACCTTCTTAGGATATACTATGTTTGAGAAGTTTCCCTTCTATTACACTAAAAATAGACTTCTTGAGATTTAGAGAAATGCCATTTTGGCAGCAACGCTCTAGCACTTGTTGCAAATGGCACACATGGTCAGGGCGATGCTTGGAAAAGATGGTCAAGTCATCAAGGTATACCACAATGAACTTACCCATTTCATCTTTTAAAGTAAGGTCCATTACTCTCTAGTAAGTGGTGCCCACATTTATTAGGCCAAATGGCATTCTTTGATATGCAAAGGTGCCCCAAAGCATGGTGAAGGTAGTCTTATGCTAGTCAGCTTCATTGGCTTCTACTTGATTGTATCTTGAGAAGCTGTCTAACATTGATAACATCTCTAAACTATTCACTATCTAAAGAACTTGGTCCATGATAGATAGGGGGTATTATCCTTTAAGGAGGATTGATTCAAATTTTTGAAGTCCACACATAGGTGAATTTCACCATTCTTTTTTCTCACAGGTACTATGTTGGTAATCCATGTGGAATGATAGATTAGGAAAATTATTCTAGCATTCAACATCTTCTATATTTCAAATAGAAAAGTACCTAATATCTTTGGATTGTACTACCTAGATTTTTGCTTGTAAGGTACCAAATCACCCTTGAGAGGAATTTCATGGTGAATTTCTTTAGGCTTGAGTGACTTTAGATCATCATAGGAGTATGCTAAGATATCCATGTACTGGTGAAGCAGGGCAGTAAATTTGAGTTTCTCCTCCAGAGTGCAGCATTTCCCAATGTTCACCATCTTGGGATTTTCCTTGGTACCTAAATTTATTTGATCAAACTCTTGAGAAGAGCTTGAATCCATTTTTTGCTATTTGATGAGCCTATTGTGCTTGTCAAACAACTTTTCAAGGGAAACCAATCCTTTGGAAATTTTATTTCCTTTCAGCTGGAGGAATTCCTCACCTACGTCTAAACTTGATTCAGGGGCTAGTTCAAGCTTCTGAGGCTCACTGCCTTCAAAGTAAAGCTATTCAAAGCTATCTTTTTATTCTAGGAAGGTAATGATTTGGTTATCACCATTAAACACTTGCCAATGATTGACATTGTCAGGCACACTTGGTTGAAAGACCAGTTTGATAGTGTACTTGTCTCCTTTAAAATTTGGGTGATGAATCAAAAGAGTTGCTAAAATAGCCAAAGCATTAGCTCAGTCATTGAATTCCCTAGAAAATATAGAGATGCTGAAAACATCAAAACTTTAAATTTGATCCCAAACTAGATTGTGGTAGTGGCACAATCTCTCATTTTTGTTTTGGTACAGGTTTTTCACCTAAAAAACCACTAGGTCAACATCACCTTTGGCATGAAGGAGCTTGACACCTTTATCTTGGGTGACCTTCAATCCAAGCAGCAATGATTCATATTCAATAGTATTATTGTTATTGCTGAACTGTAATTTATATGAAGAAGGAAAAATATCTCTTTGGAGAGATATCAACACAATCCTGGCTCCTAAACTGGTAGAGGAACAACTACCATCAAATTCTAGTATCCATACATCATCAGAAGCTGACCTTACCTTAGATTTTTCTTCATTTGGAGGGGAGGATTATTTTACATTTACATTGCACTCTATCCTATTTTTTGCTATTCCGTTTGAACCAATTTTTAGATTATCACCTTCAAGAGCTTCATCAGATGCCTCATGAACTTCCTCTATGGATAAGAAGTAACTACCCATGCATGAAGACTCAAACATAATTTGAGCTTCAGGCATTGATGTTTGAGTGACCACATATTTTGCTTCTTTCTTAGAAAACAATCTCTGCATAATGCCTTTAATGGGGATCCTTGTCTCAGACAGGTCCATGCTCAATTCACCACCAACATCCTTACAAAAATTTCACCCAAGAAGGATGCTAGATGAGGTTTGTACGTTAGCTACCAAGATTTTTATCTTGATTCTCTTTTTTGGGAATGCTACAAATGCAAATTGGGCATCCTTAATCTATCCCAGAAATGGCACTTGTTTGTTCTCCATGGAGAAACATCTCTCAAATGTCTTGGTCAGTGTGAGACCAAGGGATTCAACTACTTTGGTAGGCATGCCATTGTCAAACACACCTGAGTCTATGATGCAATTGTTCAGCTGATTTCTATTTATCAGTAGGGAGACAAAATAGTTTAGTCCTTTTGGGAGCAGCAGGAGGAGCAATGACAAGGTTATTTTGGGTGGACATTTGGGTTACCTTTGGAACAGTTAGTCCTATAGGGATGGTTTTATTCTTTACACATTCCACTAACTTATCTAATTGCTCAGGGTTGGATTGCAAGAATTCAAATTTAGACATTTGAATTTTAGTTTTCTTGACATGATCGACTATGTCAAATGTCTGAAATGAATTATGAACAGGGGAAGGGAGTTCATCCTTTGGGTTTTTAGGGGGGGAAGGATTGATCTGTGAAATTGAAGTTGAATTGGAAGGCATGTTTGGAGTACTTACTTTTTTAGCAATCACTGGGTCCTTTAGCTAGAAAGGCAGAGAAGTTCCTTGTTTGGCAATTGAAATTACAAGTTGAGGTTGCTCCTCTATTTTTTCTTTATCAGCTTGCTAGACTAACTGATTCTTTGACTGGATGAACACAATGTATGATCTCTCAACTGCTTTACCTTCACTTTTGGGTTCATCCTGGTAATTTAGGAAACTAATGTTGGAGTCACCAACTAATTCTTCTTCTCCCTATGTGAAGAGATTAGCATCATATTCTGAATTCAACTTAGGCTCGAAGGATAAATTAGATTCTAATTCAAGATATCCAATTGCTAAATTGGTTGGAGGTGCTTCAATGGCCAATTTTCCCTAAGTGGGAGGAAGACAATTTGGCTACCCTTGATTCCTGGTAGCATTGCCTTGGTATGACTGATTGAGGAATTTCCTCCTTGGTATATCTCTGTATGAAGGAGCAGAAGACATCCCTTGTGCCATTTACTTTTTGAGAGCTAGCAACTCATTTTCTAGCTTTTGCACCATTGGATCAGTGGTGCCTGTAGATGGATATTCAGAAGATGAAGAAGATTTTCCTCTATTAAGATCTCTCCTTATCTTTCCTTCCAAGATAAGGTCATCTTCCACCTTAGTAGCCAAGTCTTGAGTGGTAGCAAGGTCTATGTGGCTAGCACGTCTTAGTAGAAAACTCACTTTAGATAGTTGTGAGTTGATGAAGAAACATTTAAGGTTCTCAGGTGTTGGCTAAGCAATTGTGGGAATCCTATTCTTTAGCTTGTCAAATTTGGCAATGAAGTCCCTCATAAGTTCATGAGGTTATTTCTTCATCTGTGTGAGCTAGGCCAGTAGGGCATGCACATCCTTTGCAAGCATGAACCTTGCTTTGAACTTAACTTTGAGAGTGTTCCAGTCAGTCACAGTCTGGGCCTACAAATGATAGAACTAGTTTGTAGTAGCACCTTGTAATGTCTCTATGAATAGCCTGACTTACACATCCTCATACTTCACACCTATCATGCCACAGGTTATGCTAAAAGTTGTAATGTGTTCATCAGGATGAACTCTCCCATCACCAAAGAATTTAGGGAAATTCTTTCTTGAACTGCATGGTAGCTCATGTAGAGGTGGAGTTAAATTGAGTGGGCCAAAAGAGTTACCCCAGGGGCCTTGAACTGCCATGACTTGATTATGGAAAGTGGGGATAACAAATCTAGGTGGAGTATGTATAGGCAAAGCTCTACAAACAATAGAAAAAAAAGCTCTGCCTTGTATTGGTGACTTCGTATTGGTAGAAATAAGACTCCTAGTTCATTAAACTTGAAGTTATGGAGGAAACAAATTGAAATTTCCCTACTACACCAACTCAAAAATAGGGTCAACAATACCTTGGGTTCTCTGGCTTCTAGTATAGCATGGAGTTGCCAGATTGTAGAATAAAAATGGAAAATAACTGGCCCTGCTTTAGCTTGAAGCTTGAGGCTTCAAACTATGCGCTCTTCCCCAACAGCTCTAGTTCACAGACCAAATTATATAACAAAAATGGATAAGGCTATAATGATAGTGGATAAGACATAGGTGATACTCCAATCTGAAGCTTGAGGCTTCAAATTATGTAAAATTGCTATGTCCCCAGCAGAGTCACCAAAAACTATTCGGTGAATATTTTATCACCAACTAACTGATGGGCTAAATAGGTCATTTTAACCACAACATAGGGAGATTGGTCGGTTAGATGTGCAGGTTTACCATGTCAAAAGGGGACAAATCTCTCCTCTCATTAAGGGGAGGTTCCCTGTAACTATGAGGAGTTATATACTATAAATATATGAAAAAAATAACACTCAGGGGTAGGACAACACCATCCATCTCTCTTTTTTTAGAGATGATATTCACAAACAAAGGAGAAATCCAAGCTAGAAACACTGAAGGCACTTCTCTTTTTTTAGAAGTGGTCTTGCAGCAAATAACAGGAATCCTTTTTGGTAGTGATAAGTAACAGGTAACAAGGGTGCATTAACCAACAAAATAAAGTGTAGCACAAAGTCTCCACCTCAACTACCCAAGAGTGAAATATGAAGGATAATAGGGGCACAAAGTCATCCCAATATCCTTTACACAAAAATAAACTAAACACACACACACTAAAGATAATTGTGGCAGCACAAAGTCTCTCCATAGTTGGCTTCAGGACACCTTCCTAATTACTTCCACTAGTTCTACTTATTTCATTAAAATGGACAAGAACACATTCAAGAAACAGACATAAGAATAATCCCCTAAATGACACAAGCTATAACAACACAAAGTTTGAAAGTAACTTGCTTTCTCATTCAAATAAAAAAATATAATCAACAATCTAAGCTCAAAGTCTTAGTAATCACCTTTCATTTTTGGTAGAGTTTTGCTTCTATAAATCAAAAGATCTCCTTTACATAAAATAAGAGATTACAATATATAGTAGCCAAGAAAGGCTTGGTGCTTTGTTTCATGGAATGACTGATGCTGCATTCAATGCCTTAAATGCATTTTTAGTTTTGTCAAAGAGGGCCATGTTGGAACAGGGCATCTACCTTAACTATGGTGTGTTGATTCATCTTAAATGTCTTCTCCTCAACATGGGTTTTTTGGTCTTTCACCAAATATCTATGTAGCTATCCACTTTGCCTTTACTTCATGGGAGAAAAATAGGGCATGCCCTTTAATGTTTTTAAACTTAAATATCTACTTGGTGGACTGTTCCACCTACTAGAAATAACTCCTACACAGATATTTCTGGTCTTTCCCTCTTTCCTATTGTAATTTGAGCTCTCGGGCTATCTTTTCCCTTTTTACTGGCTCTTTCAGCTTCTTCTTCAGCTGGTCGCTGAGTTTGTTTTCAAGTTCTGTGCCATATTTGAAAATCAATGAACATTTTATTACCCTAAATTTGACTTTTATGGGGATGTCATTGGTTCACTATTTCAACAGTTTGGGTGGCCTTCTCGGTTCCTTGATTCCATCACTTCTCTGGTTCATTTGCTTTCCTAGTTTAATCACTTTCCTTTGATTAGAGATTTTTTTGAAACTTTGAACCCATTGAACCCATTGAACCATTTTGGTTCAAGATTTAATGATTCATCCTCTTCCTTATAAGCCTTTGTTTTCTCTAAGTCTTAATATCTTTGGTCGAGAAAGGTTCATTTTTTGGTTGCCGAGAGCCCCCCCACAAGGGTACCTACCCTTCGAGGTCCTTCAAGTAGCCTTCTTCTTCAAATCATTCAGAGTCCATAGAACCAAGCTTGTAGAGTCCATAGAAATGAGTCTATAGAAACCAGCCTATAGAGTCCATAGAAACCAGCCTATAGAGTCCATAGAAACTAGCCTACAGAGTCTATAGAAATGAGTCCGTATAACCAAAGCATGTAGATTTTGTATAAATTAGCCCTGTAGAAACATGTCTATAGAGTCTGTAGAAACCATCCTATGGGCCTTTGATCATTCCTTTAGCTTTATATCTTTGAAACCTCCCAAAGGGAAGGTGTCCCTTCGGGCCTTGAGAAAGGTCTATTTCCTGGTCGCCGAGAGCCCCCCACAAGGGTACCTGCCCTTCAGGTTCCTTCAGGCAGTCTTTAGGTGGTCTTCTCGTCAATTCATTTAGACAAAATGTCTGAAGGAATTCCTTTAGACATTTTATCCATAGGAAACCTTTCCTTTGCCTTAGCCACTTCCCGTCAGGCCTTTGATCATTCCTTTAGACATTTTGTCTGAAGGATTTCCCTTGTAAAATTTGGCCACAAAAAATATTTCTAAAAGATATCTCTTTGTTCCCTTTTGCTCATTGCCCTCCACAAGGGCACTTTCCTTTGGTTCACTACCCTCTATAAGGGCACTTGGCCTTTGGGCTTTGGGGGACTCCTTTGAACCTTCCATTTGAACTGACCAATAGTTAAATGATTCAATCTTGTGTTTTGCTCATTCAATTGACTTCTTGAACCAACCACTTTGACCTAACTGCATTGAACCAACCGTGTTGAACCTTTGAACCTGTTTGGTTCAAGGTTCAATAGTTCAACGGTTCAATCTTCCTTATTTTCACTAAGTCCTTTGAAGCCATTGAACTTGCCGAAGCGGTTGAACTTTGAATTTTTACTGAAGCGTTTAAATATTTAAGCTTGCTAATGTCATTGAACCTTTGAACCTACTAGTCCCTTAGCTAAAAAATCTTAAATAATGAAGAATTTGAATGCTCAGAACAATTTTTTAAGAAGGGAAGAGAGAATTTTGGCCTACACGCCCAAAATAGTTCATATGTTGTCCCAAAAATGAGTGACAAATTTTGGGAACAATAGACTGGTTCGTATGATCTTGCATGACATGTTAATGATGGTCTAGGCTAAAATGGCTAAGTATGGAAACTTAGCAAATTATATGTTAGGATCCAACTTTGCCCATGCATATATCTCATTGCACTATAATGCATGAGCTAAAACTTGGTGCATATGAATTAGTCTCCGAAATTAATTGAACCATGTGACCAATTCTTCTTATCTCATTCACATGTGTGAGATCTAATGCCATGAAAATGCCTACTCAACTTTTTTTCCACTATAGCCAAATGTCTAGACAAGCCCTAGATGGCAAGTGGACTAGATGGATTCCATGTGCTTCCATACTTATTTAGAGCACTCCATAAGGTATATGTATCATGACCATTATTAATTAGGCACATGTTTGGTATGTGGGCCAAATATGGCTAACATCTTTGGAGACTCATAGGGAAGAATGCATGTTATGCTTGAGAACCTAGTTCATTTTGCCTAATTTAATCCATTGGGAATGAAGTCACCTCTCTAAAACTAAGCTAATCTTGAATAAGATACAAGGCTACCTCTTTCTGGAACTTCCTCTTGAAACAATAAATACTAAAGTAGAACAACAAAGGTAAATGCACGTAGGTAAATACAAGAAAGAAAAACAACTAACCTACTAAAAAAATGTCGATAAAAACACTTAGAGAAAAGCATGAAAACTAACTTGATATGTAAAATGCTATTAATCATAGATACCCTCCTCTTGGGTCAAATGGGAAAATATTTTTCACATATTGGAGCTTTGAAACATACTTGCCTTTTCTTGATAACTCTTCTCTACATCTAAGAGTAATTAAATGCTCATGTCTTCTTGGAGAGGCAAATAACTCCTTTATTATTGGCTTTAGGTATGTTGGTTGGAAGCATGGACCCAAAACCCAGTCATCACACTCCTAGATTTGTGTACTCTACAAGAATAGTTCTTTTCCACTTATGAACTGCTGATCATGAGCATATGGATCAACTTGATCTATTTCCTTAAACATATCTATAGGGCTGACCTCTAAGAGAGATGGGTCTAACATTATGAAATCTCAAGGCCATTTGATTTTACTTCTAACCTCCAAAAGGAGAGAGATACATGTAGTTAATGATAGAAGTTGATAATCATGCTTGAAAATTTTAAACATGTCATCTCTTAAGAAAACAACTACCTCTAAAAGCTTGTCTTCATGAAACCGTAGTTCAATTGGAGTTTCTTCAGAAGCAAGTATAAAAATAATTTGGACACAATTATGAAGCTATGAGTCTTCTTTTGATATCTTAACTTGGTCAGTCAAGATTGCTTCGCCTTCACATGATAGATAGGTCATGTGATTGCCAACCAAGTTCATTTCTTCCTTGAAATCATGGTATAACTATTGCCTTGAATTCCCCTGATTCTCTCTCTCTCTATATTTTCTTTCCTCAAAATAGGCTCTTTTTGAAGGGAGGGTGGGATGGAAGGTTGAGGCTACTTTAACTATTTATCCTTCCCTTCCCACTATACAAATTTATCTACCCACCATTAGATCAAGGTATTCATCTCATACAAATCATCATTGATAGCACTGTACTGAACTTCTACTCCAAAAACCATCCACTTACTTGTTAGCCTTTGAATTGACTTTCTCATCCTCTCTATGAGATGAAAAGAGATCACATAAAGCTCTCTATCCCATTTTATCATCACCTCTTTTGATATTAAAATATTTAACTTAAGTGCGAATAAGGATGTGATAGCAGAAGGTTAGATAGAGGGGCAAGTAGGTTGGTATGAAGGATAGATATGCTCATTATAGGGATGATAAGGATGATTAGATGGCTAGTAATCTCCATTTGGTTGGTGATAAAGATTACCAACCAGATGAAGGTAGAAATCTACCCTAAATCTAGTCATATAGACTCATAAAAGGAGATCAAATATAGTTAAAATTTGCTTGAAGGCTTACCTAGACTATTGCAACCACTTAAAATCTCAAAGTCACCATCGATGTTTATAGATGTGCCTCCAAAGGTTGATTAGATGAAGGGAACACCAAAAATATTTACCTACTTTGGACTTTAGTTCTATAGGGCATGTCAAAATTTTTTATCAACCAAAATTACACCTTGATCTAAGCAAAGAGGTTGTTTAGGCTTCCTTACTCAAACCCTAGTTAAACATGGGAACAACCCTAGATTGTGGGTCACCTATGTTGGGGTTGAACCTCTAGAGTAGGTCAGCTTCCTCTTTGATGCTCACCTAAGACTAAAAATAATCCTAATGCTTCATGAGAAAAGGTTTAGAAAGAGAATAAGGGATCTTAATAAAGTTAACAAGGTGATGTACCAAAATTAAAGGGGAAACTCCTACAAGCTCAAAACCATACTAGATCAACAAAATAAAATAATAGCTCACACAACGTTAAGATCAAACTAATTTGTGTAAGTATTTCATAGAAGAGGTTTATAATAGAACACTAATATAGACCTAATAATAACATTGAAAAACCTCTAAACAAGGTTAGAAATAAGGACCATGGATGAGGAAGATTCTCCTTCACACAATGCCATAGTGCACAACTCACCAAACATAGATTCAAGGCAAAAGATGGGCAAAAAAAGTCCTATTGAATTAAGAGGTAGTTCTTAAAAATACTTGATAGGGTTAAGCCTAATCAAGATGAGTATACTTTGCAGTATCTCAAGGAATGTCTTGTCTCTTGGAAAGATAAAAAAGAAAGTCTAAAATCTGAGGTACCTTTACAAAATAGAAAGAAAGGGTTAATATAGGAGAAGGGGGAGAGGAGAGAGAGAAGGATGAGCACATTGTCCATGATAATTAATGAGATGTTAGCATTCAAGATATGTTTCACTAGGATTTTGGTCTAATCAGACAAGGTCATTATGAACAAGATATTTGATGATTTGCTCAAAAGCCTCTGAATCATTCTATTTTAAGCAGGCTACACTAGAAGATGAGAGTTTACCAAAAGTGTCAAATCATGATCTGAATAAAAATGAATGCTCCAACTAATTTCCAAATCCCCAAGTCCTATTGCTTTGCATCCTTTATTATATTTCCCTATCAAGATAAAAATCCCATGTTTTCAAATGGTAAGGACCCGTCATGTCTACTTTGAATGATGGTTTATCGAGGGCCTGACTTGGGATGGTCTCCTCATTAATCATATATCTACTCTTATGCCTTGTATATTGAACCAAGATAACTATGGGTGAAAACCAATATAAGGATATTGGTTTTCCTATAAATCCATATCACTCTATTTGATGGTTGGTCTCATTTAAGCTCATATAGAGATCTCTTCATTTACTTCTTCCACCAACTTAGGTTGAGCTTGAGTTCGGGTCTTTTATTTTCTTGTTGAGTTGGGTCCATTCATGCTTTACCAACTTTCATTAAAATATCCCAACTTGCCTCTTTGCTACTGGTTATTGAAACCACCTCAGATTGTTGACCCTTTTGACTTCATTTCACTCTGTCAAATTTTGAGATCCGATTAAACATGAAACATAGATCTTTGGGGACTCACCACCCTGAGCTCAATCTCTCATTGGTTCTTAGGATTCACTAACCATTTAAATTGATTCAATCTATTGCATGCTTGAAACTTATTAGCTATGCATTATTTCTTAGATTCCTACCAAGAATTTGGATCTAAATGATCACTTTATAGGTTTTAAAAATGACGTTCGCACAATAAACTATCATTTCTTGATCAAATTTGCAATTCTATAACTTGAAAAATGAAGATCATGGGGGCACCAAATTTGTAAAGGATGGAATTAAAACTGAAAGGAACAAACCCTTTTTATCTAATGGTCATTTGAGCTTTCCACATGCTTCTGAAAAAAATGAAGTTGACTCGTTCATATGATCCTACATGATGTCTTAGTGACGGTCTGGCCTAAAATGGCTAAGTATGAAAACTTAGCTAATTCTATGTTAAGAGACAATTTTTCCCATGCATATCTCTCATTACACTACAACACATGAGTTGAAACTTGGTACATATGAACTAGGCTCCAAAATGAATCGACCCATGTGACCAATTCTTCTTGATTCATTCACATGTGTGATATCTAATGCCATGAAAGTGCCTACTCAACTTTTCTTCCACTATAACCAAATGTCTAGATAATCTCTAGATGGTGAGTGGCCCAAATGGATTCCACATGCTTCCATACTTATTCAAAGCACTTCATAGGGTCTCTGCATCAGGACCATTAACAATTGGGCATATGCTTGGTAAGTGGGCCAAATATGGCCAACACTAACATTACTATCTAGAGTGCTAAAAGTATCAAATCTAGAATTTTATGATTGTTATAGAATCTCCTTCCAACCTACTTTTCTACCTATTCTAGATCTAGAATTGCATTAGCATCAGAACAAGATAAGTACATCACTTCTTTGTCATTTCTATATGTAGCATAATTGTACTTTCCATATTTAGACTATCTTAATAGAATAAATTCAGTGTATGCTTATATATGAGTTTAGCATTTAATTGGTCTAATATAGATCTAATTATCACCCTTGTGCCATTTCATTTTTATATACCCCTTTAACCTTAGATAACCCCAATCTACATTTATAAGGTTAAAAATTTGGTGAACCCAATCTTTGAAAATCAAAACCCTAGGTTACTTAGGGTTTTTTTCCTACCACTGATCCATAAATTACTTTAAATTTTGCAATCATGTTTACCATGGATAGTTTTGTTAATTATTTTATGGTCTAATAATTTATAGTGGTTATTACTTGTTATATCTCATGCCTAATTAACTATTTTTGATCTATAAGGGATTCAAAACTTGTTTTATTGCATGCTCCTCCTTAATCTAATGTTTAGAATAAGAGGGTTTTAAATATCAAGAAACACTTGATCTCTCTTCAAAATTCCTTTTGCAATGCCACAACCAAAATCTAAGGAATATGACATTATTAACCAATTAAGCAATACAGATGTAAAAATTTCAATCCTTGAGTTCCTAAATCAATCTAATATCTATAAAGAAATCCTATATGAGGCATTGTGTGAGACACAAGTTCCCAATGATATTGAGCCTGCTTATTCTATGAATATCATCAAATATCTCAAGAAATATTACAAACTCATTACCTTTGATACAAAAAACTTACCATTTAAAGATATTCTTGATCAAAATTGGCCTTTTTTCATATAGGTAATAATGTAAAGTAAATTTATCAAAAAATTACTCATGGATAATGGATCAAACCTAAACATTTGTAGCATACAATTCCTAACCACCATGGGTGTTAACCCAAATCTTATTAAAAAAATAGTTATACAAATAGAAAGGTTTAAAAATTCACAAAGCCCTTTGGTTGGTCAAATTACATTGAATATTACCATGGGTACCCAGACATTGCCCACTTTGTGACAAGTTTTTCCAAATGATTTGAACTATAACATTCTATTGGGATGGTTTTGAATACATAAAATGTATGCAGTTCCTTCTATATTACACATATGCTTAAAATTTTGTCATCATGGAATCCTTTACACATGTCTAATAAATCCTAATCCCTTCAAACACTATGACGTGATCCAACAAAAAAATAATCCTAAACCATAATACTATGAATATGAGTCTAAAATTGACACACTAGTATAAGAACCTAATTAGACTATGCTATATAAGGTGCCAAAAATTAAATTTACACATTTACCTGAGTCCTCTACTTCAAATACTCTCACAATTACTAGAGTGTCAAATTATATATCTACCTCATGATATTGAGGTTGATATGAGTTGACCTATATACAAATAATATTATGCAAATGCTTATTGACACTATCATCAGGGACTCAAGCATTCTATGAACCATTGATTTATTTTGAAGCACAAGTTCTAGGATCTTATTGATGAATAAAAGCTTACATTTGAGGATCCTCCAAAAGAATTAGGTTCACAAAAATTAAAAAAAACATACACCCCAAAAATATTTAACAATTACATTATATATGGGTGGTGATTATTTTTGGCATAACCATATTGATCCTACATAAACAAAAACCACTTGCCATATAAATATTTTCAATAGCTTGGTTTTGATCTACAAGACTTGTAAAATAAGGTATCTTAGAAATACTCCTTGGGTAATATAACACTACCAATTACTTATGGTCTTAAAGTAGTTAAAACATGGGTTTGGGTTATGCCTAACACTCTATATGCACTTACAGAGGAACTCTTTGGCTATACCAAATGGAAGAAAAAATTGATCCAAATCATCAAGGTATTTCCTTTCATCACAAAGGAAAATTAATAAATATTTAAAATTATATCATTTCATCTTCTACTACACATGAAAAATGTGAGGATAAACATTCTATGTACCTTTTCAACCTATCCAATCATGATGCAAACAATGTAAAAAATCCAACTTAAGGTTCATAGTGTGGAGATATCTATGACAATCCATTAAATGGAATCATATAATTATCTTTCCTCTTCAAATATTCTAAAAATTCCAAAAAAATAAAAAAACATTCAAAAATCCAAAAACAATTTTGGTATTTATCTATTCTATTGGCTCCTTGGCATCCTTGTGTTAGTTTCATGTTGATGGACCACATGCTTAGTTATTGCTAAATACACATTTGTGTCATACTTCTACTTGAGTGTGATAAAGGAATACATAAATACATGATACATTCTTATTTTAGAGGTTGGGCCTTCCCTCTACTCATGTCATATGGACACTGGGGCATCTACTTCTTTGATCTTGATACATGCAGTTTATATGATTCGATGATCACTCTACATTATCATGTTTGAGCTTACATATGTAATTACACATGCCTATTATCCATGATTATATCTTAAAAATGGTATTTTATATGCTATATACTTTATGTAATTTTCCTAACACATTAGATCCATGGGCTACTATGACATTTTTATGTTAGTTTCTTATGCTTTACTTTATGCACTTCCTTGAGTGTCTTATATTTCTTGTTTGAGCATTTGAATATGCTCCTTTACTTGTGAACCCCATATAATGTATTATTTCATTGGAATTTTCATATGTCATTTTTTGTTGTATGTAAATTTGAATATGTCATTCTTACCTTTTTTGGATATTTGACCAAGTCACATCCCTTCGATTGTGCAAAATTTAAACATGCCCTTTATTTGCAATCTCCTTGGACCATTGCCTTTTGACTTACTTTTGAGTGATCTTGTGTGTGTAATTATTTACTTGATGATCTTATACTATTATTATATGTATGTTTCCATGATATTTATCATGTATCTTTGGCCTACATGTGATCACATTGGTTTTATATGCTTCAATGATACATTTACCTAGACATGTTACCTTCTATATGCTACATGATTATATTCACAAATTATACATTTGTCTTATCATTTTGAGGTGAGATAACTACTAATACCTATATTTAACTCACCTCAAAGGGGAAGGGGGATATTAATGGGGGCATGTCATACAGACATGTTATCCACACTTGGCATAATTTTTAGATTCAGTGGGGGTATGCTCTAGAAGCATGTTCTCCACACTCATCTAGTATTTAGTACTTATATCACTTTCTAGATTTAGTGGGGTCATGATTTGGAAGTAAGTTTTCCATGATCATTCAGTATATGGTGTGATCAAGGAATCCAAGGAGGGTGGTTAGAACATATGTTAGCTTCATAATGAAATCAATGAAATCAACTCAAAATGAAAGCAATAACACACTAACGTGCATAACACTACCTTGCCTAGATCAAATAGAGGAGCATGGTGAATAAATATAAATGAACAAAGCATAACTAAAATGAGGAAATAACTTACAAAAATTCCTTACCAATTTTCTTGAATGCTTCAAGATGCTTCTTAATTTGGCTTGTTTGGATTGTGCTCAAAAGGTCTTCATCAATGGGGCTTGGCTATCTCCATCTCCTTTTGACATCATGCTCATGCTTGGATTATTATTTTTATATGGCTTGAAATGGCTTGTCTTGGAATTTTGGAATTATAACTCTATGCATTTGTTTCATGCTCTAAATCCTATATTATAACTCTACTATGTCCAAGGCTCTAAAGTTATTTGTGCTTGATAACTTTGCACCAAAATAACTTTTTTTAATTCAATGGACAAAGAATTATATTTATAGGTTTATAAAATAATATTGGAATGAGTTAAATCCTTACCTTAGTTTATTAATTAACCCTAGTAGAGTTAAAAGGTGTCAAAACCTCATAATTAGTAATGAATAAGCATGGGTGGGATATTTGCAAAGGCTCAACAACTCACAATTGTTATGATGAAAACCTAGGATATTCTTGATTTTTGAATTTCATTTTTGATAATTTATTTAATCGATCATGGTTAATTAAATTTAGGCATTTGATTAGGATTTGCATGTTAATTAATTATTTTTAGGATTTTGAACATTTCCAAGCTTTGACTTAATTCAATGTGTGTATTTGCTCAATTTAATTGATTTATGGGCCAAATTGATTTAATTTCAT
This sequence comes from Torreya grandis, assembly GCA_037957365.1. Taxonomy (NCBI): domain Eukaryota; kingdom Viridiplantae; phylum Streptophyta; class Pinopsida; order Cupressales; family Taxaceae; genus Torreya; species Torreya grandis. The sequence continues at coordinate 710,983 of JARHVA010004424.1, read as the reverse complement.
AATATGAAACCAAATTTGATATGTTTAAAAATTATTAGGCTATATTTTCAATGGTTGGTAAGAATTGTTCTAAAGTTAGGTATGAAGCCATTAGTGGCCAATTTTAGGTGTCTATAGTTTGCCCCTATTTTGGATGGCATTGCAAGATATAAGTATAGTAAAATCTTCTCAAAGAATAAAAATGTTCTATTGTGATTACAACTTCAATGAAAATGGATGAACTATAGGGTGCCCCCTCAAGGGAGCAGTTGGCAAAGGGGTCAACAAATGGTCCCTTAAAAGAAGAAAATGAGTGGGCCAAAAAAATGAAAATGATGGGGTGATAACACAATGATTTGGCCAAACGTGGTCAAAATCATTGAGAATGAAAGTGGAATGGTGTAAAATGGTTTTCCCAAAGAAGTTATAAGCATTGTACCCTGATAGTGGCAACAAGGTATGATAACACAATGATTTACCCACAGGTGGTTACAATCATTGAGAAGATGGAGCTACCCTAGTTAGGACAGAGAAACAAGATAAAAACATGCCCTAGGTGGGCATAAGAAGGTGATAACACAATGATTTTTCCAAAGGTGGTTAGAATCATTGAGAATGCAAGTGGGATGGTGTACAATGGTTTGCCTAAAGGTGGTTATAAACATTATACCTCGATTATGGCAAACATGATTGTAAAAACCATGCGAGGTTAGTCATAAAAATACATGATTTATTTTAAAATTAAACATATATACCACAAATAGATTACACCTCAAGAATATAAACAAAGATCACATATATATTCAAGTGATAACATTAAGTACATATTACATGTTATATCACATATCTCTAATGTCATGAGGATGCTACATAAAATGAATATAGAAAGTAATATAACAAGTTAGCCATGACTGATGCAGCTCTAAAATATCCACTACTAATATATAATAATAAGAAATTATAATTCTTCATGATAATACTCAATAATAATATTCAATTTAATATAATGTACATAATTTAGATACCTAGCTCCCTAGAGCATGAGTTCCCTGAACTATCTAGTATCTAGGGCAATATTAAGTGTCATCTCAATAGTAGTACTACTGTGGGGAGGGAGATCATCATATAAGCTATTTTACACCTAACAATAGACCAGTGATCCCCTACACTATCCCATCAGGGAATGGCCTTCCCTTCACATATGAGTAGATAGTGATAGCATGGGAATCTAGAGAGACTAACAAGTACCCATGTGGTGTATGATTCTAAACTAAACATGTAGTATATCATAGCAATCCATTATATTACAAGATATCACATTGACATGTGAATGACACTCATGAAATGATAATGTCTCACTAAACATACTTTGGGCCTAAATATTTACAATAATAAATGATAATGATCTAGATCAATTAATTTCATACACACCACTTGATTGGACTACCTTCATTTAACATTGCAATGCTAGTAAGCCATTGAAGTCCATCTCACTCCTTACCCTACATTAGCAATACAAATTAGTCAAATATAATTAAAACACAAGATTCATCAACTTATATCCTATTAGCAAATGCATCACATGATATGCTATATATAGGAGTAATAAAAGCATACATTAAGTCCATCTAACATATGCATGAATATTACATTATATTCTATCCCATATAAGAAATAATGATTATAAATATACCACCTGAGTAAACATAAAATTTAATTATAAAATTAATAATATAATTGGTTTCCAATTATCTACACCCTATGGCATCCCATACTACCATAGTCTAATGTTCTATGATAAAACTACTAGATTTCCACAATCAATCATATGAAGCAGTCTCAAATACATGAAAACACAAGCGCTAAACAAGTAACTATATATATAATAAAGTAAAACATCATTCCCATGGAACATAATAACATTCCAACACAACATTTACTAAATTCTCAGAGTTTTTATGCACGCATACACAAGTCTACCAATTTTAAAACCACACGCTATCCACAATAAATACTAGTATGTATATAGTATATAGAAAAATGTGACTTAGGTATAATAACTATAGTAAGTACCACATGGGTACAATACACTTTTATATTGTATTACCCTATGATATCCCATACTACCCTAGGTTCCTAGCTACATAATAACACATAATCAAACATATGATTTCAAGAATCCAATGATCCATATAAATAACAATAAGATAATAAGTATAGGGTTACACCATCCAGACATACCCTAAATCTAGATTACAATCTAGCCTTCAAAATAACATAAATTTAAGCATGCATCATGATGCACCATTATATACTAGATATACCCCAACATTTAAACATATTAGCAATCTTGTAACATGTATTGCACTCAAAAATTTAATGCATATAACAACAATCAACTAATCATTTACATAGAAATATAATTCATGTAAACCCATTATGTAATTCATTTATACATCTTGTTCTATTCTCTATAAGATTGTCCCAAAAGATTATAGTTTTTTGGTTTATTAAAGACTAACTCAAACTATCTTTTAAAAGTATAAACCCTATGCATAAGTAATACGCACCACAAGTAGTTATTTCAACATTATGTAGATATTGAACCACTATTAATTTATACTTTAAAACAAGATCTTCCTAAAGGCATTTATAACTTTATTCAAGGATCTCACATTGGGTACTTATCTCTAGATAATGAAGACCCATGCTAAGGTGTAAATATGCATCTCCCATTAAATTCCAAGTTAGGAGCCTAGGATATAATTCTTAGTTTTTCAAACCCAAACCTTATATTTATATACTCTTAATACCTATTATACCTCATGTAACAATATTGACTATAAAATAAATAAATAAAAATAGAGTTCAAGAGTGTCAAACATCACATAATCTCCATTATATGTTAAATGGGTCAAAACATATGATCAAGATCCTCTATGATAATGCTAGTATGGACATAAAATGCATATATTCAAGCATATTTATATAATTTTTAACCATATAAGTAACTTTAATTAGAGGAATACACTCCCTCATTCTAGCATAAGGTAGTAACCTATGGTATCCTATGTTCTTTTCCCAACATTATCAATACTTAGCTAAAAATAGTTTTACATTTGTCCAATGAGTTTTGGTACTCGTAGTTGTATAATAAACACATCAAGGTTAATAAAAAAAGATCACATTTTGAACTTCACAATATACACAAGTAAAGCATTATACATAAAGTTATGCCATTTACACAACAAACATTAAGGTGTTAATATATTCTCTATTATTTTTTTCTAGAATATGCCACGACATCAAATTCCATAAGCTTATCAGTTATACCTATTTGTTTTAAGGTAAAAAGGGTCCATAGTAAATGTCCATAATTAAATAGTGGGGAAATTATGGAAAAAACTCTATAATATCGATATACTTCACCATTCATTAAATGTGTGGTGGAATCAATATATCAAACATGTATAAATTATCTTGTCAAAATGTACCTAAGACACACAAGTGTTTGGTATGATATACATACACTTTAACATGAGTAAATAAATCCATTTATTTAATTTTAATGATTTGGATTTTTTGATATATTTATATATTGGTTATAACTAGAGACTAACATTGATATACTATACACAGTGTTATCAACATATCTAAAATGACATGTATCATTGTCAAGTCACATGATAACATTCTTCAGAGGTATTGTCACCAAACTTATGTAACATATCTAAAATGATTAGTATTCACCCATCTCATGATACAAGAGAGCTTATCCACTTATTAGGGCAGGCATGCTTCCTAATACCCAAATAACCAAACATTAATTATACTATAAATTAAATGTGGGTATTTTTCGTCAATTCAAAATAATGTAAAATAACATATGCACTAGCCAACATATAATGAAACTCATGATGAAATCAATCAAAGTCTCTTTCATGATATAATTATTAAATTTAGGAAATAAGCATGAAGGACACACTCTGAGAAAGAAACAACACCACTATACATATACATTGTATATATATGCTATACAAATATGGAGATAAACACATATTTATAGTCTACTAAAAACATAGAGGGGCTTTCTGAGTTTGTTGAAATCCTTGTATAAAATGGAACATATTTTTGCTTGAGTTAAAATAGCTGAAACAAAAAGAATGGTGGTGGTGTTACTATTGGGCTGAGTTAAAGAAAATAAAAGAATAGGACTTGAAATGGCAACAACATTAATGCTATTAGATGAAGAGGCTACTTCAAGAGGTTTGAACCCTAGCATTAAAATATTTAATTAAAATGCCATACTATTGTATGCATCTAAAAATAAATTAGAATATACTCAAACATATATACATTAGGGTAGATATGGTAATTGGATGAATTATGATAGGCTTGAATAAATCTTACCTCAGTTCTGATGCCTAGGTGATAAAAATGATGCCACAAGTAGAAATCTATTGTTTTGTACTAATTGGAGACAATAATGCAAATTGCTTTAGCTACTAGTCTTATATATGGTTGGAATGGAATTTCAAGGATTTACAAAGGTTGGAGTGATTCTGATGCCAAAGGGGTAAGCCGACCCTATAGATTGAATCGATGCCATACAGAAAAAGAAAGAAATAAAATTTTACTAAACCCAACATCAGTGCCAAGGTGAACCATGACCTTAAAGAGGAATCAAAGATTCCAATCTACTATTATTTAGTATAAACTACAAATTTAAGGGTTTATTTTTGTTTTGAGGTTACCACTAAAAAGACAAATTGTGTAATGGATACTTGACTGAATAGTAGTTTCCACCCAGTTGCTACACCTCCCTAGTCCAAATCTATTATGTGGTGTGTCATTTAAATATTTTAATTAATTTATAACCAAAAATAAAGAACTGGGATGTTAATAATTATTTTTTATAAAGTACTTATCCTCATTAATGATCCTATATGAGCTAGCTACAATACCTATGCTTGAATCACATCATGAATACATTCATATACATATATAAAATTTTAGCCATTAAATAATCACACATGGGGAAAGAAATAACAAAGATGATGCCATAGTAGAGTAAAACAATGGTCTGGCCAACATCCTACTCTATATAGAATGCTAATCAATTCTATAATTCTATGCTGGCAGTAATTAAAAAAAACACATATATGTATTTATATATAATTTTTTTGGTTATTAGACTTTCATAGTTTAGCTTGAATTAAAACATATCATGGATAAATTCAACTAGAAAAACTAAAATATTAATCTAAAAATCACCTGGCCAGATCCTTCACTTAATTCTTTCATTTACTTTCTCCTTCCTTCATCCCTTTTCCTTTTCTTTCTTCCCATGCCAAAAAATCTTTCAACCCTTCCCTTAAATAAGAAAAGGCACTACTTTTTTTTAAAGCATGATTGATTTCATTTAATATTTTATTTATTTATTTACTTTATTTTGATTTCTTAAATCATAGGATTTAATTAAAACTTTCCTAAAAATCTAAATCTTTTCTCTTTTCCATTTATGGAAATTTTTAGATTTGAAAATTATTATTTCTTTTTTCTCATATTTACCATTATCAGTATATTTATTAATTATCATTTCAAATTTTCATTATAGATTAATTATCTGAATTAATTTGATAAGGCAAATCTCAAACATTTCTAGTCACATGCAAGACAATCTCACAAGCCAAAGAAAGTAACACTCCAAAGTAATTAATAAACATACCATGAGTAATTAAATGAATTTATACCATGACTAAATATTGTGTGTGTGTGTAGGGTTTTGCTAGCTCTCTGAAGACCTTCAACATCTCTATCTACACCACCCTCTCTGATGATGCTCTCCCTCTGGCATGTTCGAGGGAAGAATTCTCCTATGTCCACCTCACAACACATAGGGCATTAGATCATTTCACATGATAAACATAAGTAATAATATAACTAAAATAACACATTAATATTCTTAGAATATAAACACATATATAAACCGATTCATAATAAATAATCATGAATTATCCCCTAATTAAGCATCATTCTATTATCCTGAAATAACATAAATCTCAAGTTTAATTAAAAAATTTAACCAATATCATGTGTATCTACTATAACCATAAATAACTAGTTAAATAGTTAGCTTAGTGAGGAATCAAGATCTAACAATGATAAATGGTTGATGATTGAAAACATGATGATGACAATTTGATATAGAGGATAAAAATGAATTGGGATAACTTGCTATTAGGGAGATGCTCATCTGAACTAATAAAGGTTGAAATTATTTTGTTGTTTAATTACTTTGATTGTGATATGATTTGGATCAGATTATGATTGTTATTGATGCTGATGCTATGGAGATGTTGATGTTGCATTGATGGTGTAGACTTCTCAAAGCTGATTTTTGTTGTAGCATGTGATAGTAGTAATCATGATAGAACACCATGAGGACTTGTCCAAACTATGCATAAGGAGTGACTTCCAATCCCATACTCAATTGAAAATAATGCACCAATGATAAAAACCATGATGACAATATTGACTTATGAATATAGATGGATTTAAGATTAATGGGTACAAAGAATCACCCGATGAACACACATAGATTGAATTGAGGCAACAATACTAAAAACAAACAAATAGGCACACAAACAAACAAATAAGTAAAAAATAAAAAACAACAAACATTACCCCCAAAAAATAGGAAACAACTTAAAAAACAAACATGATGGGGGAATATAAGAAAAGTAAAGGGGTGGCTAAGCTGTCTCCATATACACTAGGCAAGTAGACACTGCCTACATAGTTCCATAGATGATATATCCAATAAAAATTTAGGTCAGATGTAGTTCTCATAGGAACTAAGATATAAGAACATGTTGATAAAGAAAACAAACATGATGGATATGATAAAAGAATAGGATAAATCTTGAATAATGGTAAGTGTGTGGGACAAAGCCAAAAAGGACGGGGAAACTAAGTGACAAGTGATTTCTTGTGACTTAGTAGGGGTTCCCAAAATCCTTAAGGCAAAGAAGTGATTAATGTTTTTGGTTTTTCTAAATGGTTTTCAAATGTTTTTAGTTTTTATAAATGATTTTCAAATGTTTTTGGAATTTTTAGAGTATCTCAGCTCAATCGAGAATGAAGAGATACTAAATGGTTCAAGCTCATAAAATGATGAGAGCATGGCTAACTTGAAATGAATACTCACAAAATAGTGAGAGCATGATGGAAAAGGGGGACTGAGCTAACCTCAAAATGAATTGAAAACTACCCACATAGTCCCAAAATGGCCCCAAGTCACAGTAGTTCCACCTTTCAATAGAGGAATATGACTAGTGTAGCAGCCAATTCAAATAAAACATGCAAAGTTGGCATAGTGGCATAGTATAAAATGAGAATGGCAAGTTGGTATGTCAAGGCATACTAAACAAATATTGCCCCTAATTATCCCATAGGTGGTTATAACTGATCAGATCAATGATACTAATTTTCCCATAGGTAGTTATAATTAGTAACAAAATTGGTGAGATATTGATTTACAAATATAGGTGGATATAATCAGGCTCACACAAATAAACATGATATCAATGAAATAAGAAATGAAGGATGTAATAGCCAAAACTTCTATCATACTACTTAAAAATATTGCCTCTATCTAGAATTATTGAAATAATTATTGAAACTAATCTAATTCTTCATGTTGAATGTGAAACTAACAGATGAACCAAGGTCAAATAGGCTAGGATAAGATAGATCAAAACATGATTAGGTTGATAGAATTGAATGGTAGAATAGATAAGTGATAGGCAAAGTGATAGGCTGATAGGATGGTAGAATGATAGGATGATAGTATGGTAAATGGTAGAATGAAGGATGTTGATAATATTGTATAACTTGAAATGATCGTAATAGATAATACATTGAGTCACTCAAGTGTAGTACCACCAGAGGTGTATAATGTTCATAGACTCATCATGTTTATCCCCATCTGGTGTGGTGAGCTTGTATGCTCATGCACCATAGTCTAAAATAATGATGAAAGGACTAACCCAATTGGGTTTGAACTTACCTTTATGTTTCTTCCTGACCGTGGTATTCTTTTGGTTTTATTTGAGGACAAGATCACCAAGTTTGAATTGTCTATGTTTCACACACTAATCATAGTGTTCATATAGTTGATTTAGATATGCTTGAAGATTGTTCATGTATCCATGAATTTCTCATCAAGTAACTCCAACACTTGCAAGTGAGCTACTTAATAGTCTTCATCATCCAAAACATATTTCAAAGAGATGTGTAATGAAGGTAACTCAACCTTAATGGGAATAATGTATTTATTACCATAAACAAGTGAGTATGGAGTGGCTCCTATTGGGGTGCAGTGATTGGTATGGTATGACTAGAGGGCACAAAATATATGAAGGTGCTAATTATGACCAACATCATTAACAATATTTTTGAGGATGTTGACAATAGTTTTATTTGATGCTTTGGCCTTGTCGTTACCTTAAGGGAAATGTGCTATGAAAAAATGTTGAGTAATCTTGTACTCAACACATCACTTTTCGACATCCTTGTTATTGAATGATATACCATTATCATATATAATGTTGGAGGGAATGATAGTAGTAGAGGAGATGGTTAAAGATGAATTTGGAAATTTACTTTCCAATCACATAAGTGAGGGGTCTAAATTTAACCCACTTAGTGAAATATTCTATGGTGGTAAGTATATGTTTATGTCCATCTGATGAGGTGGGGTTTATTTTCCCAATGATATCAAGGCCTCATGTAGTAAATAGACATGGTGTCAACATTAGTTTTAGAGTACTGATTGGGTTATGAATCATATTAACATGTTGTTGACATTTATCACATCTCTTAACATATGTAGCTACATATACATCTATCATTAGCCAATAATAACTAGTACACATGAGATTTTTGGATAGGACTACCCTGATAGTATGGGCTCCACATACTCCTTTGTGAAATTCCTATAACACTAGTATAGATTCTGCCAAAGGTAAATAATGAAGTAGAGTTCCATCAAAATTGTGGTGGTATAGGGTTTGTCTGAGTAAGGTATAACATTGGCATTATGGACAAAGGCTTTGGTTTACTTGTGGGATAAATTTGGTGGTAGGATTTGATCATGAATATAGGAACATAGGTCTAAACTCTAAATAAATATAGGACTAATAATATCACAAATTATTATGATAGTTATAGGTTCATGAATTGGTGCTATTAAATTTTTAATTAGAATCTGGTATTCTTTTGCTATGTTTGCTTGTCAAATCAACGATCCAATTGTGGCCATGGCATCTATTATTTTGTTGCTTGCCCTTGGTATATGTTCAAATTAGATGTCAACAATTTTTTGCTTGAGAGTGTCGACCATATCCTTGTAGGGAACTAACTTGTCATCTTTGGTCTAAAAGTGGTCTATAACCTGATTAATGATTAACTAAGATCACCATAAACCTTTAGATGAGATATGTTCCATTCTAATACCTATCAAAGTCTTACCATGAGTGCTTCATATTTGACCATGTTATCGGCACAAGGAAATTTGATTCTGAATGACTTAGGGATTATATCCCCCTATGGAGTGATAAATGAAAGGCTTTCCCCCAATCTATGTGTTATGAATAAACCATCAAAATATATCTTCTAGTGCTGATCCTCAAGAGGTGTTTCAATGATGGTCATGATGGATTCATTAAAAAATTAGAATGTGAGTAGATTTGTATCTACAAGGGGTGCTTCAGTAAGCTAATCTATAAGAACTTGCCCCTTGATGGCTTTCTAGTTTACATACTCTATTTCAAACTCACTAAGAAGTATGATCCATTTGGCCATGTGGCCTTGTAAAGCTATTCTAGATAGTAGATACTTGAGTAGATCTACTTCTAAAATGACCATGGTCTTATTTTTCAACATGTAATGTCATAGTTTTTGAGCTACAAAGACCATAACTAAATAGGATTTTTAAATGGGCATATAATTATGTTTATACATGACCAGTGTATGGCTTAGATAGTACACTATATGCTCTTTTCCATTATCATCATGTTGAGATAAAAGTACCCCTAGAGATTTATCCATCACTGATAGATATAAAAGGAATGGTTTCCCTAGCATAAGAGGTAATAAGACTGGTGGATTTTCAAGATAGTCTTTTAGCTGTTGAAAAACTTTTTGACAATCATTGTCCCAAAAAAATGTCACACCTTTCTTCACTAGATGTGTAAATGGGTGTTACTTGTTAGCTAATTGAGATATGAAGCATATAATGGATTGGATCTTTCCGTACAAACTATGGAGTTAATTCAAATTAGTTAGTGGTGACATTTACGCTATAGCTTGTACTTTCACTAGATTGAATTCTATGTCTTGATGAGACATAATGAAGCTAAGTAATTTTCTTGAAGGAAAGTCAAAAACAAATTTCTTAGGGTTGAGCCTAACTTTGTATTTATGTAGTCTCTCAAATATCCTCCTCAATGTTGCTACATGATTAGCCTTAGTATTTGATTTACCTAGTATGTCATTGACATAGTCTTTGATAATGTCATGCATTATATCATGAAATATGGCTATCATGGCTCTTTGATAAGTGTCCCCTATGTTATTAAGACCAAATGACATAACCTGATAATAGAATGTTCCCCATAGAGTGGTTAACATTATTTTGTGTTGGTATTTTGCCATGATTCAAATATGATTATAAACTAAGAATCCATCCATCAGTGAAAGCATCTCATAGCTCGTAGTGGAGTCAACAATCATGTCAACGTTTGGTAATGGAAAGTCATCCTTAGGGAAAGATTTATTAATGTCCCTAAAATTAGTGTAGATTTTGATTCCTTCTGGGTTTTTATTGACTGGTGATACATTAGAAATCCATTTAGAATAGTCAATTGGCATAATACATCTCACTTTCAAGAGCTTTTCCAACTCTTTCTTTACTAATACAACAATACGAGGATGCATCTTATGTAATTTTTATTTCATAGGTTTGGCATCAAGATGTACCACAAGGTGGTAAACACCCAAGGCATGTCCAAACTTGGCATGTCAGACTATGCCCATGAAAATATTACTATAAATTAACTCAATAGGGCTATAAGGACATCACACTCCTCCTTAGTTAGGTATGCACTTAATTTAATCCACTTTGGGTCATTTGGAGACCTTATGTTTACCTCTATTGTGTCTTCTACTAGAAGGGTCAAACCATATTTAAGAATGTGGGAAAAGTTTTAAACTATTTGGATATGTCAAAATCCTCAGTTAGGACTTGTTCTTCAATTTATCATAGGCATGATAAATCAAAATCCCCTAATGGGAGATATGGTCATGTGACAAAAATAGTTGGAAACTCTTGTATGATTCTATTGAAGGCTTGTTGTTCTTTAAAATTGAATTTATATCCATAGATAATTTTGTTGTTGTTAGTTTCCTAAATGATTTGATCAAAATATTGATGCTCTTCAAAACTAAACTTAGACCCATAGACAAGTTTGTCATTGGTGGGCTCCTGGTCTAAATTTAAAGAAGGTTGAACATCGCTATCTAATGGTGCCTGAAATAGGTTTTCACCACTAGATTGGCCTTTATCTTTACTTTTTCCCTATCATAAAGTGCCTCAAAGAGGTTTTCACTTTGGGACCTCAATGTTTTATATATTGGTTTTTGGCTAAGGGTGTTCTCCCACTCTCTAAAATAGGCTTCAGTATCTAGTTTGATTGAGAATCTTGATTTATGATCTCCCAATGGAATATTGTCTATAAGACCTAGAAAATTGCATAAGGTCTCATCATTTTGGAACTCATCAACCAGTATGATAGATTCTTGTTGGACCTAGTCTATCAATTAGGGATAATACAATGGTAGTGGATTATGATGAATGACTAGTTGAAGGGTATAAATGGTGTTATTGTCAAATAGATTGGTTTGGGCTAAGTCATCAAATTGGCTATGATTGGACTCTACTTCACTGTCAGCATCATCATCACTAGTTGTTGGTGATGGAACTCAAATAAGATACATGGGGCCACCCTCAGGTAGTTTAAATCTAAGTCTATAGTGTCCTTTGTACTTAGTCATAGAAATTAGATCAAGTGTTACCTACTAATTTGGCCTGAGGCCTCCTCCTTTATAGTCTTGATTTTTCATGATCCTATTAAGAATAAGATACTTTGCATTTTTATAACATCTAGCCAACTTATCATTGTATAGCCATGATTTATCTCCTTTGAGAGGGTCCTATTCTTGGATAGAGGATAGTATAAATATGATAGGTCTTAGATTATAAAGATGGTCTTTTCCCTTTCTTTGCCATTTCATGAGTTTTTTGTCTTTTGGTCTTGCAAAGGACTTGGGGTTCTGTGAAAGTTTTGAAATGTGAAAGGTGTCATGTGTCAAATACTCTCTTGGACCATTGGCCGAGATGGTATAATGATCAAACATTTCAAGAGGAGGTATGTGGGAAAGTGAATCAAGGGTCAATATAGTTGGCCTTTGGTAAATTAATAAGTATGGCTTTCCCTTTATCCTATTTAGAATCTAGATTAATGCTAAAATGATAATTATAGCTCTTAAACTCGACCTTAAGATGTTTTCAATATTTGTATCAATGCAAATCTCTTGGAATACTAACCTCCATATTTGAATGGGAACACTTGATATATTGGTGCAATGTCGATGGGACTACATGAATCTAATGTAACCAAGGTCTACCCAAAAGTATATTATATGACAAATTAAAATCTAGCACATGGAAAAGTGTATCATGGGTTAAGGGCCCAATGATAACTAGTAAGCTAATATTGCCTTATGATTCTCATTCTTTGTTGTTGTAGGATTTGATGGTGATTTTTTTGACTTGGAGATCTACTGAGGTGTACCTAAGAAGCTTGATGATCTTTAGAGACATAATATTCAAACTTGATCCATTATCTATGAAGACATATTTCACTTTGTGCCTCTTTATGTAAACTTTGATGTATAATGGATTATTGTGCAATGGGCCAAGGGATGACATATCACTTTGGTTGAAGGTTATTTATTGGGCTGGAGCTAGGTGTCTAATTAAAGTTTGAATTTTTTTAGGGGATATGCCATTTAGAATGGTGGATTGACTAAGGAACTTTATCAAGATGTTCTTATGGATTATAGAGATATGCATCAAATCTAAAATAGATATTTGTGTTGGTATATTTTACAATTATTACACAATGTCAAACATATTTTTTTGGATAGTGGTAAATGACTTATTCTGAGGTAGAATGACTGGTTGGATGATGGGTGAAGTGGTAGATGGTTGTGGGCCTAGTATAATATAGTAATCTTTAACCACTAAGTTGTGATTGCACAATGGAGATTAGATATAGAACCATTGTTACTAAAAAATGATGGTGGAGGGGGGCTAGATAGGATAAGTCTTGGTTGTTGATGCACTTGTGTATGGTCATGGGATAACAATGAGTTATCAATATAAGGTCTTAACATGGAAATCCCTACTTGATGGTTTGACTATGTGTAATCCCAGGTCAAAGATGGATTACCAAAATAGTTTGGTTGATTTGGTATGATTAGCAATGGTCTTGTCTAATTGATGCTTGGTCTAGGATTAATGGAAATGATATTAATGTGAACTCTTGAAATATGGCCTGCAACTACATTGTAGTCATGTACAATTGTATGGTAGGTCTATTTGTTGTTTCTATCATTCTGACCTTGGTTTTGTCTATTATTTTGACACTATTGGTTCTATTGTTTGTTATGTTGAGTCTATTGGTTTGGCCATGGTTGTTGATGTTGCAGTAGCCACTATTGTTGTATTGTGGTTATTGTTGTTGTTAATTGTTATATTAGGGAAAATGATTTTGATAAATGATAAGGCTCTAATTAGAGGTAGAATCTCCATGATCTAATTTGATCTCTCCATTTTTTAACATATTTTTAATTGCATGTCTAATTTGCACATAATGCTACAAATTATAGCCATTGACCCTATAAAAATCATAAAATTATTTTAGCCTGTACTATTCTGGCATGTTGGCACCTTCATGAATTTACTCTTTCTGAATAGGCCATTTAATCAAGTTAGATGCTATGAGATTGAGAAAGATTAATTATATGGGCTCTCCAAGGTTAATAAAATCATAATGAGTAGGAATGTTTCTCATTAGAGGAGTGTTTTGAAAAGGCATTGGCATTTTCTGTATTTGTTGTATTTTCTATGTTGGTCTAGATTGTTACACTTACTGCACATGCTAAAAAGATTATTGTTTAGGAGTAAGCTACAAAGGTGACATAGGTAGAGTAGATGGTGATTCCACCATTTGGACATGTTGCAATTATTTTACTCCATTCCATACAACATTCTTATTGTGATGAATTATTTGGGTTTGTCATTATTATTGGCCTATGCTAATTATGATGCTTGCACTTAGACTAGATGTTTATTTTGGCCACTATTATGGTTTTGATTCTGGCCATTATTCTAATTTGACAAGGTTAGTTTAATTATCCCTTTGTTAATAAGGGATCATTTGATCACAAAACCTTTATAAATTATTTCTTTGAATGTATGCACATACTACAACTTTAAATAGTAAGATATCTCATTGTGTAGATTTTTGGTAAACATAATGACTAGTTATTTATCTGGTAGACTATGGGTAAAATGAATTACAAGGGCTCTCCATCATTGTAGACAACTTATGAATCTTTCACTTGGTTTCTATTTTGCTTATTTTAAGTTTACTAATCAAATATCTTGCTTATTTTAAGTTTACTAATCAAATATCTTGCTTAAGATTGTTGGAAAGTGTTGCATAAACTTGTCTGAAATATCATCAAAATTAGGAACTAAATTCTTTGGTAGTTTCAAGAACCATTCCAAGGCTTATCTAGTTAGTATTATTGGAAATAAAAAAAAGTATATGTCATTATAGGCTAGTGGTTGGCATGAAACAAAGAATTATTTTAGATTTGCTTTGGTGTCACCTTTCCCCTTGTATTTGTCAAACTTTAGTGGCTCATACCCTAGAGGAAATGGTATTTGAAAGTACTCCATTTTGAAAGGGTAAGAATACACATCATCTAAATTGAACTTTTTGAATTGTTTCCTATCTTGGATGGTGGCAATTGTATCCTTTATTTTTTGTATCCCTTGTTTGATGAAACTTGTAGGAATATTGGCTTGAGGTGATGGTTAAGTGGTCACAAGTGGAACATGTATGCAATCATAATTTCATGGTGCACATAAATCAATCTTGGATCAGTTAAGATAGATCACACCTACACTTACAATTAGGACACACACTTTTAATTGGGAGTATGACAAATATGAGGATCTATTAGACCTAATTAGGGGATCACGTGTATCATCTATCACAACACATCATGATAGGTAGGGTTCCAAATCCTATAGTCTAACACAATCACACAAAAAACCTAAAATATTCCTATGGTTTCTATATTCACTTATTATAATAAACAAGAAATTAAACTAATTTAATAACAATAAAAGTAAACTAATCTAGTGCTCATCAAATCTTGTGGCACAAAGTAGGGGTTATAATAAAATAAGTAAATAACAACTAAACTAAACATGTATAGGAGACATATACTCACACCAATGTATATGAAATCCTAATACATGGGAGAAAAGAATACATACGACATTATCTATCTACTCTTACAAAGGAGAAATAAAGTTAGGAATACTTACCTTTGAATTTGAACCTATTGAGTCTCAACCTCTCCCTTGGCCAATGGTGCTTTGCAAGAGATTGTTGTGGCTTGTAAAGACAACCAAGATAAATTAGATCTAGGTTACACAACCTACCTAAGCATCCAAAAGACTTCTCCACAAGACAATATCAAAGCTCCAACATAAAGTATTAAACCCTAAAGCTTTATTCCTCAAGTAGAATGGTCAATAAGAAGATGTTCATTTGTACTTCTTCACTTAATTCAACTCTATTATGAAATGGTAAGGAATGACCTTGTATATATAGTAGTATCTCACCCTAAAGACTTTCAGACATGTTGTCTATGCTAGGTCAATTGGGTCAACCTAACACATTATTGGGCTAATGCCTGAAGTTTGTGTTAGGTTGATCAGGATGCAAAGTAATAAGGAAAGGCAAAGTATCCCCAGAATAAGCTATGTTGACAGGCTAACCTAGCTTATTGAATAGGTAAAAAGGGAAACAAGGTAGGAAATGAGGGATAAACCATGAAAAATGGTGGGAATAAGTTTTTAAAAGGCAAGAGTGTAGATATCAAGTGGCAAAAGGAGGAATAATCTTACAAAGCACCAATGGTCTACCCACCCCTTTCTCCATGCACTCCTTAAGGCAAGCACTCAGAGAGATTGAGACTTGATATTTTCCTATAAGATACAAAGTGTCAATAATAAATAAAAGTATGAAAATATTATGTGTATATATATGCCCCAACTAAATCTCATCATGCATCACATAAGTGCAACATGAGATGGTGCTTCAGGATAGAATATGATGACACATAATGCTGATGCTAAGTAAAGTGAAGTAAGAAGAAAATAAGATAAATTAAAGGATAGAATTGAAAAACACATACCTTTAACTTACCTTAGTGCTAAAGAAGAACTCTAGAAGAAAGTGAAGGTGTCCAATGTAAAGCACACTAGGTGAACATATAGAAGTTAGTGCAAAAATAGAAAAAAATCAAAATTTTTGGAAGATAGGCATATAATAGTGGAAAATAATCTCTATTTCATCATGAATCTAACACATTTTATTATTTTAAAAATGGACAAATAGAAATAAAGATATGATAAAAATAAGGAATCTAAAGGAAAGTAAATGAAGAATTTGAGTTACTAAAAATTAGTTTTAAATATGAAAAAGAGAATTCATTTTGTTATTTTACATTGTAAGAGAAAAGAAAAAGAGCTCTGGAGAGAAAAAAAGCTAGAATGGTGAGGGAATAATATTCTAGATGAGAGGGAGATCCAAGAGCGAAAGTGGGTGCACTATAGGTATGCATCTAAGAATATCAAACTAGGTTTTAAAATTTGAATTGAATTAAGTGAATTTTGATAAAATTTAATTTTAAGCATTTATATATGATAAAAATGAACAAAATTAGATTCTAAGGGAGGGAAATAGGAAGAAGGGAAATGGGTTGGAAGGAATTAGGGAAAAATAAAAAAATCCAAAAAAGGTAAGTTTTGGTAAAATGTGTTAGGTTAGTACACTAAACCTACTAGGTCGACCAAGTTGACCTAGTAGAGTAAATCAAGCTAAAATCCATGTGGTCGACTTAGCACATTATAGAACCAAAAACCTAGTGTGGGGTATCTAGTTGGTCCATAAGGGCCAAAATGGAAACATAGCACTTGATCAAGGAGGATAAGAAGGATAATAAGAAATGTGGAAAAAAATAAGAATTTTTTTGGTCAAATTAGGTTGACCGGGGAACTAGAGAAAGAATAAAAAAACATGCAAATAGTTGAAAGAGAGATAGAATGGGTTGAAATGACCAAAGAAGGGAAAGGGGGACTAAAATAAGCTAAACTAGATAAACATGCATAAATTATACATGTTTATGATTAAAAATAGAATGTATAAATAATGTATTATGATTATACATGACATGAAAGATCCAATACATCCTTTGTTGTTTCTTGATTATAGAAATGATGATAGTTTTGGAGATTATTGGATGTATTTTGGCTAATAGACTTGTTGGAGAGATTGATAGATGAAGATAGGGCTAGACTAATATCCATAGGTCTAGGAGGTATAATAAATATATGTAGGATACCCATGAACGTATACCTATTAGTCATGTTCCTTAGTTGTTAGGAATGACTAACTAACACCTTCAGATGGGAGGTGGATGGGGATGTGATAGAGGTGGATATCACACTAGAGGATGTCCATGCCATGCTTGGGCTACCTATGGTAGGATCACTAGTGATCGTAGGGATACTAGATAGTAGAGAGGAGAGGAGAGCCTTAGCCATGTGGGCTACAGGCTCAAAGATGATATTACCAGGGTGGAAAGTGAGCATGGATGATGTCTATATATCATATATTTTAGATCTTTAAAAGGTGGTGATAGGCCTTATGACATAATGGGTGATATATCACAAGTCAGATGACAAGGTACCACTATACATGGTAGCCTTGAGCAAGATGATGCTAGAGGAACAAGTAATATATGATTTAGGCTCTGCCATCTAGGTTCAGCTTGTGCATGATCTATATGAGATGTTATTTAGAGTGTAAAAAACTATGGGACTAATCATACTACTAAAAACATGGATATATAGGATATTTCCTATGTATTAGTCAATTGGGTTGCCCTATGCAGTTGATGATAGGTCACCTCGAGTGAGGAGATGGAGAAAGGACTAGGTAGTATAGGCTATGCCCCATGTGCCAACACTATAGATAGTGAGACACACTGACATAGTATGGTGACCATATGAGCAACTAATGACTACCTAGGAGAGCTAACCCATAGTTAGACCAGTGCTAGAGAGGAGAGAGGTGATAAGACACTATACATGGTGGAGAGAGCCACATTTAGTGGCATGGGTGCTAGGATATATGGGTTTATCTCATCCAGTGACATCGATACTCATGCCCGAGTAGTGGACTCAACATTTGAGGGAACCATGAGGGGAGAGGGGATTTAGACCAGTAATAGTGAGACTGACACTATGGTCATGCTGAGAGTGACCATTGACTATTTGGGAATGATGAGGGGTAGAGTAAGAGGAGGTGTAGGTAATGATAATAGATGTACCACTACTAGATCCACAAATAGATAAGCTATGACCATCAAGGATATGACATTGATGGATATAGGAGGAGAGAGTGGAGACTATCATCCTCTTTAGTGAGTCAAAAAGGAGCTAGAGGATACATAAATGAGTGATAAACCAATCATGCACAGACTGAGATGGACATGAGCCATGATAGCTGAGTTTGAGCTGAGGAGATGACCTATAAAGGAGGTATTAAGAGGTTGCAAAAATAGGGAGACTATGCTATGTGGTCATGTAGATGGTGAGACCATATTAGCTAAGACATAGATATGTAAGAAAAAAATGATTTATTTATTAATTAAGCTTTGAATTAAAATATAGATAGATAGATATTATGATATATGACGGTGATCTAGTATCCATCTAGTGTGATTTTGTAGGTGTACTTGAGGATGAGGAGGAGATATGGGTGTCCTTAGTTAGGGGATCACTCTATGACATCCTAGATGATACTCTGTAGCCATATGACCCCATAACACTAGAGGATCCAAGTGTACCATCTACCCTAGCTCAAGTAAGCTAGTTTAGACTAGTGGGAAAGGCTATAAGGTAGATATAGATGCAGAGAGAGAGGGAAAAACCACCAATAGAAATGGGTGAAGGAGAGAGGTAGTCTTAGAAGGACCTAACTAATGAGAGAGCTATGCATCTAGAGATAGTGACATAGATGATGCAAGCATATATAATAATGCATACCTAGTTAATGTAGGCACATGCAATGACCCAGAATGAATTGGTATAGGTACAGGTGTAGATAACATGTTTATAGGGATAGGTAGAGGGATTGAGATCTCAAACTACCTCATTATAGTTTACCATTCAAAGAAGTCAAATCAAGGCCTCAATAGGTATCATGACTAAGCCACAAGATAGACAGGATGGAGCCCAGCCCTAGAACTAGAGCATTGTTTATGGTTATATATATTGCATCCAACTCTTGATATATATATATATATATATATATGTATATGATGTATCATTTTGGCTTACTGATGTGATTGTGTATGTGGTCACTATGGTTGTTATTATCCTTATGTTGGTTGTGTATGTGAATTCTTTAGATATATTTCTTTCTAGCACATGTATTTAGATTTGTTGTATATGATATATGAAATATATGTGATGTGGTTTATTTTATAGCATTATGAGAAACACATGCATGATTAAAAAGGAATAGAGAAAAGTACTTGGGAAAATATAATCAATAAAAATGCACTACACACTAATTCAAGCTGGGAAATGTGTAATAACATGAAAAATGACCAAGTATAAAGAACCAATAAATAGAAAACAAGATGGTAAAAAGGGGATTTTTTTTCAAACCAAAGACGAAATATTTTTTCACCAAATGAAAACAAGTAAAATCATACTATATCAAGTTGGGAAGTATGAAAAACAAAGTAATAAAATGGAAGGGATATAGAAGGTCACACAAGGTAAGAAAAACAAATGAAAAGTCGATGAAAATTTGGTCTTAAATTTATCACACTAATTCAAGCTAGGAATTATGACAAAATTCAAGAAATGGTTGAAATATTATATGCACTCAAAAATAAGAAAATAAGAGGCAAAAAAAATGAGGTAAGCATAAAACATACTAGTTCAAGATGGGAAGCATGTCAAATGACATGCAAATTCATAATCAATCGAATCTTATCTCAAACTTGACACATGTAATTCGATAGTGATTTGATTGTTGGAAAACTTTGTGAGGTAGGCTGGGTCCTATCCATGGTCTTACATTGCAACTCAACAAAGGGAACACCACATGGGGTGGAATAATTATGAACAACTAAGTATATAAGGAATAAGGGTAATAGGATAAAACACTCAGAAATGAAAAACCCAAAAGGATTGCAAAATAATATTGGCAAGTAGAATAATAATATTGGATTGAAATGCAAAAGGGATGGTAATTTTATGAGGAATTATTGAGTCCTATCCATGGTCTTATGCTGCAACTCATGAAAGAAAAACCCAAGGGGTGTGATCAGAAAGCAAGATAATATTTCTCAATAGGAAATATAAGGAAAAAGAATGAAAAAGGGAGTGTAGAAAGCAAAGAGTTAGGCATATTAAGAGAAGACCTTAGGAGATAAGAGGCATACTAAGAACTTGAGAAGATACCAAGTGACTCTTGGTCATCTATGTACAAAGGAAATGTATTCCCTATAGACACAAATATTTGTAGGTAGATAAGTGTGCTACTAAGATCAGCTCATGAAGGTCGATTGGTATAATGAAAAGTAAAATGGACCTACCTCCCCATGATGTGTTCCCCACTCTTCAATACCCTTTATAGAGCTATTAGTATACTATGAAGATTGGGTACTTACATGAGAAATTAGGTAGCAATAGAAGATTTTTTTGAATTCCTCTATTCCAATCTACAGGCCTACCACACCCCAAAGGACTTCGGCTCTATGTGAAGCTAACTTTGGTGTTTGAGATTTGATTGGAGATAGGAGATGTGCTTGAATTACATATTTTAGTGTGATTAAACTTTTAAGAATATTTTATATTTTTGATTTTTGATACCATTGCCTTTTGTTTAAATGATTTGGATTTTAACTTTCTTTTTTAAGGCTTTTTTTTAGATTCATCCTCCATACGGATTTGGAATGACCAAACATGAGAGAGATAGTGATACACATGAATGAGCTATAGGCTAAGGTTAAAGGAAGCTAAATAACCAAAGACAAAAGACTGAGTAGGACACTTAGGCTTAACAATGAACAAATATGTGATCTTAAATCTCAATTGTACATATGCCTAGTTTGCAAAAAAAGGAAGAAAGGAAAAGGGAGATCTAAAGGTGGACTGGTAAAAGGAAATAGTAATGAGAAAAATTGTTTACTAACTAATCACATGGTAAAAGGAGACAATAACCAAATTAAACAAGGTAAATATAACCAAGTCACCATGACAATTATCTGCAAAAAGCAAGGATAAAAAAATAAACAATCATGAAGATACAAGCCAACAACAAGCTAAATATGGTGATTTTGTGAGGATCTATCAAGTCTTATCCATAGTCTTACAAAGGAACTCACAAAAAAAAAATCCAAGGGATGCAACAAGAAGAAAAGAGAAATATAAAGTAATGATGAGGAAAAAAACATATATGAAAAAGATAGAATATAAAATTAACAAGAAATATAGTACAACAAATAAGATAATGATATAAGATAAGCAAGAATTTGACACAGTGTCAAATGATATAATTAGATATAGAAAAATAAATAAAAATGGAGCACACACCTAATCCAAATATAAATGTAAAAGTACCATGCATGTGCTCATAAGTATTGGTAAATCTATCCACACACATTATCTAAGACATTAGATAAATCTCTATGAATTTGGATATGAACTACTGCTAATGTGTCATCAATCTTTGTGGAATATTGGGCAAATACTTATTTTATAATCTCCTCAACTTAAAAAATAGGAATACTCATTAGATCATACTAAGGAGGAAAATTGGGCAAAGGATGATCAGAAGAATGTGTGGGAATGGGATCTAAGGGAGAAGGAGGAGTCACATGTGGAGAAGGAACTATAGGTGGAGGCACATAAGGAACCACATGAGGTGTAACTATGGGAGAAGAAGGGGGAACCTTATTATGAGAATGACTTGTGGGAAGAATACTAGTTGGTCCAAGGATAACTATAAGATGATCCTTAAGATGCTGATAAAGGATACAATAACAATCAGTACAATGTGTGCCGCATTGGTGCCATATAATATACCTCTCACCATACTTAGGTATATAATTAGGAATAATCTTGGGAGGAGGTATGGTAGTGTCTATGGATGGGGATGAACAATGCAAGGTATCAATATATTATCATAACTTATGATAATGGGTAGAATAATGAGTATCTATCCCATGAAAGCATTATATATGATTGTGAGTATGCTTAAGAGGAACACTCATGGGAGAAGGTGTAATAGGTGTGGAAGATGAGGGAGATGACTCATCACCCCATTTGGTGGGCAAAGGATCCATCTTAGGCAAAGGAAGTAAACCATCACCAAGAGGAGGTGATAATGGAGAAGTAATAGAACTAGTCTTAACAGGTAGAAAAATAGTGAAAGAAGCAAGAGTAGGATCACTAATAGGGGGAGAATCAATAATAACTGATTCTAACATAGGTTCCACTATGGGAGGAGAAAGATAAATATAAGGTCTAAGAAGGGTATCATGAACCTCAGGAGTAAACCAATGATGGGAATTAGGGAACCTAGAAAAATGGTAAGGGTTCATCATAACACAATCCATGAGCATAGTCCTACGGGGATCCTAAAAAATTGGAGGTGTCAGTGGCATCTCAACTTTGTAACCTTGGAGAGAACTAGCCCAATCTATAGAATTGGGTTGAGCTAGTTGACCAAGTGAGGTAGGAACCTATTGTAAAATCTAAAAAGTGTGCTAAGTCAACTTGGATGACCTAGTAGACTAAATTGGATGTCTAGAAATGTGCTAAGTCAATCTAGTTGACCTAGTTGACTGGATTGAAAATCTAAAAATCTAGAATCTAGAACTTGCATTGTGAATCCATAATAGGAACCCACTACAAAGTGGCTAGAAATGTGTTAGGTTGAACAAAAAGTCTAAAAAGTGCTGGAAACCTATGATGGGTCAAGCTAGTTGATCTAGTTGCATGTTCCTACACATAGAGAAAAATAGATGGGTTGATAGAATCAAGCCAACAAGTCAAAACATATGATAGAAAAGATGACAAAATGAATAAAATAAGTGAAGGAAACCCTCTAAGGGTTTGATTCAAGTCAGGTTCACTAGAATGTATGCTATAAAAATTGTATGGTGTGCATGAATCAATCCTATATCATATAAGATAGATCACACCTAAACTTCTAATTGGGGAACAAACTTGTTAAGCATGAGCATGACCAATATGAGGATCCACTTGACTTGACTAGGGGATCACTTTTATCATTTGTCACAACACATCATGTTAGGTAGGGTTCTAAAGCCTACAATCTAACACAATTGCACAACAACCCTAAAAGAGTCCTATGGTTTCTATATTCACTTTTGATAATAAACAAGAAAGTAAACTAATCTAATAACAATAAAATTAAACTAATCTAGTGCTCATCAAATATTGTGGCACAAAGTAAGGTTTAAAACAAAATAGGTAAATAATGATGAAACTAAACATGTATAGGAGACATATACTCATGTCAATGTATACAAAATCTTAATACATGGGAGAGAAGAATACCTACTATATTATCTATCTACTCTTATAAAGGAGAAATAAAGTTGGGAATACTTACCTTTGAATACGAACTTGTCAAGTCTCAACCTTTCCCTTGGCCAATGGTGCTTTTCAAGAGATTATTGTGGCTTGTAAGGATAACCAGTATAAATCAGCTCTATGCTACACAACCTACCTAAGAATCCAAAACACTTCTCCACAAGATAAGATCAGAGCTCCAAAATAAAATATTGAACCCTAAAGCTTTATTCTTCAAGTAGAATGGTAAATAAGTAGATGTTCATTCTCACTTCTTTGCTTAATTCAACTCTCTTATGAAATGGTAAGGAATGACCTTATATATATAATAATATCTCACCTTAAAGACTTTTGGACATGTCAGTTATGCTAGGTCAACTAGGTCAACCTAGCACATTATCAGGCTAATGCTTGAAGTTTGTGCTAGGTTAGTTGAGATGCAAAGCAATAAGGAAAGGAAAAGTATCTTCAAAATAAGCTAGGTTGACCAGATTGACCTAGCTTATTGAATAGGTCAAAAGGGAAATAGGGTAATAAATGAGTGATAAAGCATGAAAAATGATGGGAATATATAGGAAAGAGAGAAATAATCTTAGGTTTTAAGGTTTTAGAAGGAAAGATTGTAGATAGCAAGTGGCAAAACGAAGAACAATCTTATGAAGCACCAATGGTCTAACCACCCCTTTCCCAATACACCCCTTAAGGCATGTACTCAGAGAGATTGAGAATTGGTGGGTTCCTTTAAGATATGAAGTGTCAATAATGAATAAAAGTGTGAAAATATTATGTGTATATAGAGCACTTTGACCAAGGTAATGATGGATGTATTTATTGGGTAATGTTGGATTGGCTAGTAAATGGACCATGAATATGCATGCATGGATTTGGGTGTGATTATTTAAATTACACATATTGTGGTATAATATTTTGGTTTGGATTTTATATATAGGATTGATGCTAGGAATATTGAGGTTGGGATGGTGTTATATAGCTGTACTATGCCCACTGAGGTTGAATAGGGACATGCTACTAACTAGTCATACCTTGTTGACTGAGAGGAATTTGTAGACCAAGACCCTCTCTTTGAACTTGTGGCATGTTTGGTATGGAAGGAAATTGTTGCCTAGTAAGTACTCATGGAACATGGGAACCTCTTGGTTATATGAATCCCTATTGGGATGTGGATGCAAGTTAGGGATTTGACACTTGTTGCTGACCAATACTAGAACACTATTGGTTAGACATATTTTGGTTTTGAATTGGCATGCTTATATGCAATGAAAGAGGTATGTTAATCACTACCTAACAAGGTGGAACTTTAATTTCCCCTTGAGATAGTAATATGTTTTTCCTCTACTACGTGGGTTGATTGGATGGTGTCTGATATTGTGGAATATTACTAGTCACACGTTAGGGTGGAGTAAGATTCATTACATTCTATTATGACATGGTACTAGTCATTAGTTAACTACTTAGTCCTTATTTTTATGTGTTAGAAGAAGTAGTTGGTTGAGGTTTAAAGGTAGTCAGTTTAGGTTGGGACGTAGAAACTCCTACTCCCTAAGTTTGTGAACCACTAATGGTGCTAGTTAAAGGCACATTTTATTGTTGACTATTTGTTTGTGCATTAACATGACTTTGGTATAAATTAGACATTGCTTGCACATTATCCACCATGTTTTTATCATTGTTTATCATAGAATCAAAAGACACTTCCTTGATAGTTGGGGTATTGAACATGTTATCTACCAAAGTGGTTTGTGCGAATGGGTCTAAACCCTAATTTTCTTGACTAGTTAATTCTATTAAAAATCCTATTGAAGGAGATAAATAAATAAGAGGTTTGTTTGACATGGTCATCTAATTAAACTTATGTGCTAGGTCTCAATATGTTTGGTATGCTATCTGCATCTAAATGAAGTGGTCCTCTATGAGGCCTCTTTCTATGACAATGATACATATATCTTGATATGAAATTGGTACTATGGCATTAGGATTACTAGAAGAGTCTTATTAATCATTCTAATTATAAGACATGTTATAAGGCCCTCTTGATATATTTTTCAAATTGTCATTCCCTACCTCATAGTTTGATGGCATTGTATTATGATAATGTTACTGTTGAAGATTTTTTATAACTATAGGTACACTAGCCAAGTATTGATCTATCTATTCTTGATCTTGCTTTATGTAAGGAGGTGTACTAACCAAATAATTGGCCAAAGGATATTTAATCTGTTCCTATATTTGAGTGTTGTATGGGGGATAGGAATCCATCTCCCAAATAACATCTTCTCCATAAGGGTCTTGAACAAAGTTCTCCTATGTGATAACATTTCCATATCCTATATTTTACATAGTTCCACTACATGTATGGTGATCCATGGTCAAATATTTGACAAATGTTTTGTAACAAGATGGGAATAGAGTTATACAAACTTTGAAAAGCTATGTCTAAAAATAAAAAGGGGTTCAACTCTATCTAACTTGGTCTAGGGTGGAGCTGTATCTACATAAATTCTAATGTAAAGACTTGGTAAAAATAGTATAACATCAAATGTCTAATGTTAAATGTTTTACACAAATAAGGTCAAGTAAATTGACTTGAAAATAAGATGCCAAACTCTAATGTCAAAGGATGTTCCAAATAGGTCTAAACTAAAAAAGGGAAAAGAGTTTCTAGGTCTTTTGTCCAAATTTGGAGTCAAAAGATAGGCTCAAATAGACTGTGCTAGGAATTTTGGACAAATATAGTGTCAAAATCTAGACTTAAAACAAAGGATGATGATGATTAATATAACAAACTTGGACCAATTTGGCTAAGACTAGGTAATTGATTCTAGACATAAACATGATCTGATTGGTATAAAACATTAAATAAAAGGCACTTTGAATATGGATTGATTCTATCAAATAAAGGCACAAATAAGAAAGTTTCCAAATTTGAGTAATCAGTTAACCTAAGTTATGCAACCCAAAATAAAAAGATCTGTGTATCAGCGTTTGCATGTTGAGGCCTAAATAGAAATCAATCAATGTTTGCATCTAAACTTATAAAATTTAATCAAAGACTCAGCTAAGGTAAACTTAGGTTTTGATGACCAAAAATTTAGTTAATTTTGAATAGCATGACTCTACTAAACAAAGATCCAACAAAGCACAAATGATTGGTTCAACAATTATAATTGAGACACAAAACAAGACAAGTATTTTTGAAATAATTTAGGAAGTGTAATGGCATTATCACTCCCAAAAGATATGATAATGCTTTATTTCAAGACTTGCTAAGGCATGAAACTTGAATTTATTTGGGCAGAATAATATTACCTATTTCAATCAAGTGACACACACAATGTTTTGACATAAATGTTTTCTAAGTTAAATCAAGGTGTCAAATGGATGACATAATGGCTCCTCAAATAATGGAGTAATGTTGGACACAAGACTCATTCATGACATGGTTTAAACAATAAGTTTTAGTTCTAACACACCAAGAAATAAAAGAATAAATAAAAAAATATAACTAAGTATATCATCCTAGATCTTTTCAAGGTGTGGCAATGTGGGATTGACTAAAACTTACAAGTTACATCCATCTAGATTGATTCCATGTGCACAAAATTTCATGTTTGAACACAAGATAAAAAACACATCAATTGGATCCATGTTAAATGGCTTGTTGTGAAAAGGTCTTATCCTTTTCACGACCACTACATATTTCAATTACTCAATGTAGTGTGATTTCTTAAATGATCATACATTCTAGGCTGACTTGCCACTAATGGAGATGGTTTAACTACTCAAACCACCATCATAGTAGGGTGATAATAATTTGTACACCCCCTCATAGAGAGGGGTTAAACACTATCGGGAGATGAAGCCTTGGGTTAATACTTCCCTAAAGAACTTGTGATAGATAATGACATCCCCTTCACAAGCCAAAATGCATGGAAATAAAAGATAAGTAGAAATAATTTAGCATTTCTTTTAGATCACCCAATACCATATGGGTTTTAGGGAGAAATTAGGCAACTTTAAATATGCCTTAGACTAGGCACTAAATGCAATGAAAAGACACTTTTGATCCCACACATTCCCTATAGGGGATAGGGGAGAACATACACATGCTATACTTTTTACAAAACAAATAGTCAACAAATAAGTTACAAATAATTATGAGTGAGGTTTTGATTTTAAGCAATAATTTAAATGTGACATTGTTCATTACTAGGCCCCTTAGCTTAAGTGCAAAAATGGAATAAATTGCACAAAACCAAATGAAGAAAAAATATCTAGGTTTGTTTTAATACCAAATGTCTAAATGTTTGAGATTTAACTAAAAGTTCATTTTAAAACACTAACTTGAAATTTTCATGATTTAAGCATTTATTTTAAGCACTAAAAATGAAGTTTTTGTAAAAATTAACAATCCTAGTTCATTTTTAACACCAACATCCAAATGTGCAAAAGCTAACATGTTCATTTTAGTGCCCAAATTGAAATGTGTATGATTTAACTAATTACTTTTAGAAGCCTAAAATAAAATGTTCTTTAGTTAAAAAAAGAAAAATGGTGTTCCAATCTATCCTTAAACCTGAAATTGTTAGATCATAACATTCTACTTTGAAGCACTTTTGGTTTTGAGCAAATGTTCTTTGAAAAAATAGCTCTCAGGTTGGTTCTATGTTTTTAAACAGTGAATTGACGTCAATTTAGGTAGGGATCAATGTCGATATATGTGAATCGATGCCATTTCTATCCTATCTACAAAAACACATAAAATTGAAAATGTTTCTCATAAGAAAAGTTTAAAACAAAATATTAGATAGCCAAAACTAGTAAATTAGCATTCAAATCACATACATGAACTGTGATTGTTAGATAATAACCATCTGCTTAGAATCACTTTTGGTTATGAGCAGATAAACTTTGAAAAAGTAGCTCTCAAGTTGGCTCTATGTTTTTACATAGTGAATCAACATTGATTTAGATAGGGATCAACACTGATCTATGTGAATCAACATCGATTCTATCTTGTCTTCAAAAACGCATAAAATAGAAAACATGTTTTTTTTCAAATGGATTTTGGTTAGGAATATGAGAAAAAATCCAAAGAATAACACCAAAGTCTGTAATAAAATGGTTAGAAAAACAACATATAGGTCCTTGAAAACACAACAATTCTAACAAACCAAAGAAAATTTCAAAAGGACTTGCTCCTACCATATCTTATTTCTACACAAAAAGAATCGACATCTATCTATGAAAGACTCAATGTCGATTCACTATCAAAATTGAGCAAATTAAACAAATAAAACATGGAAAATCAAAGCAAAAAAATCTAATTTTTAAGGAATTCAAGCATTAATCCAAAAATTTATGAGTTGTATTTTGATTTCCTTGGTACGTGGGATGCTTTGAGTCCCACTAGGCATGCCAATTTTGATCAAGGAATCCAAGGAGGGTGGTTAGATCATATGTTAGCTTCACAATAAAATCAAATCAAAATGAAAGCAATAACACACTAACATACATAACACTACCTTACCTAGATCAAAGGGAGGAGTATGGTGAAGAAATACAAATGAACAAAGAAAAACTAAAAAGAGGAAATAACTTACAAAAATTCCTTACCAATTTCCTTAAATTCTCCAAGAGGCTTCTTCATTTGGCTTGCTCGGATTGTGCTAAAAAAGTCTTCATCAATAGGGCTTGGATATCTCCATCTCCTCTTGGAATTATGCTCATGCTTGGAGTATGCTTTTGATATGGTTTGAAATGGCTTGGATTAGACTTTTGGCATTATAACTTTATGTATTTTCTTCATGCTCTAAATCCTGCATTTTAACTCTACTATGTTCCAAGTTCTAAAGTTATATGTGCACGATAACTTTACACCAAAATAGATTTTTTTAATTCAATGGACAAAGCATTATATTTATAGGTTTATCAAACAAGCTTGGAATGAGTCAAATCCTTACCTTAGTTCATTAATTAACCTTAGTAGAGTTAAAAGGTGTAAAAACCTCATAATTAGCAATGAATAGGCATGGGTGGGATATTTTGGGATATTTGCAAAGGCTTGACAACTCACAAATGTTATGATGAAAACCTAGGATATTCTTGATTTTTGAATTTCCTTTTTGATAATTCATTTAATTGTTCATAGTTAATTCAATTTAGGAATTTGATTAGGATTTACATGTTAATTAATTATTTTTAGGCTTTTTAAAATTTTCAAGCTTTGATTTAATTCAATGTGTGAATTTGCTCAGTTTAATTAATTTATGGGCTAAATTGATTTAATTGCTTGTTATGAAGCCAAATTTAAGATGTTTATAAATTATTAGGCTAGATGTTCAATGGTTGGTAAGAATTTTTCTAAATTTGGGCATGAAGCCATTGGTGCCAATTTTATGTGTCTATATATGATTATATATCAATTTTTAGATTAAGTTGAGGGATGCTTTGAAAGCATGTTCTCCACACTAATTCAATATATGGTATTCCATATTTAATGGGGGCATGAATTGGAAGCATGTTCTCCACACTCATTTAGTATATGGTATTTATATCAATTTTTTAGACTTCTCCATATATAGTTGGAACATGCTTTGGATGCATGTCCTCCACACTTACATAATTCCAAAACATAGTTATATGATTGAAATTCATAGTTGTGGTAGAATTCTATACATTGGTACTATCGCTATACATAGTTTAAACATGAGACATATCTAAAGTGCATATGCTATGCAACATGTTCCTAATTTTAAAAATCCAAATTAGTTTCAAATTCTAATACTCTTTTATAGAGTATTACCATATCATATACTTTTTCATACTGATACCCCATGGACTTTTATAGACTTTTATTGAGTTAATAAATGTTAGTAGTTGGTTCACCTTTTGGTATGGTTGAGGTGATTAAATTTATTAATCTTTCTAAGTTTTTATATTAGACTTGATCATCTAACCTAACTAGGTTATAATTATCATTGAGTTGGATGGTTGAGCTAATCTCAATTACCAGGTGACAACTCACTTTTGCTCCAAAGTTGGGGGCATGTGCCTTACAATATTTATCTATCTATCTCCTTGGATATATAAAATTTAAATATTTATCTATATTTTTTATAATCTTAGTTTGAGAGCCTTAAAATGATACATATTTTTTTAAACAACTTACCAATAGGCAAGACAACTACATCAACACATAGGTGTACTCCTAATCCTTACTCTTTTAATTTAAATCTATTTCAAGTAGTTTTAACCCATATTATATTCACTAATTTTATACTATAACATGCTCTTGAATGTAGGTTAGTCACCATAAAATAATTTAAACTAGGCACATGAAAATACAAGGTGTGCATACACACCTAGGTATGCATTACTTTACTTTAAACTAGCAATTTCATTACTAGATATAAGGGAGGGAATTTAGATGATATTTTATGATTCTATAACACCTCAATCTTGTACACTTATCAAACTCATACCTTGGCTATTCCTCTTACTTCTTCACCTTTCTCACTTTTACAAGTCTCATACATGCTCTACTTTGTGCCCTTTGGCCTATATCTCTTAGTTCGACCAGTATTATTTTGATGACCCATGTCTTCTATCTTACCCATAATGCTTAAAATTTACTTATCTTCCATCTCTACTAGTTCTAAACTTTTACCTACTTTTTTTTTCACTAGATACTAACATCTAGGGTAGATGTTATCATTGACAATACTATATTGTCTTGGCGTAAGTGTCTAATATCCTAAATTCATCCAATTTGTAAATGAAACATATCCAAATGGTTATTAATCTAAAAGGATTAATATAAATACAAGATCAATCCTCATTCATTCCTCACCTATGAACACCAAAAAAAAGGACTAAAGAGCATTCAATTGAATAAAGCTTACCTATTTATTCCTATTTCCATATTAGTCATAGGGATTACACATCTACAAGTCTAAATTACTAAAGGAACAACCCAAAAGATTGATTTAGCAAGTTACAAGATAGGTCACTATTGTAGTTTATTTGCATATATTGTATGATTCACACATAATCCAACATGTAAGGGATAATTACATGATTATGAGACCCTATTATAGAGTATTGAATATGTAGGTAGTGCCATATAACAAAGGGGTCTTTAGGGTCAGCTCAAAATCATGTGCCCACTAACCCATTTTTTTTAAAGGTTACTATGAATATGGAGAGCTAGGGTTTTTATATTTCACAAGGGGTGATTGTCCATCACCAAGATTTTAATGCACCAAAGTGAAGGTGAGGGAAAAATTATAAACATCTAGGTGGTTTCATCCTATTTTAACATATATTTTATATAGGACACTAGCTTCGAACCTAGATAATAACATTTATACAACTATCTTAGGTTGATATTATTATCTATAGTGCTAGAAGCATGAAATATAGAATATGATGATTGTTATAGAATCTCCTTTCAACATAATTTTTGCCTATTCTAGATATATAACTACATTATCATCAACACTAAGTACATCACTTCTTTTTCATTTATATATCTAGCATAGTTGTACTTTCCATATTTAGACTATCTTAGCATAATAAATTTAGTGTATGTTTATATATGAGTTTAGCATATAATTATCCTACTATATATTTGATTATCACCCTTATTCCATTTCATTTATATATAACCATTTAACCCTAGATAACCCTAATCTAGATTTTTAGCATTAAATAAAACTAAGAATTGATCAATCATTTAAAAATATGTCATTCATTAGTTTGCAATCCATAAGTGCTAGGTCCAAGGATATATTTGAGTAGGTATGTGTTTAACCCTTTTTATAAAGAGTTATGTGAAGGATATACTAATCAAAAAAATGGATAAGCTATTCTAAAGTCAAGGCAATTAAATATTTCAAATTCATAATATTCTGATAGAGTGTTGAATTATGAAAGTATGTTGAATATAGAAAGTACAATCAAAATATAAATTTGAATATAACAACACAAAGAAGAGATAATACTTATGTTATTTGATGATGCATAGGTAGATCTAGTAGATCAAGTTATAATATAAGATAAGATGATGATCTCTAATGATTCATCATATTTTGAATATTTTCTCTATCACTCTGAACACTACCATCGAGATCTAGACACTACCATTGATACTTCTATCCTAAATCTGACACTTATATCTAGTATGTAATACATGTGATTTTTTAAGTTACCAAATATTCCTATTAGGTTTTATTTTTATCTTGCATATTTTCAACTCAAATCACACACATAGGTTTTGGATATTAGTCTTTACTCAAAATCCTAGGTCCTTCAATTTGGGCATGCCACCTTATAAAATGGGGGCTAGTTGGCTCAAGTGAATTCAAGATGACCTCAAATTTTCCTCTATCAATGAAAAATACCTATATATCCATATATTCTTAAGATGTCCTTAGACCAATGTAGTTCTCCCCCTTATGTGGTCTTGTGTGTGAATAATTGTGAAATATGTTATATGCAAGTGCATATATTGATCTAGCTTATAACTTGACAAATATTACTCATGGAAAAATATTTAAATGATTCATACTTGTAATAATATTTATCATATTACTAATTTGGAAATAATAAATATTAAAACATTATAACTCAGTTGTGGAATGATTAAGTGATCTTGACAAGTTTTTTACATAGTAATTTCTAGATGTTTTAATTTTGTTATAATGAATGGTAATTTTTATAACATAATTTTTGAAATTATATCATAGGAGGGTTAATTAATAAAATATTTTAAAATTTGAGTATTTTTAAGGCTCAGACAGTAGCATCGATGCTAATGTCCTAGTCTAGATGATAATGTCCAAGAGAATAAGAGGTTGTAGAATATTTGTAACTACTAGAGTAGGATATAAATTAGGTTTTATGTAGACTATGGGCTACAAATGATCTAAGCAATCAAAGTATTAGGTATGGACTATAAGATAAGCATTTAGGAATAATGAGATGGTAAATGTGAACCTTTTGGTATTGAGGTCATGAATTGAAGGGTTAAACCATGAGTGATATTTATCAAGTGTATGAGACTAATTTATCATATAAAATTAGATTTTAGTATCTACATTTTACCTCCTTTAATATAGTAGTGTATAAGGATGAAATTACAAGTTCAAAGGAAATAAATGCCTACCATGGTATGTACAACACACCTTGTCTTTATTAGATCCCTATTTGAATTTGTTATTTATGTATTACCTACAACCAAAATCATGTTACTATTAATTAGTGTTTATAATCTGAAAGTGAATAATTGAATTAATTGGAAGAAAAGAGATCAAGGAAGGAGTACAAATATGCATCGATGCAACCATGTTTCCCCTTGGTAGTTTACTTTGGTAATGATGCTTATTTGATGAAGTAGTAGAGAAAGAGGTTCATAATTGAACCTTGGATATGTGAAGATGAGAATCAGAGGGTGATCATGCCCCTAATATAGTTCAAGGGTAAGTTATTCCAAGGCCATCAATATCACTAAATCTCAATCATAAAAATCAAGTGTATACATAATCTAGCCAATATTTCCTAGGTCAAAAGGTCTAACCATATCAACCTATAAAAATGAAATAGTACGAAAGATACTGAGAGTGTTGAGTCTCAACTACACTACTCAAGGGAGCCAATTTTTTTAGTTAGATAAAGCTCAATTGGTGCATAGTCATAAGGTAAATGCATAAATGTGTATATAATATATATATATATATATATATATATATATATATATATATATATATATATATATATATATATATATATATATATATATGACTTGGTGCATTTTCATGACATATACCTCTAATGTGTCTAAAGCTAAAGTATTTATCAAAATATAATTTGATCTGTAAACTTTATATAATAACTATCACAAATCTAAAAAATTAATTCTAAAACCTATGAAAATCAATGCCAAATGTATTAGATTTTATCCATGGTATATATCTAAATCATGAAAATTGTATCAAATCTTGCCAAATTTTACAACTCTATGTTTGTGGAATCATGTATCTAAGACATTAATACATTGATATACCCCCCATTTTGAGGTGAGGGGAATGGAATCTAGTAGTCACATTATCTCAAGATGATAAAATAACCATTCCATATATGTATCAATCAAATAGTAATAAAGGATATAATAGTATCATGTATAATTAAATGCATCAATGAAGCTTGTAATATCCAATCACAATAATCCCTAAAATGTATGATATGGATCATGGTGAAATCTAGAAGTAATACACACAAGTTCAATAAACAATTAGACATACACATAAGATCACTCAATGTGATGAAATTATAAGTTCTAAGGAGACTAAAAACAAGGGGCATGCCTAAATGTCACACACTTAGAGGGGAGGTGTAGACACTATTTCTGAATTATATAGCATCTCAGTCTTGAAAAATTAGAAAATATATATCATAGATGTATCTTAAGTTCCTAGACCTTTCCCACTACCAAAAAGGTTGAATACACTATCTCTTTATGCCTGATTGCTTAGATCTTAGTCTAAACAATGCCATTATGATGACTTAGGCCTTTTATCTTTCCCATAATGTTATAAAATTACTTATCTTCCATCTCTACAAGTTCTAGAATCATGCTTTTTTTTAACTGCCTGAACACTTGTGTCTTAGTTAAATGCCTACATTGATGCAAATGTTTTATTCCAACATAAGTGTCCAGTGACCTAAATTCATCTAATTTTATAATGAAACATATTCCTATGGTCAGCCTAAGTGATTTAATATGAGATACTATCTAAAGTGATTGGAATAAATATAAGATTGATCCTCATTCATTCATCACCTAACACACACCAAAAAACACTCAATCAAGAAATCAAGTGAGCAAACTTCCCTATTTTATTATTTTTCCATAGTAGTTATAGGGATAACATATATATATAGGTTTGAAGTATAGAATCATCACTTCATGAGCCATGTTTTCCAAGTTACAAACTAGGCCACTTTATATACTTGATTATCACACATTTCATGATTTACACACAAGTGAACACATAGGGGAGAACTACATAAGTTTGAGGCCCTCTTCAAAATATTAGATATGTAGGCAACACTCATTGATAGAGAGATATTTGGGGTAGATTAACACCAGGTTCTTACTAACCTATTTTTACCATAACTATAATTAATATAAAGAACTAAGGTTTTATTATTTAATAAGGAGGGACAGTCCATGACCCAAATATGAATACACTAAAGTAAAGGAAACATACAACCCTAAATCATCTAGGTGGTTGAATCCAATTTAAGTAGGTATTCTATTCTAGACACCTATGTTTGATCTAGATAGTAGTGTTGATGCAACCATCTCCGGTCAACGCAAATGTCTGTAGTTATAGAGGCACTATTCCTAGAATAAAGGATTGATATAAAATCTAGATACAATATAATTTTTACCTATTCTAGATATAAAAATGTATTAGCATCAGAACCAATTATCTTATTTTTATCATCATTATAATATCTAGTATAGTTATACTTTCAATTTTAACAAATCTTAGCATAATAAATTTAGTATATGTTTATATGTATTTCATAAATAATTGGCCTAGTTTAAAGATAATATACCATCCTTGTGACTTAGGCTATCTCTACCCTTTTAACCCTAGATTTCCTAATCTAGATTTTAGGGTTAAAAATTTGGTGAAATTGACCATTGAAACCATGGTTGGCTTGGGGTTTTCTGTTTATTTTCTACAACATTCCAATTTTTGATTTTCAAAATGGATTTTAAATTTGTAATTTTTTTTAGATTTTTCCATCTTCAAAAAAATATATTTAACATGGATATATCTGTTAGTTACTTCATTTTATAGTACATCATGGTAATTTTTACTTATTATGTTTCATGTTTGATGAAATCAATTAAAAAGAGTAGCTAATTTGATCAATATAATGAGAGGGTTTCAAAACAAAATTAGAATTTAAGCCCACTTTACAACACTTATGTCAATAGTATTTATCCTCTTCCTCCTAACCCTAAGGAGGGTGATAGTTATCATCCCTCTAACCAATTACATGATATCACTCCTTCAAGGGGTAAGGTAGATGGTGTATGTATAAATATTTAATCTAAGGTACCTAGGGTTTGTGCTTGTGAAGCCTTAAAATATTAATTCATCTTTATGATAAATTTAATAGAAGAGTGGAAAAATAATTTCAATTCAAAGATCACATTATTGGTAAATAAGATTATATACCTCCAGGATCTAACACATGGTAGTGATAATCATGTGTTTGCATCCTTGTGTACCAATGTTATGCCAAACAAAATTTCACATCCAAATTAAAATCTATAACAACATACAAATAAACCAAGTTATTAAAAAAGTGACCAAAAGGCTAATAAGAGTCCAAGTGAAATCCTAAGAGAAATGATTTGAGACAAAGTCATCAAACTACCTCCTTCACCTCTTATCAACAAATCCAATTACTATTGGGTATATTATAGAATGCATGGGTATTATATAAATTATTATTTTACATTAAAGAGTAGTATACAAAGTCATAAAGGTAGTTATGATCATATCATTGATACATCAACTATGAACACCACTCACATTATGAGTAATTCTCCTAAACCACAAATACCAAAACAAAAAATGTGGTTACCAAAGAAAATTTAGAGTAAGAACAATTGAAAATATCAAAATTAGAGTAAGAAAGGTTCAAAAAGACAAATTAGATCAAGAATAAAATACAAGTTGACCTCTCAATAATGATACACAATTTTACAAATAGTATGGTGTTGGAAAGAACTATTTACAAAACTTTGGTTACCATGGTCAAGGATTGGGAAAACATTCATAAAGAATTACTCATGCCATTTCCACATATGATCATATTGACCATTAAGGCTTGGGCTATATTGGAAATAATAATGTAAATAATTCAAAGATACATTTTTTAAAATAATAAAAATATACTAATGAGAACAAGTCAAATAATAAAACCTAGATAGAAAAGGTAGCATCATAAAAAGAGCAATGGGCACACAAAATATTTAAACTAGGATTTTTAAAAAAGTAAGTCAAAAATAAAGAGACACTTGAAAAAATATAATGTTTCAAATGTGGATATAAAGGAGGAAATTACAATCTCTTCCTCAAATCAAGCCAAATTCACTTGTCATATGGATGATAAACAATCTTCAAATGAATAATTCAAAAAACTATGTTATGATCCACTCGGTTACATACCACATAATCTATTAATACCTACTAGGACTTGGTGCATATCGATTGAATCCTTCATCAAAAAATGAGAATCCAAATGTAGATAAAGGCAAACCAAAGATACAAAGTATAAACTTACCAAAATAACATGATTCACTTCCTAATTTTGCTATGTAAACATATGACATATTTAGCTAAGGAAATATTATTCATTTACCACTCCTAAAATATTATCCTTATCCTCTTGAGATTATTTGTTAGCTTATACAATCTGAAAATATTTAAAAAAAAATAAAATAAAAAATAAATTAAAAAATTCAAAAGTATGTTCAACATTTACATGTTCTATTACCTCCTTGGCATATATGTTGTTGGTTCCATGTTTGTAGAAAGCATATAATTTATTTCTATATACATGTGCTTTAATAATATTTTAAGTGTGATACAAGCATACATAGATACATTATCTATGCACTTTTAGATGTTGGTCCTTCCCTCTACTCATATTATATGGACATTGGGGGCATCTACTTATTTGATCACGATACATCCAAGTTATATCATTTTATGGTCACTTTATATTATCATGTTTGAGCTTATGTACTGCACATGCCTTTATCCATTCTTATATCTTTCATATTGTAATTGATATGTGATGTACTTAAAATTTTTTACTAATACATATATCCAGGGACCAGTATGATGTGTTTATATTGGTTGCTTATAATTTTCATTTTTGAACTTCCTTGAGTGTCTTGATTTACTTGTTTGAGCATTTGAATATGCTCCATTATTTATATCCCCTGTGACTTTATTTGCATCTTTTACATTTTAATATGTTATTTTTTGTTGTATGTATACATTTGAATATGTCATTCTTGTTTTTATGGACATTTGACTAAGTCATGCCCCTTTGATTATGTGAAATTTGAGCATGCCCCTTGTTTGAGGTATCCTTGGACCATTGTCTTTTGATTTGATTTTAAGTACTCTTATGTATGTGCTTGATTTCTTGTTGATATTATATTATTACTATCTAGATGTTTCCATGATCTACATCATGTGTCTTAGGACTTAGTGTGATCACATTCTTCATGCTTCAATGATATGTCTACCTAGACAAATTCCCTTTATATGCTACATGGTATATTCCCACTTTACATGGTTATCTTATCCTTTTGAGGTAAGGTAACTACTAGTTTCTACTTCTCTTCACCTCAAAAGGGGGGGCATATTAGTGGGAGCATGCCATAAAGGCATGACTTCCACATTGTTTCATAGATTTAGATTATGGTGGGGGCATGTTTTGAAAACGTGTTCTCCAAATTTATCCTAATTTTAGATTTAGTAGGGGCATGTTTATGAAACATGTTATCCACACTTATTCAATATTTAACATAGGTAAATTATACTGGAGGAAAGTTTTGGAAACATGTCCACTATATTGCCACTTATATTAGTTTTTAGATTTCTCCATATATAGTGGGGGCATATTTTGGAAATGTGTTCTCCACACTTACACCAATTTTTAGTTTTATATTATAATGGGGCATGTTTTATAAACATATCCTCCACACTTATATAGTTTCAAATTATCCAAATTCATAGTTATAATGTTTTGAAAACATGTCATGAACACTTATACAGTTTCAAATTGGCCAAATTCATTGATATATGATTTAGATACACATTTGTAGTAAAATTATATACATTAGTACCATTGTTATATAAAATTTCATCACGAGACATATCTAAGGTGAACATGATATGTAATGTATGCATAATATTACAAAATCAAATTGGTTTTAAATTCTAAACACTCTCAAGGAATGCCATCACCCATTAGGTTGGTCTTTTATAGATTGTATTAAATCAATGTACTGTAGGTAGTTGGTTCACTTTTTGGTATGGTTGAGGTGATTAAATTACTCAAACTTGTCCAATTTATAGTTTGGGATTGATTACATCATCCAACCTCACCAATTTTATAGTGTGAGTTGACTTGGTTCACTCATGCTCACCGAGTTATAGGTATGATTGGATTACATGATTGAGCTAAACTCAACTGCTAGGTGGGAATTCATCTTTTCTCCAAGTATGGGGGAATGTGTCCTCCAATCTCTCTCTATCTCTTTAGACATATTCATTTTCTAGATTTTATATTTGTCCTAATCTCATCTCTAATAATTCATAATGATATATCTTTTTTTAAATCAAATTTCCAAAAGGTAAGATGGTTGCACTGATACACATGTGTACTCTTAAACGTTTCTCTCTTTCAATTTCAAACATTTCAATGCTTTAAATTTTAGATTATATGCACTGATTATATATTGTAACATGCTCTTGGTTATAGGCTAGTCACTAGTAAAGCACTCAAGTTAGACTCAAGCAAAGAAAATGTGTGTTATGTAGATCAGGAATCTAAGAAGGGTTAGTCAATTGTTAGTGAAATAATCAAAACAATTTGAAGACATAATTACTCAAGCGCAATCCCTATATTGAGGTATGAGATTGACAAACAAGAAATGAAAATTAGAAGGATAAAAATAACACTTTTACCTCCTTTTAATATATGCTTGAAAATTGACCTAAAATAGTTGAGCTTGACCTATAAATGTATAATTATTAGTTGATGATTAAATCATTGTGTGGGGAGAACCTCTCTTTATCTACACTTGGTATTGGCTTTAGCTTGGAATGAGAGAAGAAAGAGAAGTGATGAAGCTTCTTGGAATAATATAGTAGAGTAAGCTTACATTAGGAACCTTTATGAAATGAGAGGTAAGAGGGATCTATTTATAGATTCCCTGAACCAATATGGGCTGTTCGTTTCATATTAAGATAGAGGATTGATGATCAGTTCTAAAATACATGATCACACTTTTAGAGTGTGTAAAATAGGCCATTTAAGGATTTTTTAGAGTATGGAAGGCACATTAGAAGAAAGTGTAGTCATTTTTCCTCTTGAGTGTGTAAGAGATGTAAGAGTGTGTGTAAGTGGTTATGTCATATGAAATCTTGCCCACACTCCACTCCACTCCATTGAATCTCCCCTATAATATCACCTATGTGAGGTAATCATTCAATTTTATATTTTAGGAAAATAGGCTATTCCAAATACATGTAATTTCCTATTATAAGAATGATTAGGATAATTAATCAACATGATTAATTGGCAATTAGAAGAAAGGTAAGGTTTATAATGTTTCTTTGTTAATTAAGTGTTCACTTAATTGGCTTGTGAAGACACTTGAAAAGGGATGATTTAATTCAAGATGCACAAGAGAAGATAAATGATGCAAGATGATCCATTGGTCTAATTAGGGATGTATCA
Organism: Torreya grandis; assembly: GCA_037957365.1. Taxonomy (NCBI): domain Eukaryota; kingdom Viridiplantae; phylum Streptophyta; class Pinopsida; order Cupressales; family Taxaceae; genus Torreya; species Torreya grandis. Next base: position 669,300 of record JARHVA010004424.1, on the reverse strand, counting down.
CTATTATTTTGGTTTAAAATGATAGTTGTTTGGGTAAATTAGGTCTAGTTGAATATTTCCAATTAAAATTGCATGCAATTGAAAAAAGTTATTTCAAACATAGTTTAGAAATAGAAGTGGTTAAAATGAAGTGTATACATTATTCCCATATTTGAGAAGGTGTTTGTGAGGAACTAGGCATAGTAACATGTTTTCAAAAATTGAAAAACATGTCAAGAAGAATTTTGATAACACTTGAATAATGATGTCTTCACTCTTCTCTTTTTTAAGTTTTATGAGTTGGTACACTTAGATTGATTCCCAAAAGGGTGATTTGGTTAGCCCTAGATACCCCCTATAGGTGATTGTTGGGGAAGAAGTTGAAACAAATGGACCCTTAAAAAAGAGAGGAAGAAATAATAGTTGATCACAATAATGTGTCCTAGTAGGGTGGACTTGATCATAGACTCAAGGAACTACCCTAGTAGGGTGAATTTTGATCATTGATTGGTATCAATGGTTTGACCCAATAGGGAAAATTGTTTTTGCTAAGAAATTATGATGAGGCACTTGATGAAGTGGTTGGGGGATAATAGACAAGGAGAGTTCTTACTTCAACATCACTGATTAGACTTCTAACATCTTGAATTTAGATATAACATAAAATGACATGTACCATGATATAAACACCATGACAACTAGACCATAATGTGTATAAAGACTAACCCTCGATCCAATAGACAAGTGAAAATAAATCACAAATGATATAAACCATGATGACAATGCTGACATATGATAATGGATGGACTCAAATACAATTACATGATAGGAAGCACCATGATGATGACCCCACCAATTTAGTGTATTGAGTTAAGGTGAGGACAAAAAAGGGAAACAAAAATAATGCAAAGAAATAAGCAAACACAAATTGAAAGACATGACATAAAGCATCTAGTTTTTTAGAGAAATGCACAAAGAATAATCAAATAAAATCAGAATAAATAGACACAAACACACCATAAGATAAGTAATTAGTCAATCATTTGTGCATGTGTGAGTGTAAGGGGTTACTCTTGGGTATTTTCCCCTTAATATTTAGAGGAAAATTGGCATGACAAGAAAAAAACCTAGATGGAAGGGGGGAATAAAATAATAAATAAGGGGTGATTAAACTGACTCTAAATGTCCCATTGCAAGTGGACGCTGCCTAAATAGTCTTAATGAATTTAAGCCAAATGTAGTTTTCCTAGGGATATGGAATAGAATAAAAGTGATGACAAGTAAGAGATTTGATTATAGATGAAATAGGAAGGGAAAAATCATAAAATGATGAGACCATTTTGAGATAAATTGGTAATGAGAGTGTGATTGGTAAAGAAACTAGTTGAGTTGACTTGGGATGCCCCATGCATCCAAGCGCTACCTACATAGTATGTGCAGATCTCAGGCTGATGTAGTTATTATAGAAATGGGAGTGAACATGATTAGGAAATGGTCAAGATAAATAAAAATGGTCATGGTTGGATAAGAGGTTCCCACCTGGAAAATGTGATAAGCTACACCATCCAAAATAGATGTAAAGCCACTGGTGTATAAGATGATAAATCAAGAAAAAAATTTTGTGGCATAGTATCTCTCATGGAGATTTTAGACCCTTTTTCAATCCTTTTTATTTTTAGGATTTTAAAATTTTTAGGGTTTTTAACATCTCAACTCAATGGAGGATTATGAGATACGTAATAGGTTGCTTATAAAATGGTGAGAATGTGGCTTATGTTTCTCAAAAAACAATGAGAACATGGAAAAGGCATGATCAAGATGACCTCAAAAACTAAGCGTTGCCTATATATTCTAAATATACCTTAAGTCAATGTAGTTTAACCATAAATAAGAACTACTATGAATCAACAATAGGGTTGAAAACATGAATGGCATATGAATCACACATGAATATAATAAATGGTATGAGATTCAATAAAGAATTAGAAGATGTAGTTTCTAAGACCATCATTTAGGAAATTATGCATAAGATACTCTAAGATACCACTCATCTTGGATGTGCTGATGGTGGCCAAATCTAACTATTCTACTAGAAACTTTTTCTAAAATTTGGCATCCAGAATCATCTACTACATTGATGAACCAAAATCAAGATAAAAAATGGTAATAGGATGAGGGAATAAGATCAAGGTGGATTGAGTCAATTTGAAATGGGATGAAATGAAAATGTTTTTAGGTTGTGCCCCTAAGTAGGGGTCCTCATAGACAATGTTCAAGAAAATCAAGTGTAAAAATTCTTGAGATGCATAATATTCATGGGCTCATACAACTCTTCTCCTTATGGTGTGGACAATATATATGCTCCATATCCATGATTTGTTGTGATGATGAATGTGCCCAACCAATTGGGCTCAATTTTTCACTTCTTTTCATGGGCAACATTGGTATTATTATGATTTTACTTTATAACTAAGTCACAAATTTTAAAGTCTCTATAATTGATATGTTATTGTAGCTACAACACAACCTATTCTGATAATCCTAAATATTATTCAAAATTGCTACCTTATTTTCATCAATTAAGTCTAATTCCTATAGCTGAGAGACTATGTATTCTTCTTCATTAATGGTATTCTTCAGTAAGATGCACAATGGGGGTAGATTGATCTCGATAGGGAAAATAAATTCCATACCATAAATAAGGGAGTGGCTCTTGTAAGAGTGTAGGTATTGGTATGATATGCCTAGAAGGTGGGAAATAGTTATAGATGTCAATCATGACCAAAAACATTAACTATATTTTTTTCATGATTTGGATCAGGTTTTCATTATATGCTTCTACTTGATCATTTATGTGAAGGAAATAGGTCGAGGAAAAATGTTGTGTGATCTGTTATTTGGCATAGAGGGATTTAACATCCTTATTTTTAAAGGAGCCATAATTATAAAAAATAATATCAGAAGGAATGCCAAAATGCTAAATAAGATGGTTGAGGATGAACTTAGATATCTAATTACTATATACAGATAATATTTTTAAAATTTATTAGTTAGTGATGAATTGTCTCTTATAAGACCCCATTGAGACTCAATATCTCTGAGTGCACACCTTAAAGGGTACACTGAGAAAGGGGTGGACAAACTATTGGTGCTTCATAAGATTGTTATTTCCTATACCAACTCTTAAAACCAACACAAACCTCTCCTATATATTTCCCTAAGATTTGACACCTCCTTTACATACTCCTCTAAGAAATCAACCTGCCAAAGTAGCCCATACCTAAGCCAAAATATATTTTTGTTGCTTACTAAATGAAGTCACATGGGTTGACCCTGTTCTTAAAAATAATCACATTATCAGACTAGCTTAGCCCATCTGACCTAGTCTGGGACCTAACTATATTTATTAAAGAACTAGGTTGACTGGGCCAACTATGCTGGATAAAACTTCATAAGAGTTTAGGGTTATATCTAGCTACATAAACACATAATTTTTGACATTTTAAGTAGAGAGAGATAGAGATAATCATTCATTTGCACTTCTTTACAATCTGCTCTTCCGCCATTCTATTTAAGCAGTCATTGCTTAGGGTTTACACTTGGAAAGAAGAATCTTGTCTTGTGGAAACATCTTGAATGTATAGGAAAAGTCATATAGCCTAGAATTAACCTATCTTTATGATATTTTCAAACCAAAAAAATTGTAGACACCAAAATTATGTTACACACATATGTGTAACTACCTATGTCAAGACCCCTTTTAGCCTATTTTTTATTAATAATAATTAGCCTCCCTAACCCATGATTTTACCCCTCACACATTTAATTAATTTAAAATACTTAATTAAGTTAATTAAAAACCCATTTTTCCACCTTACCTAGCCATCTCACCCTATGACTAATTCTCACCTGATGAGTCACCTTAAGCCCTGGTCCCCTCATCCTAACTACCCAAGACTTATTCTCACTTCAAAACTAATTGCCTAATCAACTACCTCCTTTTTAACCTCTTATTTTTACCATTTTGTAATGGGTGCCACACTTGGCATGAAGAGAAACATAAAATAGGCTAAAAATAATAAGGTTTGCCTATTCTAGGGCTATCAACATTGGTCAACCCATGACCAACATTAGCATGATTACTGATGTCAGTGATATAAGCTAAACTCTAACCTGAAGTTTAGGTCAAAAAAAATTAAGAAAATTCATTCTTACTTGCATTCAAGCTCTCAGCATTTAACTTTCAACATCCTAACTTACTATCATCTTACGTAAGTCAATCATGATAAAAAACTAAGCTCTTGAGGACCAACAACACCCACTTATTCTCTCTATTCAAGCCATCAATTTAGACTACCTGATAGGGACCATCAATCTAGAAATTATCATTTAGTGACCACTACATCTAAGTACAACACTTATTTTGTAGGTCTTTTAAGAATTTATTCTACTATCACTTTATATCTACTGTGCATTATTTTACACAGTCCTGACCAAACCCCTGTGAGGGAGTTACAAAGCTTCCTTTCTTGTTTCCCCTTGACCTAACACACTAAAACTCTAACTAGATCTACCCAAACCATACTCTCTCTCTCTCATAACTCTCCCCAACCTCCCATACCTAATCAAAACCATTTCCTAACCTAAAAAAGCCTTCTACAAGCTCCTACGTAATTATTTCCCCTACCGACCTCGACAGCCTAATCGACATCGATCACCTTCACTACCGACCTCTATAGTATAACTGATATCAATCACTCCCCTACTAATGTTAGCAACTATGGATTCCCTAACCTTTCCAAAACCTACCCAAACAACTTCCAAAACATAAATAGAGTATACCACGTATAGTCTGTTACTCTACTACATTTAGGTTGCCAATAATGGTAATATTATCTATCTTTCACTCTCTGTTTACCTATCTTTTAGTTATTTATTAATCTTTTATCTCTCAAAAGTGGAATGTCATCTCTAAGAAAGTTTCACACTTTCTAGAATAAGCACATAGCTTGGCAAGCCACTCATTTATCTAATAACAAACATCTTGTGGTAGTGCTTTATTAATTGTAAGTAGTCCTCCCCAGCCAAAGAGGAGTGCTCACAATGTCTGGATATAGTGCACAAACCAATCTAGGTTCATTCTAATCACTTATCCCTCTCATTCTTTTCTATTTTCCTTTAGACTTGAAATAGACAAAATTTAGTGAAACATTTCTGGCACACCTAGTGGGACCCTGGAGTTTTCCTTGGGTTCATTTCTTATTTTAAGCATTCATATAGGTGCATTATAGTGAAAAATTAATTTCTTTCACTTTCTCCTTCTCTTCTCTCTTAAAATGAAAAATTCAACATTTTGTTTTTTGTTTAAAAACATTAAACTAAGATTTTATTTCTTTTTTGTTTACCTCTAAAAGCAATTTATTAATTTTTTTACAAGTTAAAAATAATCTCTTCTTTACTTCTTCTTGCATGCACATTAGGATAATGAATTTCATTCTCTACTCCTCTTTTCATCTTTTTTTCATTCAAATCTAAATATTTTAGATTTGGGTTTAAAACTTACTACATTTCATTATTTGCTTACTACATATTATCTCACCTAGTTAATTACAATAATTATGAATATAATATAGTAAACCTATGTTACACAACCAAATCACATTCACAAAAATAAACATCTAAACTCACCTGAGAAAATGCCCATCAGGATTTCATCACCTAGTGGATCACCTTACCCTACCTGACTATCCTACTTGGATTTCACCACCAAGGGGAGAACCCACTCCATTCTCTAGTGGTGTATAAACTCTAGACAGAAGGTATATTTTGGCTAAGCGACCTAGCTTGGCTCTAGGTCCATGAATTATGGAGAGCAAGCTCCTATAACAAGCCATGTACCTAGTCTAACATAGATTTCCTCTTGAGCACTAAAACTAACCTAAAACTAGCTCTAAATTGATTTTTAGTACCTTTGATAACCAAATTCTCTTTTCACTATCTGATTAAGGCATAAGCCAACACAAGACTAAAAATTAATCTCTAGGACTTAATAGTTACTAGGTGTATGTTCTTTTTCTGCTCTAGTTTACTTTTCTATTACATTCTATATTTTGGAGTTGGTAAGGATGTTTTCACATTAATTCATAAAATTCATAATATCTCTAATACTCAATTTTTATAACCTATCATATCATATTTTCTGAGTGTTTTTCTTACTTACACAGACCTCTTGCATCCACTGTTTTACCTAGTTTCTACTTTTAGGTTTATAAAACATCATATTTTTTATCTCCCTAGATATTAAAATGATTGAAATCAGTTAACTATACCAACATGACATATTTTATCTATTGACATTCATTAACTCATTAAAATTAGCAAAATTTTTATACCAACATCGGTTAACTTACTGACATCGATGACTGTGTAATTTTCATTGGCTCAAAATAGCAAACTAAAAAAACACACTTACCTACACTCAAACTTGGTTTTTCCTTATTCCATCACTAATACAGAGTAATAATAATATTTATACTTCCTCTTGCATGGTACTAACATGAGCTCAAGCCAATTTTTTTTGCCGATTATGCAAGCTGGCAACCACTTCCACCTTCCCCTCTTGTTACTGAGTTTGTCATGGAGCATACTTTAGATATAGAGCATAATCTAAACCCCAAAAAAATTCCCATTATGCCTAAGGGAGATCAATATTTTGTTAAATTTATTGATTGTAATGTTGTAGCCCTTGCACATTACCTTGCTCTGAGTTGAACCCATAATTCTTTAGGTGACCCAATTTATGGTATGCCAACCTCTCTAGTGGAAACAACTTCAGTTTTAGTTGCCTCCACTATTTTAAGTATGGTTGCTCAAACCACCACTTCAACAAGTAACCTAACTATAAAAAATGTCCAAAGTTTAGCATCGCCAACTGCTCAATCCCACCTAAACCCTGGAGTGACTTCCCTACTTTCACAACCACAAGCAATACAGTCAAATTTTACCCCATTTCAAAATTTAGTGGTACCTATTCTATCTACCCTCATGCTTATAATTACCTGAGTTATGACTCATCCTTCATCTAGTTTAACCATGCTAGTAACCCAACCTACAATAACAACAACCAACTAAAGCATAATCTCTAACCCAATGGGACAAGCCCCTTTTCTTTCTACACCCTAGCCTATGACTCATTATCCTTATGTTGCTCCAACACAACCTCAACAAGCTATGCCATACACTCCCTATGATTCCTATCAGGTTACCTATAATTTAGGAGGTATCCCCCAAAATAATCCCCCTCTAAACCTCATTTAGATGTTGATGGACAAGATGTCTAATCAAGAGACATCCATTTCTAGTTCAAAGAATGTATTATCTTATGATCAGATATGCAATGAACCCATCCATCCTTCTGTGTCTATTCTCCCTTATCCAAGCCAATGGGAACCCCCTAAATTTACTCATTTTTAGATTAAAGAGGACCCATAATAGCACTTGTGAGCATTTAGACATGCTTGTTATTTAATAGGGCACACTGATGCATTATTACTTTGCACTTTCCCTACATCTCTTTCAGGTGTTGCCTTGGATTGGTATACCTCTATAACTTAGCACTCCCTCTTCTCATTTACCCCACTATCAAAAATATTCTTAGACCATTTCTCTATTAACATTCTAAAAAGGTTTCTATTACAGACCTTTATTATATCAGATAATTTGATGACGAATCTATCACATATTTTATTGCTCACTAGAGAGGCTTGATTAATTAAATCTCCTTCTCTTTACCCCAACATGAGCTTATTAATCTCTTCTCAAGGGAATGTGATAAGCACATCTCATCCAAACTATGAGTAAAAACTTTCCACACATTTGATGAGGCCTTTACAATGGCACAAAAACTCAAGGTTCACACTATAGATGAAGACAAAGTCAAGTTACACAGTAAGAATCCCAATTCCAAATCAAATGACTCCTCCTCTTCTAAAACTTCTCCTTCTAACTAGAAAGTTAAAGGATCCACCAATGTGGTGGTCATTAAGTCAGCTTCTTCCATAACCACAAACCAATCAAATTCCTCAACTTCCCAAAATCTGACCAAGCAATTCCAATAACAGTATGAACAAAGACAATACACTCCCATTGGGGAGTCATATACATCCATTTTGGAGAAACTATTACAAGGTGTCATAACCCTTCCTTAGATCAAACCTCCTATACATTTTGACCCCTCCCATCCTATTCCAACTTGGTAGGATGAAGATGAGTTTTGCAGTTACCGTCAAGTTAAAGGACACAATTCTAATAACTATAAGGCATTTAAGAATATTATTCAATATATGAATGACATGGATGTGTTCAAACACCTTTTCCTAACCATTCACCCAATCAAAATATTTTTCAAACCATAACTAACTCAGGTGATCATAATATCCATATGGTTAATATGGTCTTTCCTTTATCTCTAGTTCAACCTTCCACTCAATAGGAGACACCCATTTCATCGACTCCTCCCCCAAAATCAATGGTATTTGTTTTTTCCATTATTCCTCCTTAGGTAGAAGAACCTATTTCACTCATTCCACTCCCTCATGAGGAAGAGCCTCCTTTACCACTTCTTTTGCCACTTGAGGAGCCTAAATGCTAATTCCTTTTGCACTAATATTACCTATCCTCTTACCACTTGAAGACCACACCATACCCATTACTCAACCACATGTTGAAGGGAACTTCATTCTTGTATTATACCCTCTTGAGGAACCTTATTCACCTACCTCTCCTCTACCTACAGAGAGTAGTGCCCCATCCACTCCACCTTTGCACTTAGAGGAGTCAGTATTATCTACTCCTACAATAGATGAGAGACCTATTATGCTTATTCCAATTGTACCACTCTTACCCCTTCTTTTGCCTATGGAGGATCATAATTTACCTATGCCTTGCCCACATGTTGAGGGAGCCATAATACCTATGCTTTAATCTCTAGAGGAACCTTCTTCACCTACCTCTCTTCCACCCATGGTAGACCATGTCTCTTCTCCCATCTTTGTCGAAGAGGACCCCATTGTAGTTCTTTCTCATCTTTGGCCTGAAGTAGAAAAAACTAAAAATTTCCCTTTTTCTAAAACACTTCAACCTTTTAAAGACATAATTGAAAGGCCTACATCAACTTTATCTAAACCCTTCTCACATTTGGTAAAAAGTCTAGAATTTCTTAACTCTAAGAAGCTAGATCATACAAAATTTTGGGACCAACTTAAAAATCCTTATCCAACGCAATGAATGTCAAACTTTACTACCAACCCTCTCACTACCCTTTACCCCAAGGTCTTTGACAAAGCTAGAGATTCTTTACCAAAATCACCTAAAATTTAGCCATCTATGTCAAAACCCTCACCCTCATAGGAATTTACCACATTAAAGTAGATCAAGCCCTTAGGTATACGCCCCATCTCTAATTTAATTCATCCACAAGTGAAATTAGATTTAACTCCTCAACCACAAGTTGGAGTTTCATCACCTGAATTACAAAAAAATGTTAAGCTTCCTAGATCTCACTGATCCCTTCTTCAACCCTCAAGTTTACCATATATTTTGGGACCACACCCCTCTACTTTAGTTGGAATATTATCAACCCAAGAAAAACAAAAGGTTAAGTTACCTCCACTCCTACCTTTGCCATATGGTAGGCCTTTCATATTTGACACTAAGAAAGTGATAGAAAAGCATGTAACTCCATCATCACCAAACAAAACACCACATAAAATTACCTTTTTAACATTGAAATAAAATAAGGTGTCCACTCCTATTAGCACAATAAGGGTGAGCCCACTTATAGGCTCTCAAATATTTTTCCTACATCAGTTCTTGAAATCTTATGTAATAAATCTTCCTCTCATTAAGCCTTATAATCCTCTTACAATGAAGTCATCTTGGCTAATGATACAAAAGTGTGTTTATATCATCATTCACCTGGACATGATACTAAGAGTTATAAATCCCTCATAATAGTCATTCAACAATACTTTAATGTCGACACTCTCTTTAATGATACTCCCATTAACCTTCCTATTATTCCACCTTTGGAATCCACAGTGCCTCCTACTATTCCACCTAGATTCAAACCCAAAGATGTGGTTATAACCCCTTTATCACCTCCTTCACCTACATTTTAGATTAACATAGTTAATGTGGTCACACGGTCACAAAAGAAAAAAGATAAAGCTAAGGAAAAGGTCACTACTCCTTGGGCTCATCCCTTCACTAAAAACACTCCTCCTCCTAATCATAAGATTTCCATCTTGGGTGTTCCTAAAACAACATCTTCGAATGTTATTCAAAGCTCAATGATGAAATAAATTCACTAAACTCCTATGAAAATGTCTTTGTATGAGTTAATCCAAAACTCATCCCAACACCATCAAGATTTGATTAATGCCTTGTAAGTGATTGAGGTATAATCAGATGATCCCCAACCTCTTACAGCTTTGGTCAGCTCCCTTAATTCCATCTCTCTAATTTCTTTTAGTGATTCAAAAATTCCACTTTAACACCCTGAAGATCATGATTCTACCCTTTTTATTACCAAATATACTAATAAAACTCATGTTAAGAGAGTCATGATCAATGGGGGAGCTATTTTTAATATTATTTACACCCATGCCTATAAACAATTAGCTCTTCATGACAATTTCATGTCTCAAATTGATGTGGTACTCCACTCTTTTAATAATACCATAGCTACTATAGTGGGCACTATCATCTTATATATCCATTTCGATCCCCACATTATTCTTAAGCTCTTATATGTTATGGAGGGAGATTTTTGATATAACATACTACTTGTATGACCTTGGATATGTGTTATGGCATGTGTACCCTCAACATTGCACCACTGTATCAAGTTTGAACATGATGAACAAGTACATATTATACCTACTGAACCACCTCTATTTAAAACATGCAACATGACTTATAGTCCCAATGATGTTCTCATTCCATTAAAAACATCATCTTCCCTACATGATACTTTTGAAGATTCCACAAGTTCCACTCCCCTAGTTACACAGATATTGGCAATACAAATTCCTAATAAATATCTAATGGAGGAGACATTTCAACATTTATCACTCAACAAAAATCATTTATTGACACTTGAAATATTATATACTTTTCAAGAGTATGGAAATATTCATATGAACCCAAATTATAATCCTCACATTGGGATGGTCATCCCTTATGGACCCCCTAACCTTCAAACCAATTTCACATATGGGGGAATTGATCGATCTCCCACTATTGGCAATCCATCTTCTTCACCATGACCATTTACCTGTGACTTATATTTCCTAAGAAACCCTAGTTTTAAACACACGTATCTCTATCGATGTGCCTAGAAAGGATTTGGTTTGGGTCATTATGAACAGGGTGTCCATATGCCTATTGAATATCCTACTAGCAACACCATTGAAAATACCAAAAAGAGGCATGGAGTGGGATATGATGAACCAAATAAACTCACTAAAACTTCCCATGAACCAATTATTGAAGAACTAGTCTCTCCTTCTCCACCTTGTTCTCCACCATCACCTATTGAATCAAAGGTATGTATGCCTCCTAATTGTTTTTCAATAAATGCCATCCATTTAGGGCCTCTCACCTATTTCCATGGTAAGGAAACAAGGTCCCTTCCTCTCATTCATCATAAAATAATTGATGAAGACTCTCCCACTATTAACACTATTCAATGTTAGGATGATGATGCAATTCTCAGCTACATGGGTGTGGATGATTCTTATATCTAATGGTTTTTCCCATATAACAAACAAGATATGTTAAATGAATCAACAATTGACATCAATCTACCCTCTCATGATAACCCTTACATCATCAAGATTGGCCAATATTTGGATTCCTCTAAGCAAAATGATTATGCCACATTTCTTAATGACCATAACAAATCCTTCACTTGGTCTTATAATGACATGCTTGATATTAACCCCTCTATCATCACCCATAACATTGTCACCAATCAAGATGCTAAACCTGTTAAGTATAAGCTTCACAAGATACATCCTCATATTTCTCTTCTTATCAAAGAAGAGCTCTAATGCCTCCTTTTTGTTAACTTTTCCAACCTAGTGACTACTAATAATGGATTTCCAATATTTTTCCTATCACCGAAGTGATCAAGGGAATTCGTATTTGTACTAACTATCATGATTTAAACCTTGATTGTTCAAAAGATGACTTCCCATTACCAAGTATCGACCAACTTGTTGATCTAATAGTCGACCATGAGATGCTATCACTTATGGACATGTTCTCTAGATATAATCAAATCTTGGTCACTCTTGAGGATCAACATAAGACAACCTTCATTACCCTATGAGGGACTTTTTGCTATCAAGTCATGACTTTTGGCTTGAAGAACATTGGTGTGACCTACTAATGGGCTATGACCTATATCTTTCATGATCTCCTACACAAAATTATGGAAGATTACATGGATGACTTACTCAGCATGTCTAAACTTTGTCAAGATCACTTGATGAATCTTAAAACCATATTTACTCATCTCCTCTAATATAACATTCAAATAAACCCAAAGAAATGTGTCTTTAGTGTTATTTTTTATAAACTTTTAGGTTTTATCATTTCTCTCTATGGTATTGAAGTTGATCCTACTAAGGTCAAAGCAATCCTAGATATGCCTCTACCTACTAATATCAAATAACTCCATAGCCTATAAGTCAAACTTCAGTCAATCCATTGATTCATCTCCTAGTTGTTAGATCATTGCCAACCCTTTCACCATCTCCTCAAAAAGGATGTCTCCTTCCATTGGAATACATATTTCTAGGAAGCTTTTGATGCACTTAAACAATATCTCCTTTCCCCACCAGTTCTTATTCCACCTAAGGAAAATCAGCCTTTCTACTTATACATCTCCATAATAGATCATTCTCTAAGTGATATGATTGTACATAAAGATGACCAACATCGAGAGTAGGTGGTTTACTACATAAGATTCATACTTATTGATTATGAGACTTGATATACCATATCAAAAAACTTTGCCTTACATTAGTCTTTTTCACCTTCAAGCTTCGCCATTATCTCATAAGTCACAAAACCTATGTGGTCACCCATACTGATACCCTAAAATACATGTATTACAAGCCATATCATAACCAACATGTAGCTCGATGGCTCATTATTCTTGCCAAATTCAACTTAGAATTCATTCAAAAAAAGTATATTAAGCAGAAAACAATTATTGACCAGTTAGGTGCTACCCCTTTACCTGATAATCAACCTTCAAACCTCAATTTCCCTGATGAATCCATTACAATGCTCTCCACCGATGACATCTCCTATCAAATGATGATGTTCTTAAATAGATCTAAATGTCAATATGGCAGGGGTATGGGGGTCATTCTTATTCCTTTAAATGGTGAGTCTATGCCTTTGTCATTTGAACTAGATTTTGAATGCACTAAAAATATGGCTGAATATGAGGCTTTGATCTTAGGACTTCAAACAACTCTCTTCTTGGGTATCAAATACATAACTATTTTTGGTGATTCTTAACTAGTGGTTAACTAAGTTAATGGTTCCTACTTATGTAAAAATGAGATTCTATAGTGGTATAAACATCATGTAGATACATTACTGGGATCATTTTACTCTTATCTCTTACAAACTATTCCTCGATCTATAAATAAGTTTGATGACATGATGGATTCACTTGATTCACACATACCCTCTTCATTCTCTTCCTTGAGAATATATGTCACCATGCATTACTTAAAATTAGCCTTCTATGTATCAGATAACATCCTCTTTATTAGAAATGTAACATCTAACCCACATGACTTATGGTACAAATAACTCATAGATTATCTTTCCTTCTCTATTACCCCTTTTGATCTCTCCAATAATGGGAGACGTGCCTTCATAAAATTTGCCACTAATTACACTACACTAGGGGGAATTCTCTACAAGTGAGGTTTTGATGGTATTTTTCATAGATGCCTCACTCGTATTGAGACTCTCTTCACCATTAAAGAAGTCAATGATGGGATTTGTGGTGGGCATTTTAATGGTCACATAGTTACAAAGCCTATCCTTCAACTTGGTTATTTTTGGCCCACACTTCATCAAGACTGTACTGATATGTTTGATGTTGTGTCAAGTGTCAAAAACACACTAACCTCCTTCACATTCCAAGTCATGCATTACAAGTCACCAAACACTTTTGTCCCTTCTCCCAATGGGGCTTAGATCTAATTGAGGAGATTAACCCTCATTCATCCCTTCATCATAATTCTATCATTACTAACACTGAATACTTCACCAAATGGGTTGAGGCCATCCCTCTCATCTCCACTAAAGTTGACAAAATTGTTGACTTCATCAACCATCACATCATCTATCATTTTGGTGTCCCTCATAAAATTATAACAAATAATGGTAAATATTTCAAAAATAAGACTATTGAAAGTCTTTATGATACATTTGGAATGAAATTAATCTTCTCATCACCATACTATCCACAAAAAAATGGATAGGCAAAAGCTTCTAACAAAACATTGACCAAAATTCTCATGAAGGTAGTCAACAATACGGGAAAGGATTGATACACACACACATTCTTTTTGCTTTATGGGCTTACTGCACTAGCATTCAAACCCCTATGGGTGCTACACCTTTTTCCTTGGTATATGGGATGGAGGCTATTTTGCCACTTGAAGTCCAAATTCCTTCTCTTCACATTTTGCTACAAGACATACTTACTAATGATGAATTTCACCAAGAATGTTTGGCTCAACTTGAATTACGTGATGAGCACCGTCTCATGGCCCTCAACCACCTCTAAATCTATCAAGAGTGTATCAAATGTGCTTATAATAAAAACCTCAAAGAGTGAAATTTCAATATAGGAGATATCATCTTAAAAGAAAATCAACATGTGATGAACATGGAGAAAAACAAATGGGGTAAGTTTTCTCCTAATTGGCTTGGACCTTATATCATAACTTACAAGTATGGCTCAAGAACTTATCACTTGTCTTCTCTTGAAGGAAGGATAGAACCCAAGCCTTTAAATGCCTTACACCTATGACCATGCTTTTTTTAACCAAGCATCACTCTACCTCGTGTTTAACTTGAGCTCATCCCTTGAGCATCCCTATTACATTAATTTCCCTTCCTCTTCACCCTTACTCCTATACACCTAGTTAACTTACATATTTGTATGGTTTTACCCTTAAAGTGGAAAAATCCTAAGCCTCTATAGTCTTGTCCATGACTAAAATCTAAAAAAAATAAAAAATAAAAAACAAAAAAACAAATGGGATATGTGACAAGTTATAAACTCTCAGGTCATGCTTCTTAATGTAGACTACTCCATTAAAGGATAGCTATGTACCTTCTCTTTGATACTATCAATAGATTTCTCCCTTAAAGGATAGCTATTTAAACTTAAAAATTAATGCTTAGACCACTCCCTTTGAGGATTGCTTAGCCAAGCTTTGTTCTCAAAGGGAAATAAAAATAAAAAAGGCTTCTCACATTGATCAGATTTATACGACATTAACCCATACAAAATCCCATTGTAGGCTTCCTGCATTGATCAACTTACACCAAAAAAAATATATTTAAGTCATAGACTTACCTATAGTAGCTCTCGGGTCACCCACAACATGGGCATATCATCCCCACTTTGTAGGTTATGCTACCCAAACATTTTCCCTCATTTTACCATTTTTCCCTCATAATCTTTCAAAGGACTGTGAAGCTCACTTAACATAAGGTAACATGATGCTTCTCTAACAAACACAATGGTTCAAAGATATAAGGCATGAAAGAGGCTTAGTTTCTTGAGCCTATTTATGTTCTAGTTAATGATCTTTTCTAGTACATGAGTATTCTACCTCTTTATTTTCCCATCTAAACCACATGTCGATCTCTCTATTGAGATGAAAAACAATGTCATACCAACACTATCGAATCCTACTCAATTTAATTTATGCATACATCATCACAAATATGGACAAATACTGAAATAAATTAACATAATAAACTTATTCATTTTAAGTATACACCATCACAAAATATGAAAAAGTGCTAAGATGAAACTAACAAACCAACTATGCATATACCATCACACACATGGGAAAGACTAGTCTAACTCAAATAACATGATCAACATTAACATCAAAATTAAACAATCAACATCAACATGATCATAATCATAATAACCACATCTCAAAATCATAAAAAAATAAACATTTCATATATATATATATAGGATCAATAACATGTCCATCAATACATCATCATAATATCATCTCTCTCAAAATATACATCTCGCATCTTTAGCTCATAGACTGGTGTGTGTATATATATATATAACATATGTAACAAAAAAACAAACTCTAGCACTCAAAGTCCTCAAAACTCTTCATGTGGTCATGAAGTAGTGTCATCACCACTCTCTACTCATCTACATCTATGTGAGCTATAAGTTGTGGCCTATGTCACTGATCTCTCCTACTCTCTAAACTTAGAGTACCTTTAAATCTATGGAAATTACCTAATGGCCCTCTCATAATAGGAAATATCATCAAGATCAGTAGTATATCTCACCAGAGATATAGTCTATGGTGGTCCCATAACACCTGCTAATGGCCCAACCTGTATTGGTCCCTAGGGTGGTGGAGGAGGAGAAACCTATAACACTCTAACCTAGCCCTGTAGTGCTATAACCTTGCCTTATAATGCCCCAACCTAGCCCTACAATGTCATAACCTACCCCTGTAAGGCTAATACCTATGCCTATGCTCTATTTCTAGCCTATAGAGCTACATCTTGTGCCTATATGAATGCATTTTTCTCTCTCACCAACCCCTATAAATTTGGTGGTTCACCTCCCACTGGGTCCCCTCCTTTCTCTATCATCTTAATCACTCTCATAGCTCTATTTTTTATCTAATCACAAGTTGTAAATGAGTTTGGTTGACTTTTAAAACCCCTTTTATTGGGTTTGGTCAGCCATCAATGTTAGCATGCTTGACCTAATCCACTGACATCGGTGCTTATACCTACTAACATCAGCAATATTTCCACAATGTGCTAAAATTGGCATTATTTATTACTGATATTGATAATGTCATCGACATCAACACCATTGCAATAATGTTTTTGCTAAAAAATAACCCCAACTTTTTAGACTTTATCCATACTCTGGGGCAATTTAAAGATCAAGTATATCTCCTTGACCATGACTGCCAAACTGGAGATCACATATATATCCCCAACCATGAAAAAAACTATTAGAGATCACTTAAATCTTCACCCATGATGACTTTTCTTAGAGATCATGAATATCTCCTTGCTCATTGACCCTTTTACACCAACCTTGCATTACTTGTCTTGACCACTTATTCTATTCTACTATAGTTGGCTATTGTGCACATGCATGTATATTAGGTGTTTTGGATGGCAACCAAGCTCATCATATCACCTTTAACCCTTTTGTGTTTACTAGGGGCACTTCCTACCTTAGATACCTAGGAAACATCAACCATTGGAGCTACAACTTTGATTGTTTTGACCTATTAGCTATCTCTTACAAGCTGTGCTTTGGTTATTTCTATTTGAGTTCTCCTCAACTTTGCCTATTCTTAAATTTATCAACTATATCTCATAGTAGTATATGCACATGAAGTGATACTCAATTTTATACCACTCAACCAATTACCTTTTTATCAAACTGGTACCTAATTTTGATTTCTCCTCCATCGATTCCCATTTTGAGGGGGGATACCTCAACTAATACTTGGAGCATCTAACTCTTGTTTTTATCTTGCAAACTTTTTAGTAAGAATTACAAGATAAAAAGGGGAAAATTTAGACACCAAAATTATGTCACACACATGTGTGTAACTCCCTATGTCAAAACCCCTTTTAGCCCATTTTTCAATAATAATAATTAGCCTCCCTAACCCATGCTTTTACCCCTCACATATTTAATTAATTTAAAATAACTAATTAAGTTAATTAAAATACCTAGCCACCTCCCCCTATGAATAATTCTCACTTGATGAGTCACCTCAAGACTTGGTCCCCTCATCCTAACTACCTAAGACTTATTCTCACTTCAAAACTAAATTCCTAATCAACTACCTCCTTAACCTCTTATTTTTACCATTTTGTAATGGGTGCCACACTTGGCATAAAGAGAAACATAAAACAAGCCAAAAATAGTAATTTTTACCTATTCTAGGGCTATTAACATTGGTCAACCCATGGCTGATGTCAACAAGATCAGTGACATTGATGATATAAGCCAAACTCCAACCTAAAGTTTATGTTAGTAGAAATCAAGAAAATTTATTCTTACTTGCATTCAAGCTCTTGGCATTTAACTTTTGATAGCTTGGCTTACTATCATCTTGAATAAGTCAATCATGATCAAGAACTAAGATCTTGAGGACCAATAACACCTACTTATTTTCTATGTTCAGGCCATCAATTTGAACTACCTGATAGGGACCATCAATCTGGCACTTATCATTTAGTGACCACTACAATTAAGTACATTAGTTATTCTATAGGTCTTTTAAGTATTTATTTTACTATCACTTTATATATACTATGCATTACTTTACACACTCCTGACTGAACCCCCATGAGGGAGTTACAAAGCTTCCTTGCTTGTTTACCCTTAACCTAACACACCAAACTTCTGACCAAATCTATCCAAACCATACTCTCTCTCATAACTCTCTCCTACCTTCCAGACCTGATTAAAACCATTTCTCAGACTCAAAAAATCCTTTTGAAAGATCTTAGGCAATTATTACCCCTACCAACTTTAGCATCCTAATCAACATCAGTCACCTTCACCATCAACCTCAGTAGTTTAACTGATATCGACCACTCCCCTATCGATGTTGACAATTTTGGATTCCCTAACCTTTCCAAAACCTACCCAAATAACTTCCAAAACACAAAAAAAATATACCACCTATATTCTATTACTCTCTACTACATTTAGGTTGCCAATAATGATAATATTATCTCTATTTCACTCTCTATTTACCTCTCTTTTAGTTATTTATTACTCTTTTATCTCTCAAAAGTGGACTGTCATCTATAAGGAAGTTTCACACTTCCTAGAACAAGTTTGTAGCTTGGTAGCCCACTCATTTATCTAATAAAAAACATCTTGTGGTAGTGCTTTCTTACTTGCAGGTAATCCTCCTTAGCCAAAAAGGAGTACTCACAATGTTTGGATATGGTGCATAAACCAATCTGGGTTCATTCTAATCACTTATCATTATCATTCTTTTTTGTTTTCCTTTAGACTTGAAATAGACAAAATTGAGCGAAACAACAACCTCTTATAAAAAACCATTAGCCAAGGGAGATATTGAGCCTCAACAAGTTCATCTTCAATGTAAGTATTTATAATTCTTATTATTATATTTTGGTAGATAAAAGTAACATAAGTAATGAATTTTGGATGTATTTCTCTCTCCATGCATTAGGATTATATCTATATTGACTTGATTAGAGTTCTTTACATGTTTACTTTTATGTTTATTATCCCCATTTTATGCCACTTTCTTTGATGAGCACTATATTAGATTTACTTTAATTTTTCATTTAATTTGATAAGAAAACATAGGACCTATCTAGGTTTATTATTTGGTATTGCTTGACTAGAGGCTTTGAAACCCTCTCTAGTGATATTATGTGGTAAGAGACCCTTGTTGTACCCAACATTCCCCTTTCCTTTTTAAAGAAATGGGGACCCACATTTTTTTGATTTGGACTATATCATTTTAAATTTTCATCTATGTAGTTATGAAAGTTTTATCAGATTACTCTTTAATATCAACACTCAAAAGTATTAACAATGATATTTTACATTTTGGACTAACTTATTAATGCCTTTTGGAAGTTTTGTATTTATGTAGGTTTTGGGACTTGGTTTTATTCAGAACTTTTTTGTTCAAGATTTTTGGTATTTAGAAATTTTAGTCAATACTTAATTTTGGAATTTTTTTCATCAAACATTTTGTTTAGAACTTCTTTTTAGAAACTTTGCTCTTCAAAACTTGTGTTCAGGATTTATTCATCAAAATTTTTGTTTGGAGTTTTTGTATTCAGACATTTTGTTTAGAGGATTTTTTATATATTTATTCATCAAATTTTTATTTTCTACTTGTGTTTGGGTTTTACAATGTTTAGAGGTTTTATTCCAAATAGTCTTCATCAAAGTTTCCATATTAGAGCTTTTATTTGGACATTTTGTTCGAATGGTGTGTTGAAGGATTTAGTCTTCAAACATTTTATTTTAGGGTTGTGTTCTAATAATTTGGTTTAAAATAGTTTTTGGCTTGGTCTCAACATGAAACTTGACTCCTAAGTCCTGACTCCCAACTATTGAAAGCCCACTAGACGTAACTAGTGAAGTATAACTACTCAAAGACACATACCAAAGAATGTAAAGATGTAACTTCTCTACCAACTAAACTAATAATATTTAAATTTTTTAGGTAAAGTGAGTATATGAATATTCTAAATTAAAAGTGCATGAACTAAAATTTAATGAAAAAAGACTATATCAATTACTTGTAGCCATCGATGTGTTCACTCGATTATAAGTAAATTTTAAGCTCACTTGCTACTCTATGATCAAAGACCTATCCAATTATTAATACATTTCAAAGAATTAATTAATAGAAAGTAATTTTCACACTAAAGGAAAATAAATTTGAGAAAACTAGACAATTATAATGGTTTCATCATCCTAAAGCTTCAAAGTACTATCACCATCACCATTTTCTATCAAAGATTATATAAAATATATAGAGATGGTGTTTGATACAATAATATTCAATGAAAAGTATGCCAAATACTCAAAATTATAGGATTCCATTGATGTTGTCGATGAATTCTCTCATGAAGGAAATTTATCCCTAACATAATACCAATTAGTGACAGACCTACTCTCTCACAAGAGATAAGGACTGCACTTCATGGTAGTCAATCCCAAAGTTATTCCCTACATTGACCTACTGTAGGACTTGTTATTTATCAACAACGTGACACAATATTCCTTCTTGTATCACATGGATCACCAAATGGTCATGTCTTTCATATTTGGTGATGATTTCTAAAGGAACTTATCTTTACCAATTCTAGATGCTGTATTTGATAATCATAGTGTGGTAAAGTGGAACAAGGACAATTCAATTGAGAAAGTTCTGAGACCATGGATTATTCCTAGGGTGAATATGGTCCTAAAGGGAAAATCCCCCACCCCCATTCATAAATTTAGAATGGGGGTTCATATCAAGATGACCCTTCTAAATAGACTATATGGCATGCCAAGTATCTATTTTGTCTACTTGGATTAGGTGCCACTTTTAGACATGCTAATGACATCCAACATGATGTTCACTCTTAGGGAGATTATTAGTTGAAAGATAAGGGAGTAAGTTTTACATAAAGGCAAAAGGCCTAATTCATTATGATATTTTTATATGATGTCATACCTACTCGATGCTATAATGGGCATAATATACAGGGACTTTAGGGAGCTTTGGAGCCCAGTCACATACTATATAAAGAATTAAATTTGAAATTATTTTCAATTCATGCACATATATGCATTACAAAACATATGACCCAAATTATAGATGACATATATCCTTAGGTATGGTAGGCTATTCATGAGGCCCCACTACCTAGGATATCTAAGATTATAGAAGACACACTGGCACCTCAGGATGACTATTGGCTATACCCAAACTATATGGTGATCATGGTCATTGGCCATAAGGTAAACCCCTTACCCCTCCCTAAGTATGTGACAAATAATACCATAGAGTAATAAATTGCATTTTAGCTCTATTTGAGTGTGGAAGAGGATTTGATAAAGCAAAAGAAAATCACATTTTATAGATCTCACATTATCATAGGTAGAATGTGCTATATAATGAGGAAGCATTTTAGTGATGTGGGTAATAAGAGGAGGCATTATCAGTTGGCTACCTTGTCACATAGAGACTAAGATCTTCATGGTTTAATTTAAAATCATATCCAAGGCTTTGGTATTCCATACCAACATGTTCCCTATGACCATGAATTTTTATTCTTAAATGCACAGTATGATGCCCAAATCATATAAAGAGCCCAAATTGTAGGTCTCAAAGAGGATCATTTGAAAATTATTCAAGAAAAACCTTCAATTTTGGTATATAAAATGCATAAAAGGTTGACACCCCCTGGAGGATGGATTGCTTCAAACTTTTGGGGTAATATAGCCCAACAACAAACATAAGAAAAATATGAGATTTATTAAGAATAGGCTCCATAAATATTGAAGACTATTAAGATAGACCCTGGTTTAGATGAAACTAAGTAGAAAGGAGCTCAAGAGGATCTAATTGACTTAGACTCCTCTAATGCAGAAGGCTAAGATCACCCAACTGCACCACCATTGTATACATCCAAAGTGTAAGAGGTTTCTACTACTAAAATTTATCAAGGCTCCTCCTTAGCTAAGAAATCCATGATTTGATATAAGAGGAATCCAAGGGATCCTCACCTCATAGAGAACCCTATATATACATAATATTTTCAAGCTTTTATCACTTACTGACACTTTGTATCTTACAAGAACCCATCATGTCTCAATATCTCTAAGTTCATGCCTTAAGGGGTGCACTGAGAAAGGGATGGGTAGACCATTAATGCTTCACTAGATTTTTATCCCTTTTTCCACTTGTTATCTACACACTTATCTCCTAAAAACATTATCTCTAAGCTTATTCTTATCTATTGTACCCTTTCTAGTCATTTGTTACATTTTATCCTCCCATTCCTCAACTTAATTCCCTTTTGTCAATCAGCTATACTAGGTCAAGTGGGTCGAACCTATATAATTTTGGGTAATTTTCACTTAGAAATTCATTTAGCCTTTGGCCGACCTAGCTCATGACCTAGTGAACAATTATTCAAAATTATGCTAGGTAACTGGGTCGAGCCTATTGGATAGGATTTTTGGAAGGGTTTAAAGTCAAATCCAAATATATATACAAGTTCATTTCACCATTATTTAGAGAAGAGAATAATAAGTAATAGCTATTGAACATCTGCTTATAGACCATTCTACTTGAGCAACAAGCTTAAGGCTCCATACTTTCTTTGGAGATACAGATCTTGTCTTGTGGAGAAGTATTTAAGATGCATCAATAGGTTGTGTATCCTAGAGATGATTTTTATTTATAATCCTTACATACCACACCAACCTCTTCCAAATCACCTTAGCCAAGGGAGAGATTGAGGCTCAATGGGTTCATCTTCAAAGGTAAGTATTCTTAAATTTGTTCCTCCTTTGTAAGATTAGTTAGATATGAATTTGTACTTATCTTCCATGTATTAGGATTTTGTAGAAATTGACATGAGTATATGTCTCTTATGCATGTTTAATTTTATTGTTTATAACCCCCACTTTGTGCCACAAGCTTTGGTGAGCACTCGATTAGATTTTATTTACTTGTTATTAGTTTAGTGAAATATTAAAACACGTGACTCACTTAGGGTTATTGTGTGGTTGTGCTTGAGTGGAGGCTTTGGAACCCTCCCTAGCACTATGTATTATATTAAGAGATCCCTTAATAAGGTCTATTAGATCCCCATATTGGTCATGTTCTTGCTTAACAAATGTGTCCCCAATCGGAAGCATATGGTATGATCTATCTTCTCTGAGTTAGGATTGATTTATAGACATGATGCATTTTTAATTGCATACATTCTGGTGAATTTGACATGAATCTAACCCTTGTAGGTTTTATTTCACTTATTTCATTATTTTTTAATTTTATTTTTCATATATTTGTAATGCTGGGTTGATTATATTAGCACATTAATAACTTTTATGTGTAGGTTTAACACATAGTCACATCAATACGACTCTATTATGTCTATGCAAGTTGTTCTTTAGGTACATGCTACTAGTCAAACCAATCAACACAATATACGTTTTCAAGCTTTTAGACATCTAGTTTAGCATACTAGGTCGACCCAATCAACCCTATACATTTTTAGGCTATCAACAATAGGTTTTTACAAATTTAGGTCGATCCAATTGACATAGTTAGCATTATTTTCAAGTATAAATAAGAGTAATTTAACAAAAATATTATTTTATCTACATCCTCTAACCCACCAAGGTTCATTTCTATCCTTATTTTTCATTTATTGTATTTGTTACAGTTTTATTTTCATAATTTGTAGTCTTTAAAACTGCCCTTATATAGTTAACTAGGTCAACCCTGTGATGTAGTTATGTATTCTGTGTTCTATCTAAAAAGCTAGGTCAACTCTATTAACGTAGTTAATTTTTATACCTTTGATTCTATAGTAAAATAGTAAAATTATTGACCCTCTTTAGTATTCTCTGCATACATTATTAATTGAATCAACATTGTACTATGTTTCAAAGTTGGAATTAACACTTATATGCTAGTAATTAGCTCACACTTTCATTTCTTGTTGCTTGCATGCTTATAATAGATCACATAGTCTAATTAGGTGGGTTTTAAATATACCATTTAGTTTCAATATTTTCTCTTTTATGCACACACTACCAAATCACAAAATCTTAAAAGACATTTTAACAATTATTTACCCAAGGCCTACCTACTTGGATTTCATTACCAAGAGGGAAGTCAACTTGGTTTTCTAGACAAGTATAAACATGTGGTTGATGGTATATTTTGGATAAAAACATGACAACCTTATCACTATGGTGTGTGAAATGAAGGGGTAGGCCATAATACCAAGCTGATACCATTACCAATATAAGTCCCTTTCATCCCAAACATCCTAAAACCATCCTTATATTGTTATCTAGTTCTTTACTTACAACCAACTCCCTATCGCATCTAAAATTATACTCTAATAATCTAACAACATTTAGGTTGACCACTTAGTTATCTTTTAATATCAAAGTTGATTGCTTTCTCTTTGAATAATTGTATGTTGTATTGTAAAAAATTGCATTGACCAACATTAGTGCAAGGTTTTATGTTGTGTGCCTCAATTAGATCAACCTCATTGATCTAATTGATTGTATGTTTCATTTCATTTCTTGACTTCATAATTACTTTCAAAATTATTCTTGTTTTAGTACATAATCATTTATATCAACACAATATCGTATAGGCTATCTATTTTTCCTTGCCTGCTATACTAGGTCAACTTAGTCAACCCTATACACTTTTTAGCCTTTATTTTCCATACTAGGTTAACCCAATCAACTTTGTATAAAATTTAGGGCTTATTTTCTATAGTAGGTTGATGCAGTTGACTATGTACTATTCTTTTTAGTTCCTATCTCCTTTCTCTTTGCATCTCTCTTTCCTTGTTTAGTCTTTCTCCTTCATCATGAACTTTCTATTTAAATATAACATTGATTTGTATTCAACAGACATGATGAGTCTTACCAACTCTCATAAGGTCTCCCATAAGTAGAGTAAGGATCCTCTCTTAGATGAGAGTAATGTTCATATAGCCACTCACACAATGAACTATGGGACCCCTCCTCATTCCTCTTCATAGTGTAATCCTCTCTTTTCACTAGAAGATCAAAATTGAATTAGAGTATACCCCTGAAATGCTCTTCTTTATCTCTAAATTTACTCAACATCAAGGAAATTATCCTTCCACCATTTACCATCTCATGATTAGTGGTCAATCCAAAGAGCCTCATTCACCTTCTCCCACATTCTCAAATGGATTTGGAGCTACTAATTTATTTTATTCTCAACCTCTTCCCTCAATTATGACCCCTTCTCATACCATGACCTCTGATTCTTTAACTTCTTCTACCTCCATGCCTAGTATCTCCACTAACATGGTAGGTTCTACATCTAGTGGGCCTATCCTAAGACCCACTATTATTAATATTTCCACTAGTGCATCATTTTCTACCCAAGGTAATCATGCTTTTAGTGCTTCCTCTTCTCATCCCTTCACTAGTCTATCTTTTACCACATAAGCAAATTTTTATACTAGTGCCTCACATTCTAATAGTTCCTCTCAAGCTCCTACCAATACAAATAGTGGTACCCAAGCCACTAATACCAACTCTAATAATTAAAATAATGCTAACAATTTCAATCAAACCCACCAAATATTATTACAAACACTTAATCAAATGAATAATTTTCAAGCTCATAATACAAATCAAATGATGAGAATGCAAAATCACCTTCTCCATCTTCAAACTCATCCTCAACCAATGTCTTAAGGCATGCATAATCAAAATGTTCCCCCACCTCATCTTCAATATTCCCAAGGTGATGTCATCCCTTAATCTCCTTTGGTCAACAAAACCATTAAGCATATTCAAAATAAGCATCATACCACTCAAATTGCTAATATTGATATAGGAGGTATTACCCCTACCATTTATTATAATGGATCAATTGATCCTACCCTTCATCTAAAAACATTTGGAAATATTTATAAGGATTGGGTCAAATTAAACACCTTTTCCGCTATCAATATCCTAGCCAAAACCCTCATGGGTGATGCTTTAGATTGGTACAACCAAATTAAAATTCATTCTATTACTAGTTTGGAAGATTTAGTAAATGCTCTAGTTCAAGATTTCCAAATTAGTGATCTTCCTTAGAATACTTTGGCCCACTTTATAAATTATAAACAACTTGAAAATGAAACTTTCCAAGGTTTTTTTAAAAGGTGGAAAACATTGTCCAACAAATGTGAACATAACATGGCTGATGATAACCTTTTCCATATTTTTACTAATGCTCTTTTTCCCAAGTTACAATATCAGGTCTACACTCTCTCTCCATGTACCTTGGAAGAGGCCATTAACTAAACAAAACATCAAGATTTCCTTATGCATCAACTCAAGCTACCCCAACCTTCTGTAGGTCCTCATATCTTACTTAAGAACATAAATCATAATGCTACCAATGATGGTGTCATAGACTCTTATGACACCATTCAAACTATTCATGCTATTGTTCGTAACCAATCCTTGGAACTAGTTCCCCCTTCTAAAAAAACCAATCCTAATTATCTTCACCTAATAACATCAATGTTAACAAACCCATTTCCTTAGCTAAATTACTAAAACATCTACCTAGGCCTCTACCATGAGAAATTGATCCCACTCATCCTATAAAATCTTGGTATGATCCTAACAAGTTTTGTTGGTTTCATGCTAGTTGGGGTCATTCTTATGATACCTATAGGTAGCTTCATAATTTATCCATGGATTTTATTCTTGGTCCTAGTTTTGATCATGATTTAATCATTCAAAAGTGTCAACAAGCCTATGACATTCCTTTTAAGGCTCATGAAACACATACTAAATCTTAAGCTTTACATCAAGCTAATGCTCATTTATATATCTTTCAAGACCCTATTCCTAATCAATAACCTAATCAAGATACCCAAGACAAGCCCACCCATTCCACTAATAATGTAGAAAGTTTTTTTGACCCAACTCATGAAGAGAATGTGGTTAATATGATTAATATGTGAAAGGTTGTTGCTTTCATCGATTATCAACCTATAAACACCCCTTCATTATCTCACACATTTCATGTTATCTGGTATTCCTCTCCAACTCACTTAAATTATTTGGGGAAAGATGACCTTATAAATTTATATGATGTAATTCCCACTCTTCCCTTAGATAACACTTCCCATTCTATTTCTACCATCCCTCCATCTTCTTTACCTAACATTTATGATAATCAAGCTTCTATCAACTCTTCTTCTACCTATTCTTAAAACCAAATTAAACCAAATTCTTAATCTTTACAACAAAAATTACAAATTTTTTATAAAACTTATCCTTATTATAAAAAAAAATTCCAATGCACTTCGGTTCCTCCTTCCAAGGACCTCCTTCAGCATTATTCACTTATTTCTAACAACCTTCTTATGGGTTATGATGAGTGGGATCACATCATGAAAATAAATAATCTCCCATATTAAATTATATTCCTTGAGCTTATGAGTACCTCTCCACATCATCAAAACCATCTAATGCAACTCTTATTCAAAATTAACATCCCTCATCCTCCTCAAGTAAGATGCAAAATAACCTTATCTAGATTTGAAGATAACATATTGTAACAACATGAAGAGATGTCCATCCATGTTAAAAAAATAATGGAAACTTCTCTTTCTTTAAAATTTACTATCACTTTTATTATTCTTGATGATATTCTAATTTATGTGCATGATCCTCCTCTATTCATTAGTGTCCAAATTAGTGATATCCAAGTCAAGCGTTCCTTGATTGATGAGGGTTCCATCACTTATGTTGCCTCTCTCTATTTTATCAAAACCCTTGGATATTCTAAATTCAATATCAATTCTACACACTTCACATGTTAAGGATATTATTAAATTAAAATGCCTCCTTTAGGTTGTGTGTGGATTCTCATTACCGTCCTGCCTATCACCGTTCATGTGAAGGTGATGATCTTTAACTTTCCTCTATCTTATAACATATTGCTTGGTAGGTCATGGACTCACCATATGAGAGTTTCTTCTTTTTCCTACCAATGCATTAAATTACCTCACAATGGATCCATGTATAGGATTCAAAGTGACACTAACCCTTAAAATTTTAAATAGTTCTAAGACCGTGGTGTCTTCAAGATTCCTACTCTTGAACCTTTGCCTAGTGTTCCATTCTATGAGTCTCAATGATTCAAATTTCCTATCAATTACACTTGAGATTATAATGGTCATCCCAAACTCATTAGGAATATTCATCCTAACCTCTTATATTTTGATGATGATGAACCTGATGAGATCAACCTAAAGATTAAAACTTCCAATCTCTCACCTTATCTCATCTCTCAGCTTCCTACTTATTTCTAGCCTTGTTCTCACCAATCTCCTTGTGATGATATTCCTATTGTCTTGACTAAGAAACATCATTATATTCATCACACTTCATTAGATGAAAAATTAATCTCTATGTGTTTCATTGGTCTTCACACACTTGACTATGATGATGGTTATACCTTACATGATCCATTATTAGGTGGTCTTGTTCAAGCCTATGATGATGAGATTATCCATTATCATTCTTCTCTACTTTAGTATTTTCATGTATCTTCCTATATTCCATCATTTATAGTTCCTAATTTTAGTATTTTTCCTCTTTATCATAGGGTAGAGATGGTACTGACACCTCTAATTTTTGAGGAACCTCATAGGAGTATGCTCATGGATTGTGCTATGAATGGGCCTTACCACTTTACTAGGTATCTTGATCATTATAGCCTACTTATCCCTGAGATGCATGTGACCCTTCTTCACCCTTATATAGACCATACCCATCCCTTAATAGATCCTACTATTGTTGAGCCCATTTATGTTCCCACTATAGTTGAGCTCATTCTTACTCCCATTTTAGTTGAGTCTCTCCCTACTTCTGATCCCATTGCTCCTTTCATTGAGCCTAGTCTCGTTCCTTCCCCACCATCATCTTCTCTTGGTGATGGTTTAGTTTATTTATGTTAGATGGGTCTATTTACCACCAAATGGGATAATTAACCTTACCAAGTTTTTTTCACTCTTGTTACACCTCCTCCTATGAGTACTTATATTAAGCCTACTAATAGGCATATCTATTGCTTCAATGACATAGATAACCATTCTTATATGAATTATTTCAAGCCATGATAATATATTGATACTTTGCATCCTTATACCTCTCAGTATTTAGATAAATCCATACCTCCCCCAAACATACTACTTGAGTATATGCCTAAGTATGGAGAGGTGTATTGTCTTTGGCACCAATGTAGCACTGATCACATCGATCATTGTTGAATCCTTCATAAACACCTTAAAGATCACATTATAACTATTCCCACCCCTTTTTCTATTCCTCCCATAGTCATTATCTCAATAAGGATCCCCCTTATTATCCTATGGTTCTATCCCCTCCTGTGGTCCTTTTTCACCTCTTATTTCTCCAACCATGAATTCACCCATGGACCTTCCCTCACTTATGGATCCTTCTATTCCTATGAGTCCACCTATGAATCCTTCCCCACCAGTGATTCCTACATCTCCCATAGAGTCCACTCTCATGTATTCTTCTAAGCATTCTTTGCTTGATATACCTCCTTAGCATGATCCCTCTAACATTCCTACCTTTTATGTTGAGGACATTAGATGCGAATTATTTTCCTAATTTTCACTAAAGATAGATGAGACATTAACATTCATTCACCTCCAACTTCATAAATATCTATCAGATGTTTTGGATAATGTGTGTGGGAAAATCTATCAATATTTATGAACACATGCATGGTGTTATTTACATTTTCATTTGGATTGGATGTGTACTCCAATCTTATCTTTATCTATTTAATATATAAATTGACATTATGTCAAAATTCTTATTTATTTTACATGGTGAATTTAATTTTTCACTCTATATTGCTTATACTATCATTTATGTTTGCATATAGACGTCTTCTTTATCATTAATTTCTTTTTATCTTGAGTTTCTTTCTTAAAATTTCTCCTTTATTTTCCATTCATAATTTTTTGCTTTCTTATATTTTTTTCATAGCTAATTATCATTGTGACTTAGTTATACACACCTAGTTCCCTTTATTCATTCCCTCTTTATCATGTCATCAACTAGAAAATAATTAATCTAATTATATTATCCTTTCACCGGTCAAGTTTGGTTCTCCTTTATTCCTTTTTCACAAACTAAGCATATACATGGTTGAGAATTGAGATAAAATGTTGGTTCATTGTTAAACCTAAGTGTCTTAGTCAGTCTTATCTTTGGTTACTTAGCTTCCTTTAGCCTAAGCCTATAACTCATTCATGTGTATCACTCTATCTCTCATGATTGATGATTCTAAGTCTATATAGAGGAGGAATCTTAAAAATCCTTAAAAACATTCAAAATCAAAAATCATTTAAAAAAGGCAAAAACATTCCAAAATTCTTAAAATTTAAATCACACTAAAAGACATAATTCAAATCACATCTCCTTCTTCTATTTGAAACTCAAACTCCACATATGGCCTCATGATAGAGCCAAGGTCCATTGGGGTGTGATATACCAATAGATTTTAAAAGGAGAATACAAAAAGTTTTCGTGCTACCTATTTTCTCATGTAAGTAACCAATCTTCGTAGTATACTGATGGCTCTGTAAGGGGTCTTGAGGAATGGGGAACACATCATAAAAATGTAGGTTCATTTTACTTTTTTTGTACCAATATACCTTCATGAGTTGATCTTAGTATCATGCTTATTTTCCTACAAATCATTGTATTTATAGCAAAAAGGTTTCCTTTGTAAATTGATTGTCACTAGTTACTTAGTGTCTTTTTATGTCCTTTGTATGCCCCCTATCTCCTAAGGTTTTCTCATAAGATTCCTAAGTTATTATTTTTACATTCCCTTTTTCACTCCCTACATTCTTCATATTTCCTTTTGAGAAATATTATTTATTTCATTAATCATTACCCTTGGGATTCCATTTATGAGTTACATTATAAGACCATGGATAGGATCTGATCTTCCTAAAAAATTACCATAATTTCACATTCCTATTACCAAAATCCTTTATTACCATATTTTCACATTCATTCCACCTCATTGGTGTTACATTTTTGAGTTACCATGTAAGACCATGGATAGGACTTGACCTTCCTCACAATTTTTTTGAATAATCCAAGTCACAATCAAAATTACGTGTCAAATATGAGATAAGATTTGATCTATTATGAAGTTACACATCATTGACATGCTTCCCAACTTGATTTATTATTTTTTATGATTACTTAATTTCTGTTTCACTTTTAGATTCTTATTTTCCAATTGCATGTAAGAATCCAACCATTTCTTGAATTTTTCATACTTCCCATCTTGAATTAGTGTGATAACTTTAAGACCAATTTTGCCAATTTTGTTTTTCTCTAATACTTCCCAATGCGATTTAGTATAATTGATTGAATTGATTGATTTTTATTTTATACCATTTTTCCTTTCATGTGCTTTCCACTTTATTACATTACTTTCATACTTCCTAACATGATTTAGCATTATTTTACTTATTTTAATTTGGTGCCAATTTTTGGTTTAAAAACAAACTTTTTACCACCCTTGTGGTTATTTATACTTAAGTCATTTTCTTGTCATTACACATTTCCTAACTTGAAATAGTGTGTAGTACATTTTTGATTTATTATATTTTACCAAGTCTTTTTGCCTATTTCATTTTAATCATGAATGTGTCCTGCATAATGCTAGAAAAGAAACCACAACTCATATATTTACCATAGCATATACAACAGCAACTAAATAATGTGTTATAAAGAAATATATCCAAGAATCCACAACCATAATAATGAAAATATATACAATCAAAAATATAAATCCCAAAATGAGATATCTCTATATATATCATGATTTCTAATACAAAAATACAACCATATACAAATCTCTAGCTCTATGACTGGGCCCCATCCTGCCCATCTCATAGCCTAGAATGTAAGGAGGCTATCCAATATCTCAATCTTAATACCTACCCCTATAGATGAGCCACTTAAGCTTACACATATACCAAATGGGATGGGGTTTCTAGATGTGTTACTCTCTTATTCTTGTACCTATGTCATATGGGATAGGGTCTCTATTTATGTCATTCTCTCTTGGGATTTTACCTGTCCCATATGTGTCATGGTATCTATATCTATAGCTCTCTCCTTATCTAAGGCCTACCATGTCTATGACTCTCCTATACTCACCTTTAATGGTGGTTGCATCCCCTCTCTATACACTCATAATTGCCTTGTATATTCTCTAGTTAATCTAAACTAGCTTGCTCTAGTTGGGGTAGATGGTACCCTAAGATCCTCTAGTATATTAGGGTTTTACAACATCATCACCTAATCTAAGATATTATGGAGTGATCCCCTCACTATGGATCCCCATATGGTCTCCTCATCCTCTACCACACTCATAAAAACTAAATCAATTACATATTAGATCATTGATATATCTCAAAATCTATCTATCTTTAGTCTATCTCAAATAATCTTAAGTAAAAATTCAACCATATTTTATTACCTATCTATGTGTTAGCCACTACTGTCTCACCATATGTGTAACAACTAAGAATTGTCTCCCCATCAATGCATCCTCTAAGAAAATCATTTATAGGTTTCTACCTAAAAACAAATCCTAGAGTTGCCACTCGTACCCATCTCCAGCTATACCTAAGTGGTCTCTCTATATCCCAGATTTGAGCTAGCCTATCTAATGAGTCATCTAAGATGTCTAATGTCTTTGATCTCTCCTACTCATAATACCTTCATCGATGTCATATCCATAGTGGTCACTGATCTTCCTATTGTAGAGATAATGGTGGTACCTATGTTACTCCTACCTTTGCATCAATCTCCTCTTGCTCTGCTACACATCATGCTTGACCTATCCATGATCTCTCATGTTATAGCCTAAGTGCTAGCCTAGTAATTAGTGGCCCTAGTCCTCTTCTCCCCATGGATCTCTCATATATTGGGCCTAAAACATGGGCACCAATATAAACAACATTGCATGAGGCAATCCCATCTACCTTTATAAATGTGCCACTAGATGTGGCTCCATCCACCAGGTATAGTGACTTGTCACCTCTTTCATGCTAAAGTTGGTGCCACTCTCTCCTAGCTAGGCCATATCATAGTAATGTGCCCATACATCTTCCATATAATATCTGTTCATCTCACCATCTATAACACTAACATATGGGGTATATCCTACACTACCTGGTCTTATCTTCATCTCTAAACTTGAGGTAACCTATCATCGACCACATGGGGTAACCCAACTAACTGATACATGGGAAACCTCTTATATATCCATTCCATTAATAAGATAATTAGTCCCACTAACTTTTTCCCAATGGATATCACTCTATACATGTTATGTATGAGTTATACCCAAATGACAAATCCCAAGTCATATAACACCCTCTGCTCTAATATCATTTGGCTCAAGGCTATCACAAATATTGGTACTTTTCCATCTAACTTATGACATAACACCTATGCTATCACAACCTTTTTTATGTCTATAATATATGATGTATATACATCAAACATGCTCACTCTTAATCTAGGGTGTATCATCTTTAAGACCATCACCCATATAACTAGGGATCTCCTTTCCTCATCACTATCTGGTACCCCTGTGACCATGAGTGTACATACTATGAGTAATCCCAAGATGGCATGTACATCCTCCAAGGTGATATCCACCTCTATGGTATCCCCCTCCACCTCCCACCTAAAGGTGTTAGTCAATTATTCCCAGGCTCCCAAGAATATGACTAACAAATTTGAACTAAGTGGTATACTACACATCTCTATTATGCCTCCTAGGCCTAATGAGATAAATCTAGCTCTATCCTCTATAGACAAGTGTTTTAATAAGTCTAAGAGCCATGATGCATCCACTAATAACCAAAATCTGGGTCATCCATACAACCATAAACAACAAAAGATGTATTGTATCCTCCATGTCATGTATAATCAAAATACATTCTTTTTACATTTTAATAAAAAACAAGCCTAATTATTTTAATTAATTAATTTAAAATAAATTAAAGCTATTTTTAGCCTACTCAACCCTTCCATCCCTTAGTCAGTCATTTAGGGCCATTATAACACTCTTTTAGCCTTTTACATGCATTTTTGTAATATTTTGGTCCCTTGGTTAAACACTAGTTTGAACAAAATATTCCTATTTTGACCAAGTTGACTTCACAAACTAAATCAACCCCTCTATCTTTCCCTTCTTAGTGCTGAGTTGTCACAATGATTTTTTTTTTATACTAGGTCGACAATAATGTACTAGGTTGGTAGTTTAGAAAATAAACTATGTTGACACATACCTACTAGGTTGGTATTATGTATTTTACTAATTTTTAGCCTACTAGATTGACTGGGTTGACTTAGTTGTTTTTACCTATTGACCCCTTACATTTTTTGAAATAAATGCCTTTTGGAAGTTATTTCCCCAAACCCTTAAAACCCATTTCCTTAAATGGTTTTTCTTAACCTTAGCATCTATTTTGGGTTCATTCCAATTTTTAGAAATTCATTAAATTACAAATTTCTAAAATACACTTAAAATCATTAAAATATTCAAAAACTAGCTAGAGATTCTCAGTTGCCTACCTGTAGTGCACATGCTTCCACCACTAGGGATCCCTCTCATCTAGCCTATCATCTCCTTTACATATTATTTAATTTGGTATTTTAAGAGATATTTTTCTCTCCTTCATAAATCAAAAATATCAAATGACTTCCCTTTGACCTTATTTAAACTTACTTTTCAAAAATATAAATCTTTTAAATCTTTTCCATTAGATTCCTTGTTTTAATTCTATCTTTGTTTTGCCTCTATCTTTTAAATATAAAATGTTCTAGAACCATGAAAATTTAGATAATATTTTACACTAATATATTCCTATCTTCCAAAAAATTCTATTTTTGGCTATTTTGTTTTACACTAACTTCTATAGGTTTGCCTAATGTTCTTCACATTGGACACCTACATTTCTCTTGTAGTCTACTTCTTTATCTAAAAAAATAAGGTAAGTAAATGTATGTGTTTTTAAATTATATCATTTCATTTATCTTATTTTTTTCTTACTACACTTTACTTATCATTAGTGTTATGTGTTATCATGTTCTATTCTTGAAGCACCATCATGTGTTGCACTTATGTGACACATAATGAGCTTCGAGTGGGGCATACGTATACACATAATATTTTCAAAAAATTATCAGTTAATAACACTTTATATCTTACAAGAACCTATCAAATCTTAGTCTCTCTAAGTGCATGATTTAAGGGGTGCACTGGGAAAGGGGTGGGTAGACCATTGGTGCTTTGTAGGATTATTATCCTTTTTTCCAATTATTATCTACACACTTGTCTCCTAAAAACATTATCCCTAAGCTTTTTATTCTCTATTTTAACCTTTCTAGTAATTTAATACATTTTATCCTCTTATTATGCACCTTAATCCCCTTTTATAAATCAAATATACTAGGTCAACTGGGTCGACCCTATACAATTTTAGGTAATTTTCACTTAGGAACTAGTTTGGCCTTTGGCCGACTTAGCTCATGACCTAGTGAATAATTATCCAAAATTATGCTACGTCTACTGGGTCAACCATATCAGCCATGATTTTTGGAAGGGTTTAAGGTCAAACACACCTATATATACAATTTAATTTCACCATTATTTAGAGAAGAGAAGAAAAATTAAGATCTATTATGCATCTGTTTATTGACCATTCTACTTGAGGAGTAAGTTTAGGGTTCCATGCTTTCTTTGGAGATACAAATATCATCTTGTAGATAATTATTTTAGATTCATTGATAGGTTGTGTATCCTATAGCTAATTTTTCTTTGTCATCCTTACTTATCACAACAACCTCTTATGAAGCACCTTGTCCAAGGGAGAGATTGAGGCTTGGTGTGTTCATCTTCAAAGGTAAGTATTCCTAAATTTGTTCCTCCTTTGTAAGAGTATATAGATATGAATTTTTAAATATATTTTATGCAATAGGATTATGTATAAATTGATGTTAGTATATTTCTCTTATGCATGTTTATTTTTATTATTTCTAACCCCCACTTTATGCCACAAGCTTTGGTGAACAATAGATTAGATTTGCTTTACTTGTTATTGGTTTAGTGAAATATCAAAAAACAAGACTCACTTAGGGTTATTTCATGGTTTTTATTTATTTAAATATTTTTAACCCTATTGGAGAGTTTTCAATTATGTCATGGTGATGTCATGGATGTGTCTATGTGAGTGGATGAAGTGCCTTGATAGTCTAGGTGACAATGACAAAGTGTGCAATGTGTTTGTCCTAGTATGCTTGAAGGAAGCTTTGTTGATCTTCAATTTTGGCATGGTTATATATGTTTAGGGATGAGTATATTTATTTTAGGATGTGAAAGGGGTCCTATCAAAGGTTAAGGATGATTGGAGTGCTTGTGTGCATGAGTGGAATTCATCCGGTTCTTCATTATGTTCATCTAGGCATAATTAGATCTATGACAGATAAATCTAAGGATGGATTTTAATGTCATTATATCTCACATGTGTGAGGGTTATAGGAGTATATTTATATATTGTTTGATTCTTGTATGTGAGGAGATTATATGCTCCAAATTTTAGATCATGTGATTTATTGCAACAAAAGATATGTGGGTGCAAAGTTGGTCCCTCGGATAGAAGTGCACTAAGTTTCAATAGTTAGCAAAATTTGTAAAGAAGATATAATAGTCAATATTTCATCGCATATAAGATAAATGACATGAAATGAATCTAAGCTCAAATACATTATTTGTCTAAGTATAAGAAAAAGTTGAGTAAGTAGTTTGGTGATGGCATATCTCGTATGTATGAACATTTTAGGAGGAAATGGTCATATGGGTTTGTTTAATATTTTGCCTAGATTCTATAGTTTAAATTTGAGAACATGTGAGTGAGTGAGGTAAAACATATATATATGCAAATTTGGCCTTCCAAGTAGATTAAAATGGTCCCCATACTTAGTCATTTTTATATGATATTAAAGATTAGGACCAGATGAAGATCTAATGGTTCACGAGAGTTTATACATATAGACCTATGGTGTGTAGTAAGTCAAAAGGGTCAATTTTTTTGATGTTTAAACTAGGTAAAGACTGAGATCCCTACAAAAATATCAATGGATCATGTTTGTTCTAAGGTATTAGGAAGCATTGAGATGAGGACAAGTGTTTGAAGTTTAACATAAAGCTAAGGTAAAGATCAGGCTTCATCTAAGATCTAATAGTGTGTGTTCATAAAAATAGAGATAAATGGTTAATATTGAGTCAATGTGATCAAAGTAATATTTTTTAGCATTGTTAAAAACTGAGCTCCTTACAATAAGATAGATGGTGTGTATGTGGTCCAAATTTCAAGATTGCATGAGATGAAGTCAACTATTTGAAGTTTAACATTTGGGCAGTGGTGCACTATGAGTTAAAGTTTGAATAAGATAAATGGTGAATATTTAATATAATATGTGAGGGCATGATATGTGTTTTAAGTGACCAAATTTTAACTAGTGATTGTTTGAATTCAAATATTTGAATTTAATAAAAGAAAGACCAGTGTCTAGTTTTTGGGCCATATATTTTGATAAAAGAAATTTTTTCTCATGATGTAAAAAATTAATTTGTAGAGGAATCCAAGGATAATTATGAAATATATATTTAAAGGTATGAAAGTGTGTATATTAAAATTTATTAAGGTTAAAATTTGACTATGTTTTCATGTTTGCTCTACAAGTAACATGAGAAGGGTAATTGAGATGTGTTTGTTGGTATCTTGAAGTTTAAAGGTAATATAGCTATTGGATTGTGTTGTATAATATATGAGGACAATATATGTGTATTATAAAGGTTTAAACAATGATATGCAGTATGAACAAAGGGTTAAAAGTTGACTATGTTTTCATTCATGGTGACTGTGTGCATAGAAAGGTGTTTGAGCTAATTGAGAGTTAGCAGAAGGGTGATGTGATGGATATGGGAAATTAAAAATGACCTATATATAATGTGGAATGTGATTTAAAGTGTTATTGTGTTCTTAATTTTATTGAATAAGTGTCAAATAGGTGAATGGTTCATCATATGACCTAAAAGGTGACTTAGGCCTATGTGAAATTATGTTGTGCTTAAGTGTGACCCATGTTAGATGCCTTAAGGGTGAAGGCATATGTTTTGGCCAATAGGAAATATTGTGATATTGATAATCATGATATATCTATAAATGGTGAAGCTAAATGAGTTGGTTTCTAGATTTTTTGAGAGAAGCCATTGAGGAGAGACTTGTGAGTAGGTGCTTGAAGAGGAGGATTGTGTAGATTAGTGGAGTATGTATTAAGAGTGTAATATAGAAATATTGGAGTAGAGTGAATAAGATACATGTGTGAGTAGATCATGTTTTGAAGAGTGTATAAGATAGAGGAAAGACACATGTTAGAGTGAGGACTATGTGTATGACCATTTGGTCATGTTGCTAGTATTGTGACATAACTATTGTATATTGATATACAAGATAAGTATGGAGTGATATATAAGGTTGGTTTTGAATTCATTATGAGTGTGTAAAGAAGTGAATGAGGTAGTGTTATCAGATGTCTATCATTAGGTGTTGAAGACATTAGCTCAAAGGTGAAGGTGTTCATCTCATAGGAGGTCAGAAGGACTTAATCTTCCTTAGGGGTAGGTGTTACTTATGAAATAGAAGTTTCACTAAAGTACTTAGGTTAGAAGGACTTGACCAAGGTTTCTAGTCAAAAGGACTTGAAAAAAAGGTGGTCAGAAGGACTTGATAATCTTAGGGGTAGATGCTCCTTATGAAATTGATGTTTCACTAAATCCTAGTTAGAAGGACTTGATCAGTTTCTTATTTTTAATATATTATAGGACAAGTAGTCCATGTGTTATAGGTTATAGAGTGGATTTTATTCCCCATAGGAACTATGTATTTTGTGTTTGATCTTGCATATGCATTAAATGAATGAGCTTACTTATTAATATTGATTGATCAAGTTGATATATGATGATTATTTAATAGTTTGAAAGGATTGGAATTGAAATTGAAATATTTGGGCTCATTGATTTTCCCCCCTTCTCAGTGATTATATCTCTAATAAACCTTTCCTAGCATACTATATTATGGTAAGAGATCCCCTAATTAGGTCTAACAGATCCCCATATTGTTCATGTTCCTACTTAATAAATGTGTCTACAATCAGAAGTGTATGGTATGATCTATTTTCTCCAAGTTAGGATTGATTTATAGACATGATGCATTTATAATTGCATACAAACCCAACTATTGATCAACCATAAATATGTACACCTTGAGTTCAATAGAAAATAATGATAGATCAAGAAATAAATGAAGAGGAGGAATTAGAAAGAACCAAGGCATTAATCCTTATAGCTAACAAAGGGAAGTCACCAATGAAATATGATAAATCAGGTAACAAGTCTCAGCCTTTAGTCCCCTCTTCCCAAATTTCCTCTTTTGTTCCTATTTTTGGTTCCATTCCCATCAGTGCTATTTTGAAAAAACCTTTTCTCACTCTAAAAGTGGAAGATGTTTCTTTTACTATTGTTTTTTCAATTTCCCCTATAATGTCAGCCATGTCCATTGTTTCCACCACTACTGACATTCCCTTTGGGATTGCTACAGTTTGAACTAAGATCATAAAAAGGGTCTCTAAGAGAATTTAAACAACATTGGCTAGCTCTTAACTTCATGTCTCTTCCACTCAAATAAATCTTCTAATGCCTTTTAATAGATCTTCCCAAGATACTACTATCATATACTTAGGAAGGCTAAATAGGTAAAAAAAGTATATACAATCCATATACTACCTTAATATGGAGGTGTGTATTGGTCTAAAATCATATTCCCCCCAATTCCTAACTCAGTAATCAAAGAAGCTTTAGAACAATAAAAAATATCAATCAAGAGAGGCTACAACTGAGGATACATAATGAATAAACCCAACCCAGCTAGTTATCCCACCATGGGTAGTTGATCTTAGATTAAAGACTTCTCAAAAACCTAATTTTAAATTCACAGAACTACCATCAATAAACTCCTTATATGATAATCCCTCAAGAATCATTCAAATGGTTAGGAAGAGGAAATTAGAGGATGAATCTAGGAGGGAGATCATTATTGAAGAGAGATAAGAAGTATTTTCCTTGTCTAAAAGGAAGAATAGATAG
The DNA here is from genome assembly GCA_037957365.1 of Torreya grandis. NCBI lineage: Eukaryota > Viridiplantae > Streptophyta > Pinopsida > Cupressales > Taxaceae > Torreya > Torreya grandis. The sequence goes on along the minus strand of JARHVA010004424.1, from coordinate 628,381 downwards.
CTGGGGTAGTCCCCGTATATAGAGGACTTTAAGTCCCTTACTGAAACTCATAAGGATTCTATGATAGAATTACATGAGGGGATAGAGATGGCCAAGCAAGATCTAGAGTAAGAATTTAAGAAAATCAAAGGGTAACAATAAATAGTCCATATCCCTTAAGGGATTAAGATTAAAGTTCAACAGGCTGCATCAAAGTGTTACAATGCTCTTGAGGCAATCTAGGGAATTAGGGCAGAATTGGCCCCCATATTACAAAGACCGTTTAATTATTTTAAGTAAGATGAAAATAAGTGGAAATTATTGATTTTTTATACTATTAATAAGGCATATAGCCATCTAGACTTAATAACACCATTGGAGGAATAAAACACCCTCAATATAGTAGTGATTAGAACTCAAAAGGCTAGAGAGTGGATTATAATAGCTAGGGAAATAATACCAAAATATCAATAACATGAAACTCTCATCTTGCATATCTTAGAAAAATTGAAATTATCTAAGGTAATGGACACTATTAACAAGCTTATTATTAGAATCAATTTCGATCAACACCTTTACGAAGCATATGAGAATTTTATGCAGAGCCTACAAAGATTGGCACTTGAATATATTGAAGTTGAGTTGTGTTTTGATAGAAATAAGGTAATGAAATTTGAAAATTTCAAGATCAACTTCTAGAACACAAAGGTAGAGCATGAAAATCTCCTTCAACAGGTTAATAGGGTGCACAAACCCTCATTACTCAACTTAGAGATCATTAAAAAATAACATGATGTGGGACACAAGTGCTATCTAGAGTTGGAGGTGAAGAAGAAGACTGACATTAAAAATTCTAGTTCAATGCCAACATCAATAATAATGACTCCAATAACCAGTACATCAATGCAAGCATCTACCCAGCCTTATTCAAAGGATAGTTTTGTGTATATCAATTCAAAGGCATTAAGTTTTTCAGTCGTATTATACTTTTTTTATAACTTAAATATAAATTTACCTTAATTATTTGTAAGAATGCACACATTGAATCATGTTGTAATGGCTAACTTTAATTTTTGATAATTATAAGTTAACTATATGTATACATTACATACAGTTTTAAAGATAGAGTTAGAATTGTGGTTCTAATTATTTCATGCAATTATAATTTTGCATGCACTTGGAGGATGAGGTGACCCTTCCCCAAGTCTATATAAACATATGTAATCCTTATTTTCAAGGGTCATACAATTTAATACAGAAGCAAATCAAATTTTTATTGTCACACATGTGTTGGTTTATTTTCTCTCTAAATTATATGTAATTAGGTTTAATCTCTTTGGTTATTTGATTCTATAATTATTGGTGTGTAATAGCTATGAAAAATTCTTCTTGTTATGATTAATATGGTAGTTTTAGACGTGCAAAATATATTGAAGAATTATCAACTATATTGATTATTTATAAGTAAGTTGACTATCTCATCATTCTAAGTATGTATAGTTATTTTCAATGATATAGTCTTATGTGTATGTGTAACAAATATCCCATATACTTCCATGGTCTAAGTCATAATCTCCTAAAATATGGGTGTGCAATAGCTACTCCAAAAGGAGAAACCTTTAGCCCAGACCTCTGAGTTTCTTATATCAAACTATCTCAGACTATTTGATCATATTTGTATGTGTATGTGCAATAGCTACTAGCAGCAAACATTGGTTCTAAAACGTCTTATTCATGAAGAAACCAACATGAAAGGTAATTCCTGAAGTCAAAAAGTCCTTTTTTTCTCTACCTTTCCCTCTATTTTTGAGTTTATTTTTTATATCTACCCACTTTATGTTAGTATCCACCCATCTGCCAATTCACCTATCTTTTTAAATTTCTTTTAAATATCATCCATCCATACATTGTCCTAGTTAACACCCTGTATGCCCTACCTACTATTCTATCACTTGGTTGTTCAAATGCATACCTATAACTCATGTCTTGGAGTGGAGTTTACCTCCATTGAGATCTTATTATGTTAGAGTCTACCTCATTACAAATTAGTTTGCATAAAAACCACATCAACATTCTTTATATCACTAGAAAGAGGGATATAACCTTTGATAAAAGAGATTATTTTCTATGTGGAGTTACACTAGAGTCACCTAGGAGAGTGACTAGATCTAGTTCTTAGGCTAGTCTTCTAGTCTCATCCTTATACTAGCTACCCCTATCAATAATAGAATTAGAACACCTTCCCCAATAAAGAACACTCCCTTATTAATCATCCCATGGCTCAACCACCTTGGTTTGTTGGATCTGCTATTACTATCTTAGGTGATGTGCATGACCTATCGAGGAATACTAAAAAGCATCTACCATCTTTCTCTCCTTGAGGAGGAAGAATGGTAGAAGAGCACATCAAGTATTTCAAAGTTGCATTAAGATTGATGAATTTTTTTAATGAATATGTTACATGTATAATTTTTAATTTTACACTAATGGATACTGCTTATGATTGGTACCTTGATCTATAAGAGAATTCTATTACTTCTTGGAATGTGTGTTAAACTACTTTTCTTTCATAGTTTGGGAAAGTCACTATCTCTAGTTTTATTTACCAATACTTTACTAGCATGAAGAGGGATCCCAATGAACCAATCTAGGCCTTCAATGTAAGATTTCATAAGATGCATACATTTTTAAGCCTAAAATATAAACCAATAGAAGTATTGGCATTATAAATGTACAAGAATGCTCTGGATCCAATTACTATAGTATTCTTGTGAAGGGATGCTACTATTAACACTTTGGAATTAGCCTATGAAGAGGCTATTAACATTGATAGAAAACTTAATCCATAGGTTCTTGGTATACATAGTGTCAACAATGGCCTCCTAACTTTGAATCTAGTTCCACATGTGAAGCAAAACATCCCTACATTTAATCAAAATCAACTATATACACTGCCTCCTTTGACATAGATGTCACAACCTAATTATAGTTTACTAAAAAACCACACACTTGGAAATGGTTGTAAGTAAAACCAACATTTAGTTAGGGCCACTATTGTAGTTTCCCAGTGCAAGGATTCTACAAAAGTAGAGCTAGATTCCATACAAAAATGGTTCAAAAGTTACACAATGATTTTATTGGTATGCAAAGAAAGATAGGAAACACTAGTGGTCAAAATAGTAATAATAATAATTATGGGATCTCAAGGTATAATAGACCATTAAATAGGTCTATAAATAATATAGAGCAATCCAACAAGCCTCTAGAAATCAATATAGTAAAGACAACTCTGCCCAAGTGATACATAATTCATAACACGTCTCAACATGGTGAAATTGATTGTGTTAAATTTTGTGTAGCTTTTAATATATTTAAAAGAGAGGTGGTAAGGAAATATTTGATGCATAATCCACTAAAAATCCACCAGGACTCTATCCCTTTAAGCATCACTATGTTATTTGAGACTCATGAGTTTACTTTCTTGAGTAAAGATGATAATGTCCCTGAGGATAACAATAATGATATCCAACTTTCCAACAATTCTAGAAAGGTGGTTACAACTTTAGGAATAGGGAAAAATTCATCACATCTACTCTTATAAATGGTATGGCTATTCCATTGAATTTGAAAGCTGATTACAATCCACCTCCCCTAAAAGTCAATGATCAGCCTCAGAATAAGGAGGAACAATATAGAGGAGGGTATAACATTGTTGAGGACATAAATAAAATCAAGGTAAACAACACCCTTCATGAATTGGCACATATTTCTGAACAAAAGAAACTCCTATAGAAGTTTATCATAGGGAAGGCCCTTATAGAAAAGGCAAAGGCTCATATAGAGAAAATAAAGTCCTATGGCACTAATGTCATATATAAAAGCAAAATAGACATTCCAACATTTTTATTGACCATTAAAACATTTAGTAAAAATATTAAAAATTACTTAGTCAATTCTAGAGCTTCAACCACTGTAATGCCTACTTCTATTTGTCAGAATCATGGACTAACTCCAAGCTCATCAAAGAGAATATTTTCACAGCTAGATATAATAGTGGTACCAGTGATTAGAGAGCTCACTAATATGCGTATTCAAGTAGCATTTGAGCCATAAGTAAAGATGAATAACAACATCCTTGTAGTAGACATAATTGAAGGATATAGGCTATTTCTAAGTAGGGAATGGTCTAAAACACTCAATGGATATGTCTCAATAGATTTCTCTCATATTTGGCTACCATAAAGAGGCCTTCCAAACCAAATCTAGATTGATCGAGAACCAAGGATGAAATATCCTATCATAGAGTACAATATCAAGAATTAAGAGGTAAGTTATGAATCCCCTAGCCTTGGTAAGTTATGAAATTAAATAAAAGAACCGGGATCCTGTGACCCTACCCATCTATGGACTCTTCACTTTGATGGCACCAGATCCAAATAGGGATCAGGTGTAGGAATTGAATTGATTAATCTACAAGGGAAGAAGTTCTTAAAAATATATAGATTACATTTACATTACACTAATAATAGGGATAAATATGAAGCATTAATTTTGGGATTGTACTTTACACTAAAAAATAATGTCAAGTAGTTATTATTATATGGGGATTTAGATCTAGTAGTCAATAAGGTTAGAAACAAATACCAAGGTAAGCAATCATATCTAAAAAGATATAAATACATAGCATGGGATTTAATTTAGAGATTTGTGGCTTTCAGTATAGTGGCTATTCCCAGGGAATAAAACCAAGATATAAATTCACTAGCTACTTTTGTTACCAATTTGAAGCCTCTCCAAGAATCTTAAGTAAGGGATTCTCTATTGAGCTAGTAATGTGTCCTTATATTCTCAAAAATGTAGAGAATTTCCAAGTCTTTGATGATGACTAGTAGATCATTTAGTTTAAAACCAACTCAGGATAATTTGAGTCCCAAATCATTGATGACAAAGAAGTTAATTATCTTTGCCAAGAGGAGTCAGATGAGGAAGGTGTCATCCATCTTAAAGAAAATTATCTCTTAACTGGTTTGGTTTTCTTATAAATAACATTTGATGTATATCCCCAAGATTAGAAAAAAAGGCAACCCAAGGTTAGTGATTTTGAATTTAAAAGGGAGAATTTTGGAGATGAGAATAACCCACACTATGTCAATATTGGCCTTAGTTGCACTCTAGAAGAAAGGCAATGGGTGAAGGATTTACTCACCCAATACAAAGACATAATTGTATGGATGTATGAAGACTTGAAGTTTTACGAGTTAAAGGTCATCACCTATATAATTATACTAAAACTAGACCATAAGCCATTCAACAAAGACAAAGACCAGTGAATCCTATCTTGGAACCTCTCATTTAAAGAGAAGTAGAAAAGTTGTTGAGTGTAAGGATAGTCTTCTCAATCAAGCATTCTACCTAGGTGGCCAATTTAATCCCACTCAAAAATAAGAATGGAGAAATTTAATTATGTGTTTATTTCAAAAACTTGAACAAAGATTATGAGAATGACAACTATCCATTTCCCTCCTTGGTGGGGTCATTTAGATAGTTAGTGGATCTAAAATGATGTCCTTAAATGGAATTTTAGGTTATAATCAAGTGTTGTTACAATAAGAGGATAAGATTAAAATTGTATTTAATACAAATTGGGGTACTTATGCATATAAGAGGATGATTTTTGGCCTAATAAATGTAGGAGCCACCTTTTAGTGAATAATGGATCACACATTTCAAGGATTAACAAGTAAGTGTATAATCATCTATATGGATGACCTCACTATTTTCTCCAAGAATAGGGATGATCATGTAGGACATTTACAGTCAATATTCAAAATATGCCATAGGTTTGGAATCTCATTAAACCTAAATAAGAACATATTTGGAGTTACCAAAGGCAAGCTTTTGAGACATATCATTACTAAAGAAGGGATCATCATCGATCCAGATAGAATCCATTAGATTTCAAATATTGCACCACCAAATAACAAGAAGGAGCTCAAGTCTTTCTTTGGTAAAATTAATTTTATAAGGAATTTATTCTCAAGATTTATAGAAATTGTGAGACCCTTAAATGTAATGCTCAAACAAGATGTTAAAATGGAATGGATAGCCAAGGCCTAAAAGTCTTTAAAAGACATCAATAATTATATATCTTAGGTCATAGTAATAATTAGTCTATATTTCACACGTGAATTCTACTTATACTCATTTACTTCATAACATAAAATTAATACTATCATATCACAAAATAAAGATGAGATTGAGCATCCCATTTCATTCATGAGCATGAATTTGAAGGATGAAGAACTTAGGTACTCCATGATTGATAAATAGATCTTCACTCTTGTGAAAGTAGTGAATAAATTCTACCACTACATCTTAAGAAATAAGAGTATTGATATCATGCTTGACCTTGCTATCAAGCTTACCTTGTCACATAATGAAATGGGAGAACACAAAGGCAAATGAATGGAAAAGGTTTAGAAGTTTGACATAAAAATCAAGCCTACTAAAATCATCTAGGTTTAGGGCATCATCTAGATCATGACTGAGCTTGACCCATGTATTAATATTGAAGAGGTTTGTGAAACCCATATGTCTAGAGGGGAATGGTATACTCACATAATTCAATATCTACTTATAAGTACTTGTCCCCTAGAACTAAATAAAGAATAAAGGAGAGTTTTGAGGCTCAAATATTCTCACTATAAAATTAATAAATGACTTATTTATAGGAGAAATTATGAAGGTATCTACCTTAGATGTGTATCTATAGACGAGGCTCAAGAGATTCTGGAAAACCTACACCAAAAGATAGGCAATGGTCATCCATCTAAGAACACAACTCACAAAATCCTAAGAATGGGATATTAATAATCAATAGTCTTCAAGGATGCCCATGCACATGTAAGGACATGTCATGAATGCCAATATTGATCAAAAATAAAAGTACATGTAGTAATGCCTTTGCTACCTATTATTGATGGAAGGCCATTTTCCCAGTGGGTGTTGGACTTCATTGGTATCATTAACCCAAACTCCTCAATAGGTCATAAGTTTGTACTCACTACCAAAAATTACTACACTCAATGGAAAAATTTAGTGGTCACAAATAATTTTAGAGCACAAGATGTGATTCACTTCTTAGAAGAACACATCACAACTAGATTTGGCACTCCCATCTCTCTAGTTTGATAATGGGCTAACGTTTATATCAGTTGAGTTCACTAAATGGGATCATGATAATTAGATCACCATAAAGGCATATTATAACCACTATCTTTAGGGAAATGGATTGGAAAAATAAATGAATAATAACTTGATAGGTGTAATTAAGAAACTAGTTGGGGATAAGCCTAGGGACTGGTATAATCTATTGAAGTGTGCCCTTTGGGTAGATCAAACAAGATATAAGCAAGAACTCAAGGTCATACCCTATTTGATAGTATATTTTAACTTTGTCAACCTATAAATTCATGTAGGAATATATGGAAACAAATGATAAAGTATAATATTGATTACTAGATATAATAAAAATTGAAGATTCAAGGACCAAGGCCCTACAAACTTTCAATAAACACCAAGATGTAGTCAGGAGATGGTTTGAAAAAAGAAAAAAAGTCAAAGAATTTAGGATCTCCAATATAGTTCTTCTATGGGATAGATCCCATGAAAAGAAAGGCCAACATGATAAATTTTCCCCACTATGGATTGGACCATATCAAATTTTAGAGATCCTAGGTAATAATGTGTTTTATTTAAGGGAATTTCAAGGTGATAAACTTACATATCTAGTCAAAATATAGTTTATAAAGTATTAATTCATGGATGTATCATATGAAGTTGACCCCAAATGATATATAAAGCATGGTATAGGTAGTAATGGTTTAGTTTTCCTACTTTTTAGTTTAGTTCCTGCTTTCGAGTTTAAGTTTCCAGCTTTCTAAGTTAGATATTTTGTGGTTTCTTGTGACAATGTAAATTGGCTTATCCTAACATGACCAAGCTAACATCCTACTAGATAGACACATATTTTATGTTTAAATTGATATATAATTAAAAGGGAAATTGTAAAGGGATCACAACTTGTGGTCTATTCACAAACTGGTTATACTTTTGTTTTTGAGGTCTTTAGGATTCATGTATGTAATCACAGTAATTTAGGGTTGTGTCACAATTGAATATTTATACCATTTATGTGAAAGTTTATCTCAAATACTCCATATGAATTTACAAAGTTTTATCACTCCATTGGACCAATCACACTTTTCATATTAATACTTGTTTGGAGGTGATAATCACTGGTGTAGATGTAACTGATAGGGATGTTCTGGTAAATGTTTTGTTTTATAAATACACCAAATCACAATGGTTTTGAATCTCCTTCTTACATTAAAATGAAAAAAAAGAAAAAGAACCAATGTGTTAAAAAGAGTGATCAATAAAGCCCAAAAAAAATCTAAAGGAGATCAAAGGATCACATAATGAAATAAGGTCACTGTACCACACATCATGATCAAAGAAGATAAGAAAGAGGAGAGAAGGAACCCAAGGTATCTATATCAGGGATATGGATTCCTATATGGTATTAGAGTAATGCTTGAGCTTCCTTGATTTAATGAGGTTCAAAAGAACCAGATTGAAACGTATAGCTACTCCAAGTCTTTGAAAATATCCTCATAATAAGGGTTAAATAAACATCAATTTGACACACATAGATCCATGGATATGAAGATAATTATGTTGTATGATGTATTTGGGAGTATCTTTAATATCTTTGATTCTAATATTTTTCTATGGCATAGTTCATGTTTGGTTTGAAATTGCTAACCAAAGTTCTAAGTTCTCAAATACTCAAAAGTATCCCCCCTATAAGTTGCCATTTATTGTACCCAACATTCCCCTTTCCTTTTTAAATAAATGGGGACCCATTTTTTTTTGATTTGGCCTATATCATTTTAAGTTTTCCTATATGTACCTATGCAATTTTTATTAGATTATTGTTTAATCTCAACACTCAGAAGTACTAATAATGATATTTTACATTTTGGACTAACTTATTAATGCCTTTTGGAAGTTTCATATTTATGCAAGTTTTAGGACTCAGTTTTATTCAAAACTATTTTTTTTGGGATTTTTGGTATTCAAATATTTTTTTTAGTACTTAAGTTCAAAATTTTTTTCATCGAACATTTTGATCAAAACTTCTTTTTTTGAAACTTTTCTCTTCGAAACTTGTGTTTAGGATTTATTCATCAAAATTTCCATTCAAAATTTTGGTATTTAGACATTTTATTCAAGGATTTTGTTTAAAGGATTTGTTTAGTATTTTTCATTAGATGTTTTTTCGCTAATTATGTTTGGGTTTTACCTCATTCAGATGTTTTTTTCAAAATAATCTTTATCAAAGTTTCCATAACAGACTTTTTGTTCAGACATTTTGTTTGAATAGTGTGTTAAAGGATTTCATCTTCAAACATTTTTTTTGGGGTTTGTGTTTGGATCCTTTAGTTTACAAGAATTATTGGCTCAATCCCAACATGAAACCTAACTCTTTACTCCCTACTATCAAAATACCACTAGACATATCCAGTGAAGCATAACTACTCCATGACACTTGCCAAAGAATGTAAAGACATGGCTTTCCCACCAACTAAAGTAACAATATTTGAATTTTGTAAGTAAAGTGAGTATATAAATGTTGGACATTAAAAGTACATGAACTATAATTGAATACAAAAAGGCTATATCAATGACTTGTAGCCATAGATGTGTTCATTTAATTATAAAAAAATTTCAAGCTCACTTACTATTGTATGAACAAATCCCTATCCACCTATGAATCCATTACAAATAAGTAAAAAACAAAAAGGAATTTTCACACTACAAGAAACTAACTTTGAGAAAACCAAACAATTGTAATTAATTCATCATCTTGAAGCTTTAAAGGATTACTACCACCACCATCCCCATTATCCATCAAAGATTCTATATAATATACAAACATAATGCTTGATGCAATAATATTCAATGATAGGTATGCCAAATACTCATAATTATGGGATGCCATTGGCACTATTTATGCATTATCTCATGAAAGAAATTTATCCCCAACACAATGCCAATTAGTGATATACCTGATCTCTCTCACGAGACAAGGATTGTACTTTATGGCAGCCAAACTCAAAGTTATGCCCTACATAAACATAATGTAGGACTTGTTATTTTCTATCAAGGTGACACAAGATGCCTTATTACATCACATGGATCACTAGATGGTCATGATTTATATCTTTAGTGATTATTTCTAAAGGTATTTATCTTTTCTGATTCAAGAATCTGTATTTGATAAGCACAGGGTGGTAACGTGAAACAAGCATAATTTGATTAAGAAAGTTTTGAGCTCATATATTCTTCCAAGGGAGACTATGGTCTTAAAAGGAAAATCACCAACCTTCATTAGCAAATTTAGAATGGGAGTCCATATTGGGATGGCCTTGTTGAATAGACTATATGGCATACCAAGTATCCATTTTCTCCACCTAGATTAGTGCCACTTTTGGACATGTTAATGACATCCAACATGATGTTTGATATGGGGGAGATTATTAGTTTCAAGCTAAGGGAGAAGGTTTTTCATAAAGGTAAAAGGTCCAATTTATCAAGCCTTTTTATATGATGTCATACCTTCATAATGCTATAATGAGCATAATGTATAGGGAATTTGGGGAGATTTGGATCCCAACCATGAATTGTATAAAGAATCACATTTGTGATTATTTTAAATTAATACATATGTAATCATATACAAAGCATATGACCTAAATTATAAAGGACATATATCCTCAGGTATGGTGGGCTATTCATGAGGTCCTACTACCTAGGATATCTAAGAGTATAGTAGACACACTGGCACCTCAAGGTGACCACTGGCTATACCCAGACTATATGGTGATCATGGTCACTAGCTACAAGGTCAACTCCCTATGCCTCCCCAAGTATGTGCCAAACAAGTTTGTAGAGTATGAGATTACATTTCAGCTCTAGTGGAGTGTGGAAGAGGATTTGAAAGTAAAATAAAAATGCATTTTATGGATCTCACATGATCATAGGTAGAATGTGATATATAATGAGGAAGAATTTTGATGATGTGGGTAATAAGAGGAAGCATTATTAGTTGGATACCTTTCTGTATAGAGACTAAGATCCTCATGGTCAAATTGAAAAGCATAACTAGGGATTTTGTTTTACATACCAACATGTTCCCTATGACCATGAATTTTTTTTTGTAAATACAAAGGATGACACCCAAGTCATAGAAAGGGCACAAATTATAGGTCTTAAAGAGGATCATTTGAAAATTACTTAGGCACAACCTTCAATTTTGGTGTAGGAAATGCATACAAGGCTACCAGCCCCTAGAGGATGGACTAATTTAGAATTTTAGGGAAATATATCCCAATAAAAAATAGAGGAAAAAGGGGAGATTTCTCAAGAATTGCCCCCCAAAATATTGAGGACTATTAAGATAGATCCTGGTTTAGATGAAATCAAGCATAGAGGGGCTCAAGAGGATCCAATTGACTTGGATTCTTCTGATGCAAAAGGCTAATATCACTGAGTTGTACCACCATAGTGTAGGAGGTTGCTACTACTAAGATTAGCAAGGCTCTTCCTTAGCTAAGAAAGCCACAATTTCTATAAGAGGAATCCAAGGGGTACTTTCCTCATAGATAACCCATATGGTGATCAACCACAAATATGCACACCTTCAGTTCAACAACAAAAAATGGAAAAATAAGAGATAAATGAAGAGGAGGAATTGGAAAGAGGTAAGGCATTAAGCCTTATAGATGATAAAGGGAAATCACCAATGAAAGATGATAAATCAGGTAAGAAGGCTCAACATTTAGTCCCTTCTTCCCAAGTTTCCTCTTTTATTCCCATTTTTGGTTTAGATCCCATCAGTGCTATTTTGAAATCACCTTTGTTCACTCCAAAATTGGAGGATGTTTCTTTTACTATTTTTTTTCAATTTACCCCATAATGCCATGTTATAGAAAAGTCCTTGTCAAGGGGCACAAGGTTGTCCTTGTCAATTCTAGACTTCTTAAAACCAAGCACAAAGATGAGATATTCCTATAGTGCTCAATATTTAACACTTGACTATGTTTGCATCAATTCACATAAGGTACAAGCCTTATGTGCTTACCTAAAACACATCAGAGAAATAACTAAGGCCTATATTGGGTTATTTTTTTCCATATTATAAGATATTAATTATAGGACTTGGTTATTTAGAAGAAGGCTTTATTTAAACTCATTAGCGCAAGATTTTTCTAAGCTAAAATTAAGGGTCTATAGGTATGAGCCTATTTAGGGGTGATTATATAATCTTAAGGGTGAAAGTCATTGATCCAATAAGATTATCATCATATAGGTGCTTTGAACGGTCCAGGGACTTCTCTCGCTTCAAGTATTCATACTTAGGATAGTGCCTCTTAGCAAGAGTAGGGACATTTGATATAGGCTCTCTTTACACTCAAGCTATTTTTTTAAGATATGATAACATCATCATTTAACATAGGGATGCCATTAATTACCTAGATCAGAAGCTCACTTAAACACAACATACATGTATTGAAATTATATCCTTATAACTAGTATATTCAATGCACATTATCCTAATAATACCATATATATGTAAACCAAAAACATCATATGCCTCATATGTAGTTAACTAGTTTTAGAAAATTATATGGTCTAGAAAAGTATATTCAAAATGATTGCCTCATGTTGAAGTCTCTATCATGTTGGCATGGATACATATTTTAATGAAATAGGGGCCTGATAGTACCCCATATAAAATTTCTAGTCTTCCCTTAGATTAGGCTATCAAAGCCTTCGATGTAAAGAATTCAAGCACACTCTCCTTAAGCTAAATATTGAAGTCTTTAAATCCCTTGATAGTGAGCTTGATCTCTTCAGTGGCACTATCTATTTACATGGAGGCGAACCTAAGCACAATCACATCAATCTTGCTTAGTTCCTTCCTGAATGCCTCTAGAATTACCTTAGATTTTGTCACTCCCCATCTAGGATTGATCTTTGATCATTGGCCTTAATCTAAAAGGCATAAAAGAGTGCTTATAGGTTCTATTTTTGTTCCTTTATCTAGGTGCTTAGCATATTTACCTTTCAAAGTATCTATGCATGCTATGACCTGCTCATAAAGTACACCTTTGCCATCAACTTCTCCTTTTACTCTTTTTCCTACTTGAGATAGACATATATGATTGACACTTGGTTGTAAAATATCAAGAAAATGGCATCAAAGACATCTATGGCCTCTTGAATTTTTGCAAAGAGGTCCTCCAACTCTTCAAGATTAATAATAAGATCCTTTTGTATCATGATGTAGGGATACTCTTCTTCTTCTTCTTGCACCAACTTTGATTTCATCCTTGGGAGCATCTTTTCCATTAGCAAATATATCTTATCAACCTCAGAGAGGTTAGATGTATTGAATTTTACCAAGAAGGAAGGTCCAACTTTCTCTATGAATTCGCATAGTTGTTACAGCTTAAACTTCATGGCTTATGCTTCATCTTCAACATCCTTACAAAGTTTATTCTATTTCTTTGCTCTACCATCATTGATGATATTTTTGTATGAATTTAATCACCATCTAGATAACTACATCCCTAGACTAGACTAGGTTCATGGTGTGAAGGTTGATGATGAGGGAGTCACGCCCTTATTTAGGTTCTTTTGTGTCTAATATGGCCTTTCAAGGTGCCTCAATGTGATGCTCATCCATGTAGTTAACAAACACAAATGAAATTTGTTTGCACATCTTAGCTATGGTAATTTCAGGGGGCATGAAGTCAAACATATATAAGTCTTCATTTGTCCACCCCTTCTACACCTTCTCTCAAATTCTCAACTCTATGACTTATTTATTGATGATGGATAACTCCATTTTCTCTTCCTCCTCCTTATTGGAACCACCACTTTATTTGATGTTTTCATTTGAGGACTCATCTTCTTGTTTTACAAGGGGTTCTTCCTTGAAATTTTACCCTTTGTCCACTTCTTCCTAGGGTTTCTTAATACTTATCTCTAGGTGTTTTCCCTTGGCACCAAATTTGCCTTGTTTTTGTTCTTTTTGGGGTTCCTCTTCAGTCTCCTTTTTTTCCAAAGCACCAATATCACCTTCCTTTTCTTTAGGTACCTTTTCACTACTTGGGTGTGCCTATTGTATAGTTTCATATACTTTTTTGGTGGGGGTGCTAGGTGCCTTCTTGGCTTTCTTAATGGTTGGTCCCATGCTTACAAGAACCTTCTTTGTCTTCCTCTCTCTCTTGGCCTTCTCTTCCTTGACCTCTACCTTCTCAATATCTACTTGACCTAGGCCCATTTCCCTCCAAGCCTTCCTCTTCTTGTTTAGCACTAGTGCCATCTCAATCTTTTCCACATTATGGCCCATTTTCTTCCACAACCTTCCCTTATCCTCATCTATTTATGGAGGATGTGTGGAGGGTTATTATTTTGATGAGGTTCTCACCATATTCTTAGCTTCTTCAATTATGGTATTTGTGTCACCTTGGAGGGCCTTTTGAACATCCATGGCACTGGGCTTCTCCTCTTCTTTGACTTGTATGATATAGGTCTTTGTTCTTTCTTCTTGCTTTGTATCTTCCTCCTTTCCACTATGAGGGCCTCTTCCACCTCCATTTCCACTAGATTTATTATAAGAATCATAATGGGTCCCTTAAACTTATTTTTTTCTTCTTGTTAGAGGAATCAGTCTCTGACGTGAAGGTTAGATGCTTCTTAGGGGATAAAGGTGTTACTTATTTACCAAAGGTGACCCTCAACTCAATGTGATCCTATATTTCCTCAAGTGTTTATCCCCACTTATTTTTGGGAGAATTCTAATGCATTTTTAGCATTGGCTTCCCTTCTTCAAAGATCAAGAGTGGGTGATCATCATATTTTCTAGGGTCAATACCCTTATTATATGGCTTTATCTCATAGAAAAAATTGAAGACGTGCCTGGTTACAATTATCCTTTGGAGGGGATGGAGATCCATTAGATCAAAGTCATCTTCCTCATCCATTTTATTTTTCTCCTAGGTGCACATACTAGTACCTTAACTTTATCCTTTCTTGGTCTATGACCTTCACCGAGATCTCTAACTACTATGCATTGGGAATTCTCCTTAGTGCTGATATGAAAAATTTAGTGGAAAATACATAAGGTAGCTTTAGCCAATTGGAGAGGTTTTTGTCTATGAGCACCAGGTGAACTATATATAAATGTTACATAAATATGAAGGGTGTTGTGCCTAACATGTGCTAGGGGATCTCTTTTGGGATGAACCATTCAATCTTAAATGCCTATATGCATTGGTTGCACCACCCCAATACTCTTGTCTTTTAATTTTGAGAGAAGTTAGATGGGCAAGTGAATTCTTGATACTTTAGTGTTGGGGAGTCCTTATATGGTGGGAACACCTAAAGGTTGTCCTTGTCACCATCGAGTATTCCTATATCCTCTTTCATAATCAAAATTAGCATGGACCCCCATCAAAAGGTCTCACATGCCCTGTGGCATTCCAATGCAATCTTCACATCTCTTCAGAAATAAATATTGTAATGTTGAACTTGACCCCCTACACCATGTGGTGGGTGATGTATAAGTATGTCTTTCTTATGTTGATCCACCATCTACCAGGGCTTAACTTGTAATTCATAAGGCACACCACTACCCCTATTCTAGGATCTTATATGTCTTTGATTAGGAATGTGAATCTTGCCTTATAGTAGCCCATAAGTTTTGTAACCCACTCCACCCCTGCATCATCCTCTACCATTAGTGGATGTCCATCCCTACGCTTGGGAGCCCTACAATCCTAATAATGAGGTGAACTAAAATCTGCATATGCCTCCTTATGAAATAGAATCAATCACCATGGATGCACGAGAGGAAGAATTATACCAATTCCTCTAGCTTACCAAAACTTGGTAGCTCATATAGTTGGGTCATGCTTGTGGTTACCAACCTATCTTGGATAGAGACATAAAATAACACTAGGCCTGCCTTCATCTTCTCTCTTATATCAACCATCTAGTCTTGGTTGAGCTCTTGTGCATTGCTTAGCATGCAATGGTTATATTATTTCAACCTATATCTATGTATGAATAATACCCAAGTCTCTCCCATTATTACCTTAGAGGGAAATTGCATTTCTCTATATGAGATCTTCATGCTTATTTTTGGGTCAACCACTATGATTCTAACTCCTTCTACCAGTTGTGCCTTTTTCTTCACAATGGTTGTTTATTTTACTATCCATTCCTTCTTTACATCCTTCTGTGCCTATAGTGGACCAAAACTTAGATGTTTCTTCCCCATTTCAAACTAGCTACTATTTAAGCATAGTTTATTGATCTTCTTGAAGCTCTTATTCTTTATTTATGCTTCCTCATGGTCAAGGGGTCTATGATTGTGACTTTGGCTCTTGAGATTTATTTACCATTAATGGTAGCCTTAATATCACTTATTATTTCTATAGTATTGTTCTCTTGCAATTGCCTCTCTATACTTTTTTTTAATAATATCAAATAGAACAAAATTTATCTCTCTTTTCAACCATTCTCATTTGGTGCCTATGGTGCTCAAGTTTTCAGTTGGTAGTATTTTCTTGTTTTGAATTTCATTTGGCTCTAGTTCTATGTTCAAATTCATAGAAGGTTTGTCACCTGTGATAGTTAGCCATTTGCTCCTTTATACCTTAATTTCATCTACCTTATTAATTACAGGTGATTAATTACATGGAGACATATGGATTTTTTTAAAATCTGCTAAACCTATGAAATCCACAAAAATATACTCCTACATTCACATTTATTGTGAATCTTTGTGCCTTTGCAATCACTACATTAACTTATCTTAATGGTGTATTTGGTAAAGTGACCAGTGATTCAAATGGTCACTTCCTACCTACAATTGGGTGGATGCTAGTTTGTCTTGATGATGTTCCTCCTATACTTCATTCACCTTGGTATGACCTTTGCCATTTTTATGGTAACCTGGGTGCAATGTTTCACATGCATGTGATTCAACCTCTTCAATTTCATATCTTCTTCCAAATACACTTCATTTCAAGCATTCTTCCATTTCTTGGTTGATTTTTATATATTTTATTCTTTTGGCTTGTCCTACTTTACCCCATACAAATTCTTTTGCTAGTCCTCTAATGCTTCATTATCTTCTCTTGATCTCTTATGCACAAGCATATTGTGCACCTCATTTTATCAAATTATTCTCATATCCTTATAAGTTTGGGAAACTCCATGTGCATAGAGACTTATATATCTAGCATCAAGTTCTTATAAAACATCTGTGCTTGATTCAACCTAATAGAATTAGACATGTAAGTACCAAAAGAATTCTCCTATGGTCCTAAAACTACCTCACTTATTCACTCATCACAAACAACAACACAAAACATAAGGAAACATTTATGCTTTCCAAACTTTATGCTGATCAATACTCAATAATTGACTTGTGATCAAGAAGTTGGTATTTTATGATACAAATACCATCTTATTATATATAGGGATTCAATCAGTTACCATTGAAATTCTTAGTGAGTATTTCACCCATTAATGTGTGTAGATTACATGCATCAGTATCCAATATGATATGGATGACATATGGGCCCATCCACCTAATCTACATCTTGCTCAAGTGCTTAAGGTACTTGGAGTCATATATCAATACTAATTATCCTTTAGTTAGTACCCTGCACTTGATATGTTTATCATGCTATAGTTTGTAGCATGCCTTTTCTAGTTGCTAGCTATGGGCACATGTCTTGTCCAAGCACTCCAAATCTTCTAGTCATGCACTCAAGGAATCTTGGTCATCCAATCAACCAATAGATGTAATGTGTAATGAGGGAACTAGAAACTCCATTGATAGAATGACCTCTATGCCAAACACCAATTGGAATGGTGTAGATTTATTCATACACATGTATGTACTATGATAGGCACACAACACTACTAACACATGATCATTCCAATCCTTGTGACCAATGTCATATATCTTTGTGAGGCATGTGCCCAATATCTTTTTGAATTCCTTAGTGGTTCCATTCACTTGGGGATGATAAGGTGTTTTCTTATGGTACACTACCATATATTCAGTCATCATGATGTGCACAGTCTCATTGATGAAGTAGACGCCTCTATTATTAGTCAGACTAAGTGGGCACCTATAGTGACTGATGATGTTCTCCCAAATAAACCTTGTGTCTATGGTGGTTATGTAATATTTGGTTGGCACTACCTCAACCCACTTAGTGAAATAGTCTGTGACTGCCATAATGTATCATGCACCTATACACCTCACAACAAGAGTAATAGGACCAACAAAGTCAATGGCCCATTTTTTAAATGGTGCTTGGAAAGGATGGGGATGAGAGGAATCTCATCTTGATGGTTTAGTTTTCCTATGCATGAATAGGTGTCACATATCTTGGTGCACTCTTTTGCATCATAGAATAAAGTGAGCCACCATAAGCTTGATTACAATACCTTGTATGTTGTTACGTCTCCAATGCAAAGGCCTCTAGTAATATCTTCATGCACCTATTACAATATTGAGTCTCATTCATGTCTAGAACACATCAGTGTTAGACCTTGTTATAGATCAACTTATATAGTTCCTTACTAATACGCTAAAATGGGGCAATGTGAACTATAAGCTACTTCTTCTCTTTGGTTGTCATAGTCTGTGACATAGACCCATATGTTAGAAACATGGTGATTTTTCCAAGTCTTTAAGGATGTGCTAAATTCTATAGATTTTCACATATAGCATATGATCCTCAATAGGTGATACCACATCACTATATTTAATGAAATAAAAATGGTCTGGGCCCAAGTTCTATTTTCCAAGATTTACTATGATTGAGAACTATAATTCTTGAAATAGACTATCCATCTACAAATGTGCCAATGGAGAATGGGATTGATCACCTAGTACTTAAGTGCCTTGTGATCAATGAATAAGATGAATGGTGTTGCCAATAAATATTTCCTAAATTTTTTCAAGGCATAGACCATGAAAAGAGCCTCATGCTTAATTGTAGTGTAGTTCTATTCTACCTTGGTTAGTTTTCTACTTGTGAAAGAAATGGGATGATTCATTTTGCCTTCGCTTGGTTGAGCCAAAATGGTGCCAATTGTAGAACTAGATGAATTGACATGGATGTGGAATGGAATCATCTAGTTAGGAAATTATAGTATTGGCATGCTTTCTATTTTGAGATTTAGTGTCTCAAACACATCTTCTTGTACTGCACCCCAATATAATGGACAATCCTTATGAAATATCTCTTCTAGGGGTACTATAATCTTTTCATAGTTCCTTATAAAATTTTGATAGTAAGAAAACTTGAGATATAGTTATGTTTTATACACAAGAGGGGTTGGTGCTCCTATGGTTTGGTGCTCACAAATATTTTCAAGGGGTTGGTGCTCCTGTGGGTTGGTGCTCACAAATAGTTACTATGTTGGTGCTTGATAAAGGGGTTGGTGCTCCTGCAGGTTGGTGCTTGTGAAATTTGAATTTTGAGTTGGTGCTCATTCATATACTTGAGATTGTTCTCCGTGGTTTTTCCCACTTTGGGTTTCCACGTAAAAATCTGGTCTCTATCTCTCTCTCTCTCTCTCTCTCTCTCTCTCTTGTGTGGTGCAAATTATTTTTTCAGTTTTATTGCATATCTTGAATGTGTGATTAAGTGGTTAAAGAAAAGAAATCAGATTAAGTAAAAAGATATATAATATATTGATTTACCCCCCTCTTAGTATATTTCATGCTTAAAAATTGGTATCAGAGTAGGTTCCTTTTGAAAAAGTTTTACAGCTTGAAGGTAGATTGGGAAGGCACGATGGATGGATCACATGAAGGATTTTATATAAATAAGGCACCTTTGTTTTATGGGATGAATTATGTTTTTTAGAGCATAAGGATGAAGACCTTTTTGATGGCCCTTGGATTCGACATATGGCAAGCAATGGTGGAGGAATATGAAGAGCCACAAACACTTGTAACTAATCTGGTAGAAAAGAAGGCAAATGAAAATAATGCTAAAGATTTAAATGCTATTTTATGTGGTTTATGTGAATTAGAATTTGTTAAAGTTATGCAATGTAAATATTCTCATGAAACTTGGGTAAAACTTGAGAATATTTACAAAGGTGATGGAAAGGTTCAACAAGCTAAGCTTCAAACTTTCAGAAGATAGTTTGAGAGTTTGAAGATGGAAGAAGAAGAAAATATAACAAGTTATCTTTTATGGATTGATCAAATAGTTAATTAGATTCAAGGTCTTGGAGAAAATTTAGAAGAATAAACTATGGTTCAAATTTTTTTGAGATCTCTACCATTGAGATATGATGCAAAAGTTTCAGCAATTGAAGAGATGAAGAATTTAGCCAAGCTAAAGATGGATGAGCTTAATGGTATTCTTATGGCATATGAGATACAAATTGGACAAGACAAACCCTCAAAGAGAGAAGCTACTTTCAAGACATCAGAGAAAGAGAAGGTTAAGATTTAAGAATCAAGTGATAGTTCTAGCGATGATGAAGATACCAATGGAGCTCTTTTCATTCACAAGCCAAAAAAGGGTACAGGTAAATATCAAGGAAAATTAGCTTTTAAATGTTTTAATTATGTAAAGATTGGACATTTTTCAACTAAATACCCAAATAAGGGTAATCATGATAATGAAGAAGGAAAGTCTATATATAAGAAGAATTTCAAAGGTAAATTCAAGAAGGGATTTGAGAAGAAGAGTTTGTATTCTAAAGATCTTAGCTTAGGTGAAGATAGTGGAGTCAGTGATTAAGAAGAAGAAGAGATTCTATTCATGGCCAAACATGAAGATGACTTAATAAAAAAAATTATAGATGATCAAGAAGAAGAATGGGATGAAGCCGAAGTGAATCTGGAAGGAGAACTCATTTGTGCCTTAGAAGAGTCAAAAGATCTTGAAAAGAAGAATCAAAGATTAAAGCTCCAGATTGAGAAAAATGAAAAGGAGTCAAAGGAAATAATTGAAGATCTACAAGCACACTTTGAAGAAGCCAAGAAGAATGAAGAAGATCTAATGACATAGTTGAAAATAGTAAGTAAAGAATGTGAAAGGTATCTTATTGAAATTGCTTCTTTAAAAGTAGATCTTGAGAAAATAAATAAAGAAATCAATGATAAAATAACCAATGATTCAAAATTTGAAAATAACACTAATATGTTGAATAAGATATTAGAAAATCAAAGATCAATGTCAGATTAGATAGGTATTGGATTTGAAAAAGAGAAAGAGGAGGTCACTACTTTCATAGACAAGTAAAAAGGAAAGATCTATGTTGAAGCTCTTACAAAAGAAGAAATAAAAAGGGAAGAAGTTAAGAATATAGAGGGCATCTCAAGCAAAGAATGCTAGAGGGAACATAACTAAAAAAGGTAATAAGGTCATATATATACAAAAAGGTCCTATTTTTATGGTTACTATTTTTATTGTAATAGATATGGACATAAGAAAATAGAAATTTTAGAAATAAAGAGAAGGAAATTCATATAGAGTCAAGCAAAAGCCATAACTCTTTTACTCCTATATTAGGCTTTAATGAAGAGGCCATAATATGTTACAAGTATAACAAATTTGGAAACATAGATTAGTACTATATAAGTATATTTAAGTTAGTCAAGAAGGACCAGAGTTTCCAAGCTCCATTCATCAAAAACAAAGTTTAGATAAGTTCATGGCAAAAGAAACAACCTAAAAAATCTATGTTGGTACAAACAACTTTGCATGCAAGAAATGAAAAAAAGCCATGGTTCATTGATAGTGGATGTTCGAGGCACATGATAGGAGACAAGAGCAAGTTCATAACCCTTAAGAAGATCAATGCTGGCATAGTAAAATTTGGAGACAATACTACTGTTAGAATTGCTAGAAAAGGTACACTAAGTTTGGATAATGGTAGAACTAAAACTAAAAATGTTTTGTATGTAGGTCTTAAGCATAATATTTTGAGTGTAATTCAAATTTGTGATTAGGGGCACACACTAAAGTTTTATGTATAAGTTTGTGAAATTAGAGTAAAAGATTCAGATGTGTTGGTTACAAATGCTTAGAGAATAGGCAATAATTTGTATATGCTATCAAACATCAAAGGTCAAAGATGTTGTTTGAGTCAGATTGAAGAAAGTTGGCTATGGAATAGGAAAATGGGGCACATAAAATTTAAAAATCTTGTTAAAATCAACAAGAAGCAAGCAGTCATAAATCTTCCAAAGATTACAAAGCCATTCGACACACTTCGTGAACCTTGTCAACATGAGAAGCAGGTTAGAAGGTGGTTAAAAATAAAAGAGTACTCGACCACTTAGATGCTAGATCTTGTTCACACTGATATGTGTGGACCTATGAGAACTCAAAGTATTCAAGGTGAGAAATATTTCATGTTGATAATTGATGATTTTTCAAATATGACTTGGGTAATGTTTTTAAAGAAAAAATCAGAAGCTTTCAGACATTTTAAAGCATTCAAAGCATTAGTTGAGAATGAAACTAGTTTGAAGATTAAGTGTCTAAGATCCAATTTATTGAGTTTTGTGAAGACCATGGAATGAAGAGACATTATTTAGTAGCCATAACTCCATAACAAAATGGAGAAGTTGAACAGAAAAATAGAACAATTTAGGAGATGGTGAGGACAATGCTAAATGAATCCAAGATGTAGACAAATATTAGAGAGAGGTAGTTGATACAACAATGCATATTCAGAATAGATCATTATTAAGAGTCAATAGTGACAAGACTCCTTATGATCTATAGAATGATAAACTAACAATAATTGATTATTTTAGATTTTTTAGTAGTAGATGGTTCATAAAGAAAATTGATGAAAAACTAAGTCTGAATCCAGAGTAGATGAAGGTATATTTCTTGGTTATTCTTGAAAAAGTAAAGCTTATACATGTTATAAAAAAATAACCAAGAAAATTGTTGAAAGTGCAAGTGTCAGGATAAAAGAAAATGGAACACAAAGAATTAGTGATACAATAGACATTCTTGAAATCATTGAAGAGGAATATTTTGAAGAATTAGATGAAGATGAGAAGAAGGAGAAAAAGGACACCAAAAATCCATCCAAATATGTTTAGAGAAATCATAATTAAAGTGACATCATCGGGGACATAAATAAAGGAATTCACACTAGAAGAAGGATGGTAAGTGAATCTGAGTAAGTTAATTTCTCTTTATTATCCAAATTTTAGCCTAAAACTTTTTTATAAGCTAGACATGATACGAATTAGGTTAAGGCTATGGATGAAGAATTAAATTAGATTAGAAAAGAATGATATTTGGGAATTAGTGCTTAAACCAAAAGATCACAATTTGATAGGAACAAAATGGGTTTTTAAAAATAAGTTGAATGAAAATAGAGAAATGACAAAAAATAAAGAAAGATTAGTATGGAAAGGATATGCTCAGATTGAGGGAATAGCTTTTGAAGAAACTTTTGCACCAGTGGCAAGGTTAGAGGCTATTAGAATGTTTCTTGCATATGCAGTGTTCAAAAATTTCAAAATGTTTCAAATGGATGTCAAATCTGCCTTCCTAAATAGGAATCTAGAAGAAGAGGTCTACATTAAGTAGCTTGAGGGATTTATTCTCTCAAATATTATTAGCCATGTATGTAGATTGAAGAAATCATTGCATGGATTGAAACAAGCTCCCAAAGCTTGGTATGTAAGACTTGATAAGTACCTACATGATCAAGGTTTCTAGAGAGGATTTGTTGATAGTAATCTCTACATAAACATAGAAGGTGAACATCAATTGATTATTGTGGTATATGTTGATCATATCATTTTTAAAGGAAATATTGAAAATATGACAATTTTTTTCTAATAATATGCAAAAGTCATTTGAGATGTCTATGCTTGGAGAATTGTCATTTTTATTAGAATTGCAAATATTTCAATCAGATAAAGGAATTTTCATATCTCAAAGTAAATATACCAAGTAAATGTTAAAGAAATTTGGTTTTGAGGATTGTGCACTAGTTGGCACACCAATGTGTATAGGAAATAAGGTGAGCAAGGATGAAGATTCACCTATTATAGACCAATAATTGTATAGATATATGATTGGTAGTCTTTTATATTTGAAAACATTGAGGTTAGACATCATGCATGCATTATGTATGGCTGCAAGATATCAGTCATCTCCAAAAGATAGTCATGTTCAGTTGGTGAAGAGAATATTTAGATATATCAAGGGGTCATTGGATTATGGATTATGGTATCCCATAGGTAGAGATTTCACTTTGGTTGATTATATAGATTCAAATTGGGTAGGGTACTTAGATGACAGAAAGAGTACAAGTGGAGGAGCTTTCTCCTTGGTGATAGCTTAGTATCATGGCTAAGCAAGAAGTAGAATTCAGTATCACTTTATATAGTTGAAGCAAAATATATTACAGTAGTATTGTGTTGTACTCAAGTGCTTTGGATGAAGCAAACTTTGGAAGATATCAAGGTAAAGTATGATGAACCTATTTCTATTTTTTGTGATAACAAAAGTGCTATTAATATTTTGAAGAATCTAATGATGCATTTAAGAACAAAACATATTCCCATTATATATCACTTCTTAAGAGAGAAAGTTGTAGATCAATAGGTTAAGAAGGAATATATTAGTACTATAGATCATATTGTAGATATTTTTACAAAGGCACTACCAAAAGACACATTTGAGTATCTATGAGAGAAGTTGGGAGTAAATTATTTTATTTCCTGCCATTGAGGTTCAACATCAGTTGAGGTGGAACTAAGTGTTAGCTCCAAGTAGGCCCTTTGCCATTGATTTTAAAGGGGGAGAATAATAGGTATAGGTGTAAAAATAGGTACAAGGAATAGGTACATGTTGCTACAATAAGGGGGATTTATTGTATGTTTTTCAAATGGTGGTATGTGTAAGTTTTAGGATGTGGCAGTTTCAGTTTGAGGTTGCCATCGATGACAAAGGGGGAGATTATTGGAAATATTATCATTGATGTCAAAGGTCTAACATTATTGGTGATAAAGGACCCATTACATTTAAAGGTGTTTTTAATACTCATATCTTTCCTAATGTGTGTTAATATTTATTTAATATTAATGAATATATTTTTGGTTGCATATAAGTAAAAAAAGGGCCCATGGAGAAGTCAAAGAGTCACAGGGTAAAAGACAATAGAGGAATGGGATGCATTTTTTCATGAAGAGTCATCTTGAGGAATTTTAAGAGTCACCGTGTGAAGACAAAAGAGGTATGGTCCATTTTTACATGAAGGGACACTTTGAGGAATATGAAAAGTCACCAAGATAAAGACAAAAGAGGAAATGATGCTTTTACTTATGAAGGGTCACCATATGACTTTTCAAATGCAAGGATATGAAGGGTCATGTAAGTTTGGCACCATTTTCCATGAGGATTGAAGGGTCACAAAGGGTGAATGCCAAAGGTCATTTGGAAAGCTATAAATAAAGGCTTGAGAAGCCATTTGTAATATGCAAGAGAGTGTATGGTTTGTATTTGTTTTTAAAGAGATAAAATTAGGATATATTGTAGAGTTATATCATTTGTTGAGTAAGAAACATTGAGAAATAGTTGTGTTTTATACATAAGAGGGGTTGGTGCTCCTGTGGGTTAGTTCTCACAAATTTTTACAAGGGGTTGGTGATCCTATGGGTTGGTGCTCACAAATAGTTGCTATGTTAGTGCTTGGTAAAGGGGTTGGTGATCCTGTAAGTTGGTACTTATAAACTTTGTATTTTGAGTTGGTGCTCATTCATAAACTTGAGATTTTTCTCTATGGTTTTTTCCACTTTGGGTTTCCACGTAAAATTTTGGTGTCTCTTTCTCTCTCTCTTATGTGGTGTAAATTATTATTTCAGTTTTATTGCATATCTTGAATGTGTGATTAAGTGGTTAAATAAAATAAATAAAATTAAGTAAAAACATATATAATATACTAATTCACCCCCCATCTCAATATATTTCATGATTAACAGTATCTGTAATGGCCAAGAAAGGCATGAACATCTTTCTACATTGATGGGGTCTGGAGTTGAAGGATTATGGTGATATTCATGGGATCAATGAGCAAACCATCCTTATAAATGATGTGCCTGAGAAAAGTGCCAAATGATGTTGTGAAGACACAAATTTTGAGGTTCAAAGAGATCTAAAACTGACTACACCTATCAAACATTAGGCATAAGTTGTCATGGTGATCCTTCACCAACCTATACATAATCTAGTTATCTATGTATACTTAGAGGAACTTGTGAATTAATTCCTTAAAAGTGGTGATTACCACTCAAGAGAATATAAATGGTGTATTCTTGAGTCCAAAGGGAATCATGTTTTATGCAGAATAACCCCATCTATCATAAAAATCATTTTGGCTTGTCTTCCTCCTTAATCTAGACTTGATGGTATCTTGAGAACCCTTAAGTGAAAGTGTATATTTCATAGCCTACACTATTATCCAAGACTTCATAAGTGAACAGAGTCAAGAATGGGTTGATTATGTAAGAGGAATTCAATAATATATAGTCTATGTAAATCTAAATATGTCCATCCTTATTTATAATGATAACCATGGGATTAAATCATTCAAATTCTTGCACAAGGTAGATGACGCCTGTGACTAGCATATCATAAATCTCTATTTTTATCTTTTAGTAAAAAATAGAATTCATCTTATAAGGTCACTTATTAATAGGTTTCACACCATCGATTAACTTGATGATCATATTTAAAAGGGATGGGTGGGTGAACTTTATATTGTTGGGTGAATATTTTGTCATTGGCTAACTGATGAGCAAAATACGTCTCTTCAACCACAACATAGGGAGATTGGTCAGCCAAATGCACAGGTTTACCACATCAAAGGTGGATAAATATATCCTCTCATCAAGGGGAGGTTCCCTATAAATATGAGGAGCTATATACTATATGTATAAGTAGAAAATAACACTCAAGGGTAGGACTACACCATCCATCTCTATTTTTTCAGAGATGATGTTCACAGAAAAAGGATAAATTTTGGTGATAATACTGAAGGCACTTCGCTTCTTTCAGAAGTGGTCTTGTAGTAGAGCACATGAGTTCTTTTTGGTGGGTAACCAATAGGGAACAAGGGTGCAGTAACCAACAGGATGAAATGTAACACAAAGTCTACACCTCAACTACCCAAAGAGTGAAATATGAAGGATAATGGGGGCACAAAGTCATCCCAAAACCCTTTACATAGGAACAAAAAATGGACAAACACACTAAAGGCAATTGTGGTAGCACAAAGTCTCTCCACAGTTGTCTTCAAGGCACCTTCCTAATTACTTCCACTAGTTCTACTTATTTCAATAAAATAGACAAGAACGCATTTAGGAAATAGACATAAGAACAATCTCCTAAAATGACCCAAGCTATAATAGCACAAAGTCTAAAAGTAACTTTCTTTCTCATTCAAACAAAGAAATATGATTAATAACCTGAGCTCAAAGTCTCAGTAATCACCTTTCAATTTTGGCAGAGTTTTGCTTCTATATTTGAAAAGATCTCTCTTACATAAAAATAAGAAATTATAATGTATAGAAGCCAATAAAGACTTGGCATTTTTTTCCATGGAATGGCCTACGCTGCATTCAATGCCTTGAATGCATCTTTGGTTCTGTCAAGGGGCCATGCTTGGAATAGTACATCAACCTTAACTATGGTGTGCCAATTCATCTCATATGTCTCCTCCAAAGTATAGGCTACCTGGTCCTTTCCTTCTTATTTATGTAGCTAGCCACTTTATCTTTACTTCATGGAAGAAAAATAGGCCACATCCTTGATTTGGTGTGCTCAGATAACTACTTGGTGAAATGTTTCACCTACTAAAAATAACTCTCTCGTAGATATTTCAATATCTCTTGTAGCCTTCTCTTCTTTCCTATTGTAATTGGAGCTCTCAGGATATCTTCTTCAGCTGGTCACTTGGTTCATCCTTTAAGTTTCATGCTATATTTAAAAATTAATGAATATTCCATTACCTTAAATTTGATGTCCACAGGGATGTCAATGGTTGCTAGTTGTTTGAACCATATTGAACCATGAACCTTTGAACCTTTGAAAGTTTATTGGTTTAATAGTTCAACGGTTCAAGCGGTCTTTATTAGTTTCTTGGTTCAATCGCTTCCTTGCTCTTTAGTTAAACCATCTCTTTGAACTGGTCTCTAGAATCTTCCACTTCCTTCCTTTGCTTGGAGATTTCTTTG
>JARHVA010004423.1:1430000-1567500 GCA_037957365.1 Torreya grandis | reverse complement strand
AAGTTCTTGCTAAACAAAACTTGCATAAACCACTCTAAAACAAGAGTCTATATTTTTATTTTTGTTCATATCAATTGTGTTATAATATATAAATCATTATCAATCATACAATCAATATACAACTATGTATCAAAATAAACCATTAAAATTGTCAACACACCATATTCCAAATGCTATCAATAATAATTTAACACATATTTCCAAATGATAGTTAACTCAGCATAATATTCAAGTATTCAAGTCAATTTATAAGAAAGAAAGTTTTCAACAAAAACCTTAAAACAAGCAAGATCATTTCATACAATGACAAATATTGATGCAATAAACACACATTGACTATATGTCAAACATAGAATATGATAGTCCTACAAGTCAAACAAGTTTACTGTGCATTTGTGGCGTTTTAGATTTTTATTATTTTTTACTATAGATACCAATATATATAACCTTATCCCCTAATATTCTCTCCCTTTGGGGTATTAGATGAGGGTAAGAGATGCCCGACATCAACCTCAAGTAGAAAACTATAGTTAGTCCATTAACATTTAAAACCTTAAATAAGCAACATAAATACCACTACATTATGAATATTAGAACTAAAAGCAACAACATTATTTTTTTTCAAATGAACATATATTCACCAAAATAAAATGATATAGAATATAAAAGTACAATATCATTGAAATCAAGCACCTAAATACGTTCATCTATCCACATGATTCATAAATCTAAGTAATCACTAGTGAACTATTTATTTACTAAAATCACATGTTGTTTGCTAAGGGTCAGGTGGGATATAACAAATTTGATCTTGAAATAAAGAAATAGATTTTAATTTTGATATACTTGTTCATGCTCATTATTTTCATGTGTCATTATCCTCATGATTAAATTCATCTTCTATAATATTTTTTTCATTATTTTGTTCATTATAATTGTTAACACTCTCATTATTAGCAAAATTTGACATGATATTAGCTTGAGACATTTTATGTGGCCCAAGAGGTATCTTAAGATGTTAAATAGGAACAACACCTAATATAGGACTATGCCTAGGTTGTTTATAAATGATATAATGAATGTGAATACATAAAACAAGCATAAACTTTAGAAAGCTAAAAAACATGGAGTAAGCTTAGATTTGCATGAGATGACACAAAGGTCAGGTTTAATAAATGTTTGAATTATTTTTAGATGTGTTTTTATGAGGTTTAAATGGGTAGAGTATCCTAATAAAATGGATGAATAAAACTATTCTAAATCAACCAATTAAATTAATTCATATAACATAATATTTTAAATCTAAAAAATCACCACATATGGAAAGTACAATTCTAGTTGATATTATGATAAGTACAACACAAATAAGAGATAATACTTAGATTTTAGATTTGTAGGTAGATTTGAGATGTGTAGATATGAAAACATGTAAAATGATACCCAAGATCTCATCATTATATTCTAGAAACATTATTTATAGAGACTTGGACACTTTCATTGATGTGTGGAAACTTACATAAATACTTGTGTTAATGACTCAATGCTTCAATGTTGTAAAAATATTCATTGTATTGAGAAGTGACGACATAGAACTATTAATATTTTCTATCACCTTTCTATTGATGTGTATGGATCACACTCAATTTTATGTATGAATGTGTATAGTTCAAACCCTAGATATTCACCTTAGGGTATGCCAGCTTACCAAAAATGGGTTAATGGGCTTACAAATTCAAGCTGACCTTAAGGACCTATTTATTAATGAGTGTTACCTACACATCCAATACTCCGAAGAGGTTCTCAGACATATCTATGTCTCCCCTAAGTGTGGGATTTTGTGTGCACAAAGGATGAAATATGTTATATACAAGGGCATGAAATAATCTAGTTTATAACTTGACAAATGCTACTCATGGGATGTTCTTTGAATACTTTAGACGTATAATATGACTACTCATATGAGTGATATATAAATAGGAAACAATAGGGAAATATAAATCAATACTATAATTAATTTAAGGAGTTTAAATATGTGTTTTATTGGTAACTTTTTGATGAATAATGAGTATCTTTGATTTTTATTTATACAAAACCTTTTAAAAATATCTCATGGAAGGGTTAGATAATAAAAATACACTGACCCATATGTTTCAAAAGATTTGAAATTTAGATGACTTTTGAGGTATAAACACTAGATAAGAATATGGACACATCATCAATGATAATATTTCTATATAAAATAAAGTGTTTGGTAGGGTAGAAAACTATGTAAAGTTTATAATTGATAATGAAGGATATAGATCATGTTTTAAGCATTATGTAGTATACATGTGATCTAGGTCATCAAAATGATAGGGTCAATTTGTAAGATAAATATCTAGGTGTAGTGAGATGGTGAATGTGATCCTTTAGAAAATAATAAGGTCTAGGATAGAAGGGTAGATCCCTAATTGGTATTTATCAAGTGTATAATACTAATATGTTATATATAATAATATTTTAGTATCTATAGTAGGAGTTAACCTCAAGAAAAAAATTCCTAGTAATTATGTCAGAATGTGTGTGGAGTTTTGTCACAATAGGAAATGTGGCATATAAGGCACTTTAGGATCTTTAGAAGGTGATATAAAACTATGATCAATGGTATCGACTATGTTCATACAGTTTGGAGAAATATGACTAGAATGAAATATATTAGCTAGGTCAATATGGCTTGATAAAACATGGATTGAACTTGATTGTATCTAAAAGGTCAACATAGTATTAGTATGCTATAATACTGAGATAAACTATAGAAACCAAGTTGATATAGTCTTGTGAAATAGAAGAGTCTAAAGAGATATGATTGAAGTGGATTGGATTGACAAGGTCAATGTAGTCAGATGAACCAAGTTTATCTATATAGACATAGTCTATGTCATTGATGATGTAGTTTACTATGGATGAAATAACTATATCAATATTTTCAATGTCATGTATGATGTAGTTATCTTTATTTGAAATAAATATATCATCATATTCCAATTGATGATCGATGCAATTGACTAGAGGTGGTTGAAATTAAATTATATTAGGCTGGTTGATAGAATCTAACATAAGTGATTTAGATAGATATGAAAAAGTATGATGACTATGACACTTTATGGAAGATCAAGGATTATAATAACCTTTATAGCACAAGTTGTGGGAATTTTAACTAGGCGATCTTTTGGTTAATATGACCTAAGAGGTTGAGGATTGAAAAATTCAGCCACATAATTGAAGTTGTTAATGTTATCTATCCTTTCCTTATTTATAAAATAAGGAGGATAAATTTTGGTTTATAAAAAATTAATGGATGAGTTGGGATTATGAGGGTGTTGATATTGATCATAAGGTAGTTGAAATGCTTAAGATACTCTTAATAATGTTGTTGTGTAAGACTGCCAAGATTAAAATGTGGATAAAATAAGGAAGCAAGAAGGAATCATTGAATTTTATGATAATTATTAGAAGAACTACCTATAATAGCATGCCAAAAAAAAATTATTGGGATTTAACCATTTTTGAGGGGGTTTGGAAGAGTCAAATCTCATGGATTTATAATGTGGTAACTTTATCTTGAGTTCATGGAGACTCAAGGGAGGGTAGGAATGGGTTGTATTATTTGATTTGGAGGCTACCTCATCAATTTATGGGGAGGATTAGTTTGAGATGAAGTGGAATAAATTACATTAGTTGATGATTATTTATAAGATGATTCAAATTAACTCAAAAGAAAGTCTCGCCATTTTTATTGATCTAAAGATTCTTCTAAATTCTTAGGGTAAAACATCCCAAATTTGTATTGAAGAAGGTATTTAAGAGTGGTAAAAAATATTTTTAAAATATTAACATCACTTATGTTATGGTCTACTTAACGTGCTAAATATCTTCATCATTTGATGAAAGTGTGAGAAAATTTGTTAGGAAGTTACTTACCATTAATTAAATGGCTAAGGCTATTTTTAGGAAGATCATTATGTTGGAATTACATAACTAGAGCATTAAATGAATCCTATAATTGTGTAGTGGAGTGTATAATAAGTTTATGATAACAATTTAGCACATATCCCCTAAAGGTCTTGGATAAAAGTTTCATAGAGAAAGGTATTATTTTGAACCCATTACTTATAAATATTGTCAAAGGATTTAAGAAAGATAGTGTTTATAATTTGGCCTCCCAGGATAATTGTCAACCAATATCGTTCAAAACTTTATCATATGGACCTCAAAGCTTGTATATGGTGATCTATATCTTTTCATGGTCTTCAAATGGTATTTTAAAAGCCTTACTAAGATTGTTTAAGGTTTCATTGTTTCTGCTAGGAGTTGCTTAAGGAATCCTCATGTGGTAACATGTTGTGAGTCATTGGATGATGTATTAGGTCTTCATAGGTTATCCTTGGGTGAATGGAAGGGTGTTAAGTGTATTTTAATCTTAAAGAATGGTTTATATCTTGTTTGATAGAGATGATTTATTTTAGTATAAATAAAGGTATTTGGATAAATTAAGGTTTCTTGTTTTCATTGTATTCCTACTTGCCTTAACTACTTCTTGTGGGAGAGGCCTTGTTATCAAGATGTAGGGGATGTCTAGGTATTTTTTGAGTCTTTAAAATAGGTTTAGTGGTATATATAAGGCTATATTATATAGTCTATTATGTATAGAGTGTTTCAATCCCCTATTATCCATAAGGTCATCAAATGCCCTCAAACATGCCATATAAGTTAACCTTGTATACTATAAGCCTTTGAGAAGGTGTGTCTTATGATTCAAGTTGAATTAAATGTTTTCAAATGGATATTTTAAGACTAATTTTATCTTGAGTTTATGAATTAAATATGATGTCAAGTATATGGTAAATACATTGAGTTAAACTTATCTATTGGGAAAACTTTCCTACATAAGGTCTTGAAAATGTGAAAAACAAGTGTAAGGTGGTCATAATGACCACACCTCATTCATACAAACCCCTCAATGACATAATGGTTGAATTAAAGGTAGTCTAGGTCATTTTAAGTTAATAAATGCTTTCAAACTCTTTGTAGGTTCTCATATAATCTACAAATAGAAAAAATGCATCTTTATTTGATCATAAGTGTATAGATAGGAAACATGGGGAAAATACTCTTTAGAAATGTCAAGGAGATGAGTTCACTTTTTTATATTGTCATTTTTTCCATGTATAGGGGTTAACCTATATAAACAAATGTTAATATCCATATTCACTCTTAAAGCATTCATAAGCCCTAGCATAAACTCAGTGTGTGTAAAAGCAAAGGAAATGGATCCAAAATGCATCAAGTCACCATGCATATACCTAGGTAATGTTACAAACTCCATGAAATATCTGTGCATATAATTTGGTGATATGGTTACCTATATAGACATGATAAACACTAGGATTTGTAGAGGTTTCTAGTATAAAAGTAGGGTTTTTTGAGTATGTGAATGACTCATGATCACTAAGCCTCATTTTTCAAGGGCTTTGAGATGGTTCTAGGCTTGGAGAATAGGGTATAGGACTTCATACATAGGGGTAGGGTTTTCATTCATATTTAGGTGTTATTCATCATATAAATGGTCTTGATCAAGCCTCAATAATCTCCTTTCTACCCTCTAAGACCTTTCACTCATTAATACAAGTCTATGAGATCTTAAATTAAAAAATTGAAAAGATTTTTGGTCTTGAGATCCCAACTATAGGTTTACTACATAGTAAAGACAATGTTTTATAGAGGGTTCTTTGAGGTTAGAACCTTAAACTGATCATAAAACCTCCTTTGCTTACCTTTACTACCATTGGATTAATAAGGCATCATCATGGATGGTGACTTCAAGATAAAATAACTAAAGAAAACATATACTTTCAAGGAATCCTATAAGTTTTTTGGATAGTGTGATCTTTATCTAAAAAGTGTTCCATGCTAGAATGAAATGATAACCAATTATGAGATCATCCATATACCCTAACATTGCCAAGTCAAGTTTCATGTCATAGGAGAAAACTATGAAGTATGCATAGATATAAAAATAAAAGATAGATTCTAAAGGGTTAAATTGAATTTACATGCTTCTAGAAGCATATTATTTCTTGAGACATGGTTTATAGGGTTAAGGGAGGTTTTGGAATGCTCTTTTTCCTCCAAATGAGGTTCCATGACAAAAGTTACAAGACTCCTAGTCCTATTAAGAAGTATTCTAATTATAAGTTGTAGTGGAAAGATGTCAGAGTCCTTGTTGCTAAAGTTGTAGGGCCTTCATGGAGGTAGGATAGAATTAGGATGGTAAATTCCATTTCATAAGTGTGTGATAAGGTTGCAAGTTGTTAGCACGTATGCAATGAGAGTTGTCTGAGTCTTTATGCTTGTAACTCAAATAGAAAATACAATATAAGAGTGTCATATATGAGTTTTAACTCACCAAAGAGGTTAGGATATGGATGAAGGATGAAACACAGGTAGATAACATTGAAATAACTTTAAAATGGACACCTACACCTATCTACTAATGGGTGAAACAATATTGAAGGTCTAGTGAGCCTTAAAACCCCCCATATGGTTCAAGAGATTGTCTTCTTTTGTTTTCATAGAGTAAAAGCTATAAATTGAGTCAAGGAGGCTATGATCATGCATAGTTTCATACAAATAAATGAAGGATATATTATAAGGTATGGAAAACCATATGACTCCCTTAATACCTTTATTGTCTTTTCCTAAGATAAAGTAGTGCGTGATTCTAAATCACTCCCTAAACCTTGAGGCTTCCATTGTTAACAAAGTTTTAGTTTGAACAACAAAAATTCAAGGTGACTATGTCATGGAATTTTATCCCAATTATATCTCATCCTAGTTTACAAACTAGTTGAGAAGAGAAAGGTTCACATAGTTGAAGGAGCATATTCAATAAGGGCATACCATTTAAATGATAAACACAATCAAGACTCTAATGTGACCATCTACATAGGTTATTTCCAATCTTGAGAATAAAATGATACCTACAAAGTAAGATGGGAGTATGGGGAAGATCACATACAAGTGATAGGAATAAATTGAACTTCAAAGTAAATAAGGAAAGATCATAATAAATGACTTAAACATGACTCTTTTGGACCCTACATACACAGTCAACTAACACTTTTAAATCTACCAAGTCAAGTACAAAAGGCATACTTGTGTTAGAAGGAAAAGGGGTTAATTGAAAGAATTAAGTTAGCTTGAAAATCATCTGATACATTAAGGCCTCATGATATCATTAAAGTTAAGTGAGAATAGTGATAATACAAATAGGCCCTATTTAGGCCTTGTAAGAATATGATTACATAGGTAGACCTATAGGTATAATGGAATAAAAAATAGTTTGTTAAGGGTGAAATGAATACCTAATGGAATTAGGTGTTGATAAAGTCTATTAAAGACCCTAAAAGGCACCCAAAAGTAGTGATAAGGAAGTAAAGTGGTCATTTTCATTGATGAAAACTCTTTGAGATCTTTAGGTGTAAGACTAAATTTCAAGGCTCAGTTCCTCTTGATTATTGATACCTTAACCTTGTACATGGGGTATATTAGATATAAAATATGGTGAAAAGATCCATATACTAAAACCTTCCAGAATTATCTTTTGGATTGGGTCCTTAACCATTATGAACTATCATTAAGAAACCAACCACCTTAGAAGCACTATTTGCATTATGCAAGAGCTCAAGAGAGCATAGTTTTTTGCTTGGTACTTAAATGAGGTTTTACATGGGACTAAGTGTAAATTTGATATTATGGAGATTTATTTTTACTCCCATATTGTGGTGTTAGGAAAGATAAAGAGGATATGTTCTCTATGAATAATCCTTAAGAAGTTAAGGCACCTAAAACCCTTTCTGAACCTTGGTAGGGACTTGATGGAGGAAATGTGATTCTTAATGCCTTAAAATGATTTTTTTTGACCTTGGAATCACTTTGGTGATCTCCACAAGTCTCATGGGCATTTAAAAATGTTTTTTTAGTGGCATGTGTGAGGCATAATTTATAGAAAAAATAGTTACAATATCTAATTTTGGGGTTATTTTCATAGTTCTCAAGCATGTTAAAGGCCTAAGTGAGTAGGAAGTCATTTTGGGATTGTGTAGAGATGTAATGGTTTTTAAAAAAATATTATTGAATACCTATATTGGTAAAAATAAGCTTTATGAACAGATTTTGATTTAATTGAGGTAACCTCATTTTCATTGAGGGAAGGATGTTGTAGGCCTATTCACATAGTGATAAGACTCTAAAAGGAAAAAAATATCACTGTAATAACTTCTCCAAGCCATGACCAGACTCATCACTCAATTTAAAGAATTTAATTCTTAGGCTTATCATTAATTAAGGTGACTAATACATTGAATGGGCATTAAATGGCATGAATAATGGTAGCTAGGTGAGTAGTGGACATGTTCAAAAATGTAATTTCCCTTCAAAAATAGGTGCATGAGATATTATTACATGTCAAGGAGTAATGGATCAGTTTCAAGGATAATGGTTCCTTCATGGAATTAGCTATGACAAAAAATAGGGCATCTACACTACATTTCTATACCCAAAAGGCTCATTGAAGGCTACTTTGCCACTCAGACAAGGCATAGGAGGAGTTATGGGACTATTTCTACCCATCATTCATGTTTGTAATTGATTATTAGATGGATAATGGTTATCATGTCCTCTAAACTACACTTATACACCATAATCTCCTTATCTCTCCTTCCCATAATCTATAAATTAGGCTTAGAAATCCATTATATGCATCCCACTTTTGGTTATAATAAAGTTCCACCCGTTTGTATCTTGCAACCTTGAGATAATATAAAGATTTATTAAACCTTCTCCATGTTAGTTCTCTAGTTTTTTTCATGATTTTTTGATTTGCATAAGTGGTTGATCCCTTTTTTCCCTTTATAGGTCCTTGCTCCTCACCTATATGCTAGTAGATTGTTCTTATGCATGCTATATGGTGTGTAAAGGTGACACTAATTGTGTTTATAGTGAAAACTAATTGATAGTGTCTCAAACTAGACCTCTTTAATAATATTCAAATCATAATCATTTAACCTAACCTCCATGTGAAGCACCATTGTGTAGGAGTACTTTAGAGAGAGTGTCTTAGAAATTAGCCTTTGTCTTGGTCCATAAGTGTTATTAAAGGAACAAGTAGAGGAGACAAAACATATTGGTGCATCACCTCCTATAGCTTGGGTTTGATTTCATGATTTATTCTACCCCCTTTTCATTTTCAAAGTAAGTAGGTTTAGGCATTGAGTTTAGATGATGAATCAAGGGAGCTAGCCCCAAAACTAGAGACTCGCCTCACGATTAGGCCACCCAAACCTAGAGGTGATTCCATTTCATCAACTGGATGAGGTATGTCTAAAAATACTACCTTAAATGTGAATCTATGTTGATAATAATTTATAGCACACCCAATAAGACTATAATTTAAGGAGGTTACAACACTTACTCTCAGCATTCAGTGACCTCAAGGAGATTTAGGCATTCTAGTGGCAGATTATATTCTAAGTTTCATGTAAAAGGGAATAATAAAGTCTTAATCTAAGGGTAAGATCAACTTATGTTGATAGTTAAACTTTTTCTTTATTTTCCTCATGATGTTTAATGGTCGGATATAAAGGAAATCTTTATTCTATCCCTCCTCATCAGCAATATCATTACCCATACCACCCATATGATGATCTATATCCACTCTAGAATGATTCTTATTATTCTTCACATGACTTTAGTTATCCACATGATAAACCTTATTATAATCCTCCTTATCAACCTTGATATCAGGAGTACTATCCCTCATTACCTCCCCACCCACCTTTTCAAGCTACACATAGTTCCTCTAATGAGTGGAATGAGATAAAAAGCATGAGTCAAATCATTGGTAGTGAGTTATTAGCCTTGTAAGAATAATAATCTCAATGAAATCATTCCTATAAGCCTCTTACTATCCCATGCCAACCTTATTGGACCATTCCTCTCATGTCAAATCCAAACCAAGAAGAGATTAAGATTTTAGAGGTTAAACAAATAAAATTCCCAAGCTTTCAAAACTCCGCACCTCTTCCTCGAGCTCAAATTGTCCATGTATGTCAAGATATGAAAAGAGAAAAAGAGGTTGTAAAAACCAATCTTAAGAAGTTTTCAAGTTTTTAGATTGCCTCTTCACCCCCTAAAATCATTCAAAAATGGCCCATAAAGCCTTATGTTCCTACTCCACTAGTTGGACATTCTTGCCCTCCCACCATATCCTTCTTTGAAGGAGGACCTATTGTATGGAGAAAATATAAGGAACATTAAAGTGAAGATAAAGAATTTTCAAAAGAGGGTGATGAAGGCATGGACACATGGTAGCATTCTTGGGCCAAATACCCTATTTACAAA
The DNA here is from genome assembly GCA_037957365.1 of Torreya grandis. Lineage (NCBI taxonomy): Eukaryota > Viridiplantae > Streptophyta > Pinopsida > Cupressales > Taxaceae > Torreya > Torreya grandis. Next base: position 1,557,060 of record JARHVA010004423.1, on the reverse strand, counting down.
ATGATCAATCTTTGTATGATTTAGGTGGAAGGACTAGACTTAAAAGGGGAGAAAATTGGTGAAGTGGTAATTCATGTCAAGCAAAGTCTAGTAGAAGCTACAAATTTTCCTCAAGATGTTTATAATAAAGGCATAAAAATGATAGATCTAGTGAATATATAGTTAGACAATCCTCAATATTATTTTAGTAGCCAATAAAAGGTGAGCACCCTAAAGGAACCCCCATATTTCATTATAATTGATGATCAAAACAAGGAAATTCAATCTCATGAACCTAATCTTAAAGAGGAGGAGGTTAATCATAGCCACCATAATTTTATTGAAGAATTCCATATGGTTTCAAACCTTATGGAGTTTCCTTATTTCATAGAGGAAGAGATTAGTTACCTTATAAAACATGAGCTTGAATAAGTCCAAGAAGAACCTGCAGTAGTCATTATAATGGGAGTTATTAGTGAGCAAAAGAAACTTTATAATGTTTAGAAAAAATTATACCATGTTTTTATTCAAGATGTTAAAGATATAGGTATGAAAAATTTGGAACAAGAACCTATTGTCTTTGATGAACTAGAAGATCAAAACAAGCCTAAATACACCAGTGGGAAATTGAGAATGCTCTTGAGACAATTCTTCTTCCTAAGGAGCAATGTGTGAATCCTAAGGAATATGAAGAACAAATAATTGATCATCTTGAAACAAATAGTCATCCAATTTAGGGCACTCAAGATATCAAGATGGTTGGTTTAGGAATTAAATAAATACTTCTTGAGCTTAGAAGGAAACCTAAGAATGAGCTTATAGTTGGTATTGGGGTAAAAGGACCTATAAAAAATAATCTGAGGTTATGAATGATGTCGACATGATTCCAAATGAGAAAATAGATAAACTTGGAGAAGTTTACTTAAAATCACATCATGACTACATATCAAGTTTGGAAACCCTTGATAGCCTTATGACCCTTAAGGAGGAAGAAGAAGATGTTATTCAGGTTGTCCCAATTCAAATTGATTAAAAATAAAAGATAAAGGATGATTGGTAGTAGTATATTGAGTTAATTCAAGAGGTTTAAGCTACTTGAAAAGATACACTTCCTATTTAATAACATGAATATGAAGAGGTTAGTAAAAACACACTTATTGAGGATAATGATGCAGATTAGAGTGAGTATGCAAAGCTCTTATAAGATTTTGATGACCTTGTAGTAGCTGGTAGGAAGTATGAGGTCACCCAAGATGCTATAAATAATCAAAATCATGATTAGATGAAGTACCATTTTTTGAGGTTTCATCTGACAAATAATATGAGAAGAATCTTGAAGTATAAGAGGAATATATATTTGTAAGAGATTGGTTTTTAGTTGTCACTTCACTTGAGAGTATGATAAGAGGAGTGGAATTCAAAGAGAGGATGAAGACAAAGAAACAAAGGTCAAATAGGTAACTTGCCTCCTGTCATTATTTATTTGATGGAGTAAAGGATCCAAGAGATTTCCCCTTTGACCCAAGAGGGAGAAGACATGTTTAGGTTAATTATTTATAGTAGGTTATTTTTGTCTTGTTTATAATTAGTTTTTATTAGCACAAGTGCAATGTGTTTTATTCTTGATTTAAATGTGTTTTCCTTCTTGTGTGAGTGGTAAGGTTGTTTTAGTCCTTTAAAGCTTGAAAAATGCTAAGTTTGTTTGACAATCCAAGCATACTGGTCATCTTAAATTATGATTGTCATGTGTCAGTCTTTGCCCAAAGGATGAGACAGTTAGTTCTTTTGTACAACAAGTAGGTAAAACCTTATGAGTCACTAAAAATGTTGATAATTTGGTTTACTAGGCCAAATATCAACCCCTATAGTTAAAAAATTTATCATAGGGCCCTCAAATCTTGTATATGGTGATCTAGATCTTGTCATGGTATTCAAATGGTCTTTTAAAAGCCTTTTTAACATTATTTAGGGTTTCATTGTATGTGTTAGGAGTTTCTTGAGGAATCCTCATGTGGTAACATGTTTTGAGTGATTTTATGATGTATTAGGTATTCATAGGTTGTCCTTGGGTGAATGTAAGGGTGTCAAGTGTCTTTGAAGACTAAATAATGGTTTATATCTTGTTTGATAAAGTTAAGGTATTTTAACAAAAAATAAGGTATTTGGATGAATCAAGGTTTCTTGCTCTCAATTTATTCCTACTTGACTTAGATAATTCTTATGGGAGAGGCCCTATTAGCAATATGTAGGGGATGGCCATCCCTTTTTTTAGTCTTATAATAGGTCTAGTGGTATATCTAAGGCTATCTTCTATAGTCTATTTTGTCTAGATTGTTTCAAGCCCCAATTAGCCATAAGGTCATCAAATGCCCTCAAACATGCCATATAAGTTAACCTTATATATTATAATCCTTTGAATAAGGTGTCTTGTGATTCATATTGAAGTAAAGGTTTTCAAAGGGATATTTCAAGACTAACATGCTATTGAGTTTGTGAAGTCAATATGAGGTCAAAAAAATGTAAATACATTGAATTACACTTGTCTATTGAGAAATTTTTCCTACATAAGGTCTTGGAAAAATGAAGAATAGGTGTAAGTTAGTCATAAATTACCACACCTCATTCATATAACCCCCTCTCTACCATCATGGTTTAAGTCAAGGTAGTACAGGTCATTTAAAGTCAAGAAATGCTTTCAAACTCCTCTTAGGTTCTCATACAATCTATAAATAGAAAAAATGGCATCTTCATTTGCTCATAAGTGTACATACATGATGCATTGGGTAAAATAATTTTCAAATATGTCAGGAGATGAGTTCCCTTGATGATAGTGTCATTTATTTCCAATTAAAATGGATAGCCTCTATAAATAAATGTTAACAACCATAGTCACTCTTCAACCCTTATTAAACCTTAACATAAACTCAATGTGTGTAAAAGTGAAAGAAATGGCTCTAAAATACATCAAGTTATAATGGAAACACCTGGGTCATGTTCCACACTCCATCGAGGATATCTATATATAGTTTGGTGGTATGATCACCTATATATAAATGAGAAACACTAGGATCTATAGAGGATTCAAGTAGAAAAATAGGGTTTTTTGAGTATGTGAATGATTCATGATCATTGAGCCTCATTTTTCAAGGGATTTAAGATGGTTCTAGGATTGGAGAAGAGGTTACATGACTACATACATGGGGGTAGGATTTTTATGCATCTTGAGATGTTCTTAATCATATAAATGGTCTTGAACAAGCCTTAACGTCTCCTTTATACCCTCCAAGACCCCTCAAGATAGAATACAAGTATATGAGATCTTGAATTAACAAATTCAAAAGAGTTTTGGTCTTAAGATCCTAACTTTAGGTTTGTTACATAATATAAATAGTGTTCTAGAGAGGGTTACGTGATGGAATAACCTTAAAATAAACATAAAACCTCCTTTTCTTGCCTTCTCTATAATTGGATTAATAAGGCATACCCATGGAAGGTTACTTACAGACAAAATAACCAAGGCAACCATATACTTTAAAAGAATCCTAGAAGGTTTGTGGATAGTTTGAGATTTGTCTAAAATGTGTTCCATGATAGAATTAAAGTATATCCAAATATTAGATCATCCATACAACCTAACACTACCAAGCCAAGTTTCATGTTAGAGGGGAAAACTATGAAGTATGCATATATCTACAAAGAAAAGATAGATTCTAAAGGGTTACCTTTAATTTCCATGATTCTAAAATCATATTCTTGCTTAAGACATGGTTTAGAGGGTCATAAAAGGTTTGGGAATTCTCTAAGTCCTCAAAATGACATTCTATGACAAAAGTTACAAGACTCAAGTCCTATTGAGAAGCATGCTAATTCTATGTTATAATGGAAATATGTTAGAGTCCTTAGTGCTAAAGTTGTAAGGAATTCATAGAGGTAGGAGAGTATTAGGATGGTGAAGTCTATTTCACAGGTGTGTGATAAGGTTTTAGGGTGTTAACACATATGCAATGAGAGTTGTTTGAGTCTCCATGCCTACAACTCAATAAAAAACACAATCTAAGAATGCCAAATATGAGTTTTGACTCACCCAAGAGTTTAAGACATGGATGAAGGATGAAACAAAGGTAGATAACATTGAAAAAAAATCAAAATGGAAAACTATCCCATATACTAATGGGAGAAACAATATTTAAGGTATAGTGCAGTTTCAAACCCCCTATATGGTTCAAGAGACTATCTTCCTTTGTTTTTGTAGATTACAAGCTACAAGGTGAGTTAAGGAGGCTATAATCATGCATAGTTTCATACATAGATATGAATAGATAGTTTAAGGTGTGGGAAACCATATAAATCCCTCAATAACTTCATGGTATTTTCCTAAGATAATGTAGTGTGTGTTTTTAAATCACTTCCTAAACCTTGAGGCTACCATTGTTAACAAAGGTACACGTTGGAGAACCAAAACTCAAGGTGAGTAAGTCATGGGATTCGATAAAAATTATGTCTCATCCTATTTTCCAAACTAATTCATAATGTTAAGGTTCATAGAGTTTAAGGAACAAAGTCAAGAAGGTCATAACGTTAAAATGATAAACTCAATCAAGATTCTAATATGACCATCTACACAGGCTATTTCCTAGCTTGAGAATAAAATGCTACCTAAATAGTGAAATAAGAGTCTATGTAAGATCACATAAAAGTGATTTGATTCAATTGATGGTCAAATTAAACAAGGAGATACTAGAAGAAATGATCTAAACATGACTCATTTAGACCTTACATATGTAGTCAACTGGCATTTTAAAATCTACCTAGTCAAGTACCAAAGGCCTGCTTGTGTTGGAGGGAAAGAAGGGTTTATTGAAAGAAGTAAGTCAGGTTTAAAATTATTTTATACATTATGGCCTCATGATATCATTACAATCAAGTGATAAGAGTGATAATACAAATAGGCCCTATTTAGGCCTAGTAAGAATATGACTACACAAGCAAACCTATAGGTAAAATGGAAGAAAAGTAGTTTTTTAAGGGTGAAATGAATACCTAATGGAATTATGGGTTGATAAAGGATAATATATACCATAAAATGAACCAGAAAGTAGATAAAATGTATCAAATTGGTCATTTTGGTTGATGAAAACTCTTTAACCTCTTTAGGTACAAGACTACATTTCAAGGCTAAGTTCCTCTTGCTCGTTGATACCTTGACCTTTTACATGGGGTATATTATATTTTATATATTTTGAAATGGAAAATACACTCCAAAATTATATAATTTTTTTGTATTGGGTCCTTAACTAGTATTTACTATCATTAAGAAACCAACCACCTCATAAGTATTGTTTGCATTATGCAGGAGCTCGAGAAAGCATAGTTTTCTACTTGATACTTGAATGAGGTTTTAGATGGGACTAATTTCCATATGGAAATGATGGAAAATTACTTAAAATACAATATTTTTATGTTAGGAAAGAGAAATAGGTTATGTTTACTGTGAACAATCCTTAAGAAATAAAAATACCTAAAACCCTTTCTAAACCCTAATAGGAACTTGATGGAGGAAAAGTGATTATTAATGCATAAAAATGAATTTTTTTGACCTTATAATGATTTTGGTGATATCCAAAGGTCTCATGGGAATTTTAAAATGGTTTTTTGGTGTCACATGTGAGGTACAATTTGTATAAAAGGGCTTATAGTGTCTAATTTTAGGGTTATTTTCATAGTTCCCTAGCATGTTAAAGGTCTTGAGTGAGTAAGAACGCCTATTGGGCATATAAAAATATGTAATGTTTTAAAAAAACCTTTATTTAATCCTTCAATAATTAAAAATAAACCTAATGATCATACTTGGATTCAATTAAGAGAGGTAACCTCATTTGCATTGAAAGAAGGATGTTGTAGGCCTATTCACATAGTGATAAGACTCTCAAAGGAAAAAATATCACTATATCAACCTCTCCAATTCATTATCAGACTCATCACTTGCTTGAAAGTCTCTAAGTCTTAGGCCTATCATTAATTAATGTAACTAATTCATTGAATGGGCTATGAATGGCATGAAGAGTGGAAACTAGGTAAGTAGTGGACACGTTCAAACATGTAATTTCCCTCCCAAAATAGGTGCATGACCTATTAATACATGTAAAAGAGTAATGCATTAGTTTTAAGGAGCATGGTACCTTAATGGAATCAACTATGACAAAAAATAGGTCATCTACACTACACTATTATGCCCAAAAGGCTCATTAAAGGCCATTATGCCACCAAGGCAATGCATGGGAGGAGTTATGGGACTATTTATACCCCTCATTCATGTTTGTAACTGATTATTAGATTTATGATGGTCATAATGTCCTCTACACTACACTTATATTCCATATTATCCTTCTATATCATTTTCATGTTCTATAAATTGAGATTATAAAGCCATTTTATGCATCCCTCTATTGGGTATGAGAAAGTTATACCCATTTATATCTTGTATACTTGAGATAATATAAATAATAATCCAACCTTCTCCATGTTATTTATCTATCTTTTTCATGTTTGTTTTATTTTCATAAGTGGTTGATCCCTTTTCTCCATTTAAAGGTCCTTGCTCCTCTCATAGATGCTAGTAGACTATCTTTATGTAGGTTACATGACGTGTAAAGTTGTTAATTATTGTGTTTTTAGTGAAAATTGATTGATAGTGTCTTGAACTAGGCCTCTCATTCATCATCCTTAAATCATAGTAATTCATCATAACCTCCATATGAATCATTAATGTGTAGGAGTCCTTTGGAGAGAGTGTCTTAGTAATTAGTCTTTATTTTGGTCCGTAAGTGTTGTTGAAAGATCAATTAGATGAGACACAACATATTGGTGTATCACCTCACATAATTTAGGTTTGATTTCATGTTTTCTTCTACCCAATTTTCATTGATAAAACAAGTAGGTTTAGGCATTGAGTTTAGAAGATGCATCAGGGGAGCTAGAGCCAAAACTAGAGACTCACGTCACCCATTAGGCCACCCACACCTAGAGATGATTCCAATATATCAATTGGATGAGGTAGGTATAAAAATCCTTTACCTCAAGGGTGAAATCTAGACTGATAATAGATAGTTGAAGAGATGTTTTCAATGTCTATGGACATAATGAGGGGAGCTTAAGGTTCATTTTAAAGATGTTGAAGCTTTTTAAAATTAAAATGAGGTTGATGGATGATATTTCCATTGAAATATATAAGAGGAGGAAAAAATAATTATTTAGTTGAGTCATGATGACTTGAGGTTGGCTAACCATTTTCAAAATATGGTTTTGTATTTGGGGCATCTAATTTCTAGTAGAAGCTTGCATAAGAATTTATTTTATGAACCATTTATGCAAGGAATTGAGCTATATTAGAGGTAGATTTTGATTGGAAATATTGGTATTATTAGATGAATTAGGAGTATTATGAGTGACCTCCACCTTCTTACATTGTGATAAAAAAATTAGGTTATATGATTCAACCATTGGTTCAAGATTGTGAGGATCCACTAGGGAATCTTTGATCATGGAAAAAATGTCATGACTTGGAGGAAGTAGTTCAATACTTCCATCCAAAGTAAGAATATACTGAGGTTCAGATATAGATCTATGATTATGAAATTTTATTAACTAATTGGAATCTAAAAATATGACATCATGATGAAATTTTTAGGTTATTTATTGGAATTAGATGGTGTTAGATAGGCTAAAATAGTTACATATCGAGTCTAGGAAAATAGACTATATAAACTAAACTAATATAGTTTAGGAAAAAAGGTGATGCAAGTTGGTAACTAGAAAAAATGAAACCTATACTATGTAGTAAACAAAAAAATGAAAATTTATATTGTATTGATATGGAAAATACAATTAGGTTTGTAGGAAGAAATTGTATCAGATTGACTGATATAATTTACTAAAAAAGAAAAAAATAGATAAAATTGTATCAAGATTGTTTGATGTAGTTGAATGAAAAAGTTAAGGTAATCATATAGGGTTCACCATAATGTATTATTATGGTGAAGTCAAATTGAATACAATGATAATAATCAAGTGGATAAAAAATAATTATCTAACCAAAAGTGGGATAAGATTCACATTATACTCATTGCAATGGAATAGGATTAGCCTACAATTATCCTATCTCTAAACATCTAGAATCAAAGAAGGTTAATTAAAGATCCCAATGATACATTATGGTTGGTACATGACCAAGTGTGGATTAGAAAACCTAGAAAGAGAGGCACCTACTCACTAATGTAAAAGGGAAGGGTTATAAATCCTTCAGTTCTATGGTAGATGGAATAACTCTAACTAGATCTCTAATGATAAAAGTAAAGGAATTTCATAAAAGACATGTAAGTATTTGTGAAAGTAAATTAAATTAAATGGGAAAAGGGGTTAGAATAATCAAAATGGGTAACAATTCATGCTAGGAAATTTGGGGTCTTAGGTACCTAAAATGGATAAATGGAAAGCCCAAAAAATCCTATATCCACACTAAGTATAAATGAAGAGAAAGTATAAACAAGGACACACATATACATTTATTTACTAAGTAAAAAATAACATCTACATATTACATGGAATAAATGAAAGAGTATCAGGTTAGAAATATTTACCTTTATGAGGACCCATCGAGCCTCATTATCCCTCTTGACTAATGATTTTTAAGATGATCAAATCTATATTTATATGTTAAAATAGTCTTTTACACTTAGTAAATATCACTCAAATCTCTAACATTCAATTTTTGACCTTCCTTATAGTTAAAAGGATCACATTCACTATCTCACTATGCCAAACTTATCATCTTATGGACTGTACCCAATATTATGACTACCCACATCACCTATAACCCATAATATGCTTAATTTATGATATATATCCTTCACTATCAATTACAAAGATCCAAAAATCTTATATTTTTTTAGACAATTACGTTCAAACTTGGATAATAGTGTTGATTCTACTGTACATTCTCCAACACAAGTGTCAGTGTAATCTAAATACTTAAATTTGAAAATAATTTGATATGTATGTGATCAACCTATTTTTTTCATCAACCCTTTTATGATATAAAATTCAAAATAGGTGGTATAAATACAAGTTAAAACACATTCATTGTTCATGTAGAAAGCACCTCTTAAGCGTATATTATACTATTGAAAATCAATTTCACAACTAAGCTATGATACCCTATTCTTTCCTATTTTCATATCCATCATAGGAACAATCATATTACAAGTCTAAAACATTAAAAATAGAAACCCATGAGCCATATTTTTCAAGTTTCAAAAAGATTACCACATGCACTTTCATATAGAATTTAAAACCATTGTTCAGACATAAGACAACACATAGGGTACAATTATATATGTTTGAGGCCCTCTTCATAGTATTGGATATGTAGGTAGAGCTAATTGATAGAGGGGTATTTAAGGTTGGTTTAACTCTGTGAGCCCACTAACCCATTTTTTATAAATATGATAAAACCTAAGAGGAATAACTAAGGTTTGATCTATATTTTGATATTGAGAGCCTATGTCCATGATCTGAACACATAATCCAAAGGTGATGAAAAACCTATAAAGGCATAGGTGGAAGTTTTAGTTAACATTTAGTACTATATGCATGATATATTTAATGAATCATGGATAACATTATTTACACAAATGTTCATAAGGTGATGCAAGCATCATTTTTGACATTAATTTAATATTTAGAATCTAATGATTGGATCAAAATATTCATACAACCTATCTATACACTTGTATTACTAACATCTACCTACACACTAATGTATATGCTGAGTGGAATTTCTCCTTTGTATTTCTATTATCAAAACATAAAATGTTATACTTTATATATTTTTCATATCCTTAGATTCATTATTTCTTATCATAATATCAATAGAATATAAATTCATTAATTGGCCTACTTTTAGAGTAGTTTAATCTTATTTGATTAGGCTACTCTTCCCTAACCCTTAATCACTATAAGGGTTAAACATTTTGTGAACATAAAATCTAAGTCTTATCATGTAAATGTAGATACTAAAACTAAATATTTATAGCATATTAGTCTTGTACATTTGATAAATACCAATCATGGCTCTACCCTCTAGTTTTAGACCTTCCCACTACTGAAAATATCACATTCATCATCTCACTATGCCTAATTGCTTATCTTATAGTCTAACCTTTATAATTTTGATGACCCATATCTCATGTACTATAAATAAAGATTAAAACATAATATATTGACTTCAATTTTAGTTTAAAATACTCAACTATTTTCTATCCTTCTGGACACCACCAGTCATAGAGGATAATAACATCGATTCTAGTTTCCAAATCCTTATTCAGTGTCTAGTACTCAAAATTCATCCAAATTATAAATTATTCATAACCTATGGGTTGTATTATTTGTCTTATTTAACCCTACTATGAGATATTTTCAAAAAAATTGGCATAAATGCAAGTCTAAGCCTTCTAATTATTCATCTAGTAAATACCATGCAAGAACCTACCAAGGCTCATTCAATAAATTGCACAATTAAGTTATAATATATTATTCATCCCTATTTCTTTATCAAACATAGGAGTATTAATATAAAAGGCCTAAAGAATTCAAATATTATCCCATGAGTGTTACTTTTCAAGTTACAATATAGATCATTGCATGAATATATGTATAGCATATCAGACCATTATTCACACACACTTACACACATAGGGAGAACTAAATAAGTCTAAGTTCCTTCTTAGATTATTGGCTATGTAGCCAGTACTAATTTATAGAGGGGTATTTGAGTTTATCTCAACACCATGAGCCCACTAACCATTTTTTATAAAACACATCCCAAGGGTGAACAAGGGTAAAGAGATAGGGTTTAATCCATAAGAAAACATATATAACCTATGTTAAATATTTTAATATCAGTAGAAAAGTGATAGAAAACTTAAAAAAATAAAGTTGTTTTCATCAAAATATATCATATATTTTTAATAGATAATAACATCATAGAACATATAGTATCATTGATGGTAGTGTCTATAAGTTGATGGTAGTGTTATAGGTCTATGGTAGTGCCTACAACTCTACAATCTGATGATTATCTTTGAATCTTGATGCTTCACAACTTATATCTACTTACACATTATAAATCCACATAAGTAATATTTATCCTTGGTATTAAAATCAATATGACACCTTTCAAATTTCATACTTTCTATATTTAACACATCTTAGTATTTTAATTTAAAATATTCATTTATCTAAGTTTTTAATTAATTGACATTCTATAAAATAATTTTAAAGTATATGTTATTTTATCCCCTTAACCCTTAACAACCATATCATACAAAAATGATTAAACATTTGATGTACCCAACCATTGTGTCTTTCCATGTAAATCATAGCTTGCTCTAGGGGTTTCAACCTCTTAAATGTTTGATGCACTTATTCATATTTATTATGTACGTTTTATGAAACCTAGGTGTAGTCCTAGATTAGTTGGTATTAATATTGAATATCTTGAGCTACCCCTTAGGCCACCTAAAATGTCTCAAGTTAATACCATGTAAATTATGCTAATAATGAGAGTGACAATAACAAAAATGAGCCACATACTTAAAAAATCATCATAGAAGATGAATCTAATCATGAGGATAATGACATACATGAGCATAATGAAAATGACCAAGTTGACCAAGAATAAGTTAAATATATTGCATTAATTATAGAGTGCATTTGTGCAACTCTTGAAGATCTCCATAAGATCCTAAATACTATAAAAAAAGCAAAAAGCAAAAAGGTTTTAGTGAGTAACCATTACTCTCTATTGATACAAATATTGAGGAAAATAGATATTATTATAACACATACCTTTCTATTTCTCTCCCTTTGATCACAACCTTACTTAATACATCTTGTGGGGGCACAATATATGTTTTCAAACAATTTTTCCCTAGAAGTCAAGCAATTATTGTTACATCATCCATGGGAACAGTTAGTACATTAACTCAATTACCTGTTTTAATGTCTAAATCAATATAAGTGGTGTTTATATTCCCCTTGGTGGTTTCTCAAATCTCAAATATTAATCCCAATGGATCTAAATTTCAAACTCTTCACCAAGTTATTAAAAAATTGGAAACTAAGATTACCAACACTGAATAAAATGTTTTAAAATCAACTCATGATATTGATTCATAAGATGTATTACATAATCCTATAACACTTGAGATATATTTAAACCATTTACCAATTAGTTTTTTCCTCTTAATTTCAATTTTATAATGGAAAGGGTGATCCTAAATAACATATCTAATATTTCTATGCAACATGCCTTGATTATGATTTAAGTGATAAAATTTTGACCAAATTATTTCCAAGGAGCCTAATGAAATATGATTTAATATGGTTCTATTAATTACCAATCCAATTAGTTAAAGCATTCAAACCCCTATAAAATTATTTTCTAACACACTTGTCCATCAACATCATAAAAAATATGTTATATGCAAAAATTGCTAAGATCAAATAAGGAAGAAATGAACCTATCAATTAATATGTCTTGAGGTACAAAAACATTTTATCCAAAATGGAAAATCCATTGGTGTAATCACCTAAAATTGGTAATTGGATGATAAGAGTTTTACTTGAGTTAATCTATTCCTATCTTAGCCCTAGACCTATCCTAGAGTCTTAGACACACTTTTTCAGTCATTAAATAGACCACAATCACCCATAATTAGCCAAAACATAGTCCCAAAACTATATTCTTAGATCTTAACCCAAATTTATAAATATTATACCAAGTGGAAATTATTATCACATTTGGGACACTATAACCACATGGTACTAGTGTCCCCAATTGGGTGCTACTACCTTTAGCCCTAACTCTTCCCAATAGATACTTTTTAAAACATGTTACCCTCTTAAGATAGGCCTAAGAATATTTTATTATCCACTTAAGCTACACATATCTATAAATACAATTATAATTGAACTCTATTGACTATATGGAAAATATATGAAAAAAGTACATTTAAACCAAAGACAAGTTGAGAAAAATTTAGATATTTGCTCCCTATTTTACCCTAGTTATATATACTACCATCTACAACATCCCTAAGCTATATTTTCAAATATTTTAAAATTAAAGAACATTCAAGGCATCCAATTCTACTCTAATTATAGCATTCACTTACACTTACATCAAGCACTAGGTAGGAGAAATACATCAGGATTGATCTCTCTTATAAGTATTGGTATGTAGGCAACTCTCTTCACAATAGGGTGTTGAGGATGTCTAACCTATCCTAATAATGAACACATAATTGTTATTCATGACATAATTATAAATAATATTAGGGTTTTCACACTAAATTAGGTTTTCCAAGCATAACACAATGCTCCAAGTTTCATGTGTGCAAGAATAAGACCTACAAACATAGGTGTAGGAGTTCCCAAAAATAGGAATAGTCCCAAAAAGGAGACATAAGAACCACATTGAGTAAAATACATAATCATGGTGTTATTTTACATATGGGGTACTACTATCCAGTGAGAAAATAGACACCAAAATCCTATTGATGACACTCAAAACTATCCATAACTCAAATTTCAAAACATAGATCATATGCGATAATTATTTTTTAAATAAGTATATATTTATGCTTATTTATTATTATTTTTAGAAATTAAAATAAGGTAAAATTCTATAAAAAATAAACACTTAATTATTTGAATTTATTTTATTGATTTAGACATCTTATCCCTTTAATCTAAACAAGGATTTGCATAGTTAAACCCCAAAAAGGTTAAATCATTTGGTGAACTCGACTTACTTTGAATATTGATTCAAAACCTAGATTTTATTAATCCAAATTTTTGTGAAATAAATTATATTTTAATACTTATAATTTTTATATATTTTTAGACAACCTAGATAAATCAAATCAATTTCATATTAGGATTTCAATTTATTTTTCACATAATTTAAATTGTTGTAAAGAAACCCTAGATTTAAAAAACCCTAACCCTATACACACTTAGGGTTTGTATCCCTTTTCTATTTATACTCAAATTTTACCATAAATATTATGATTTATATTTTGTATCATCATGATCATAATGATAGATGAAATTAATCACTTTTTGTTTCAAAGTCTAATAGTTTCATTTGCATGCTTATTCCCTTTAATTCATAATAAACTTAGAAAAGACATAAAAACATGTATAGATGATCATTTTTATTAATTATAATATATTTCATATCTCATAGAATTTTTTATTTATTTTATGTGTAATTCCATTAAAAATCAAACCCATACACACATAAATGATTTAGAACATAAGATAACAACTATGTTTCAAGTTTCAATATCATATCTTATGCATATGAAATAATCTCATTCTTCTCCTCATATTCATGAGGGTTATAACTAATTTAAATTTAATTAGGTCCATGGTATTATCCATCCAATAAATGAGGCAACCTATTCAAATTTCATTAATATCCATACTTAGCCTATTCACACCTCTTCCCTATAGGATGTGTGCCTACATATTCAACCAAAAACAACTAGGGTTTGAACTTGTGAGACTCCATGTGATCAAATTATTATTATGATCAAGATAATTAAAAGTTTACAAAATAAGAATCAACTATTAAAATATTATCAAAATAGTTTACAAGATAAAGGCATCCAGTGTATACTAGTGTAAATCATGTTTATACATCTTCAACTAGTTAATTTTTGGTAAAAAAATGTTAAATATCCAAATCATAAATCACAATAAATTACATCTTCAAATAGTGATTCAAAATTATTTCAAAGGTCAAATAAGAGTTTAAGTAATATACTAAGGGACATTATCAAAGCTAAGTTGATAAACCTATCTCTTTTACTCCCAACGAGGAGATCCAGTTATTTTTGTGCATGTCATAGAATGAATGGGCACCACATAGATTCATGTTTAGCATTTAAAATAAAAATACAATAGATAATGGATAAAAATGACTCACATAGAGACAAATAATCCATAAAAATGGTTACCAAAGCATAACTCAGAATAACCAAATATTCCAAAAGCATAATCATAATAAGAAATAACACAATAAACATAGATAAATCAAGCAAATACACCTCTCCAAAATGAGGATAAACATTCAATATGGTATGGGTGTTAATCATGGGATATATAATTTAATTAATCAAATTCATTTTTCTTTAACCACTTAATCATACATTCAAGATATGCAATAAAACTAAAAGCAATAACATGCACCACATGAGAGAGAGAGAGAGAGAGAGAGAGAGAGAGAGAGAGAGAGAGAGAGAGAGAGAGAGAGAGAGAGAGAGAGAGAGAGAGAGAGAGAGAGAGAGAGAGAGAGAGAGAGAGAGAGAGAGAGAGAGAGAGAGAGAGAGAGAGAGAGAGAGAGAGAGAGAGAGAGAGAGTCACTAGATTTTACGTGGAAACCCAAAGTGGGAAAAACCACCAAGAATAATATAAAGTATATAAATGAGCACTAATTCAAGTTAAAAAGTTTTCAAGCACCAACTTTTATGAGCACCTTCATTGAGCACCAACATAGAAATGATTTTTTAGCACCTACACATAGGAGCACCAACCCCTCTTGTGTATAAAACACCAAATATCTCTCAATGTTTCTTTCTCATCAAATGATAGCACACTACTATATCTCTTCTCCTTTCTCTATTTTCCTCTGCTCTTCTTAGCTAGATAAAATCATTCAATTACATAATCTAAATTGATTATCAAGCCTCATTTTATAGATTTCAAAATGACCTTTAGAATTCACCCTTACATGACCCTTTGAATTATTTATTTGTCTTTACTTGGTGACTCTTCAAATTCCTCAAGGTGACCCTTCATGGAGAAATTCATCCTTTTCTTCTTTTGTCTTTAGTGTTGACTCTTCATATTCCTCAAGGTAACCCATCATGGAGAAATGCATCCTTTTCATCTTTTGTCTTTAGTGATGAATCTTTGACTTCCTCATGGGCCCTTTTTTGTGTTTATGTAACTAAAAATATATTAGTTAATATTTAATTAATATTAACACACTTTAGCCGAGATATAAATATTAAAAACACCTTTGCTAATTTAACATCAATGATAATATTTCCAACAATGGGTTTAGTTAGAAGTATCTAAAAAAATATGATTATCATGGTCAAGGTTTTGGAAAATAGGCCTAAGGCATCAATTCTCCTATTCTCATAGTTGATAATATTGGTTAACATAGTTTGGGGTTTATTGAAAATACTAAGGAAAATTAGTGATAGATCTAGTTTATCAAGTCTAAACATCCAAATACATAAGAAATGTTAAATTTGCAAAGTCAAAATCATGCTCAGGAAATAAACATTTTCAAAATGGGTCTTCTATCAAAAGAGCCTCCACAACACCATGTGTCTACAATAAACACAATTTTAAATGGTAAAATCACAATCAATATGCCAAAATAGAATTCAAAAAGGTCAAATACATAGTATGAGGAAATTCCTTCTATCACACTAAGTTATTATGATTCTAATGTGGAACAATATTATGATTTTTTTGATAAACAATAATCAGATTCTTGCTACAACAACATTCAACTACAACATAGCAATCACACTTCACAAGAGATTACGATTCTTATTTTTGACATAGTCCACAGTGATAGTGAGTCTCCCATGAGACTCATTGGTTAGTATGGTTCCTAATCTTGTACATACTTTCTTTCTCTCTCACTCCTTGTGTATAGTTTATTTTCATTTTATTGTACATATCTTATATCTATAAAACACAAAAATAATATAACATGTCAAAATACAAAAACATTCTACTATTACTTAGAAAACATAAAATGTATAGATTGTATACATTTATATGTTTACATTTCTACTAATTTATATATATTGAATATTGTTATCTCTCTTAGTATAGCTAGTTTTATTGAACACTTATGATTCACTTTTTCTTATTGAGTACTTGTAAATTATAGATAAGACTCTAGTCCACTACACTAATCCATACCAACTATCATATACCCATTGGGGGCATTTAGACCAATCTATATTTATACATTTGACGCATCCACCCACTTGGGGGTGTCTCATACATAGTTTCTACTACCATGGTTTATCTTTACATACTATACATTTTGGTTTACACTTATATTTATATTGATCCTTGCTATCCATCACTCAGATTTTGTTGACTATCACTAGTTAGACTCAATATATATGCATCCTATCATCTACATATATTTTTACTACCTAATTATACATGCTTTCATTTCTAGTTTTTCCTAGATAGGACTTGACTATGTTCCTATGATTCTTCCATCTTCGAGGGTATTTGAATATGCCATTATTCTTTGGATCTACACAACTTATCTATTTATATGAGTTGGACATGTGCCCATGTCCCTTGCATGTGATTTCCTACTTCTATATGAAGACATTTGAACATGTCTTTCTATGTGGATTTAAGCCAAATTATTTTTTGCTTGTGTATGTGTACATTTGAACATGTCCTTATATGTATTCATTCTTATATTTAGTGACATGTACCCATGTCCCTTATATTATGGCCCCTTGGCCTATATTTTATGTGCCTCATGTACTTGTATGTATGTTTATTTGTATGCTTATACACCATGCCAATTGTATTTTATTATTACACACACCAATTTTTGATGCCATGAGGGACCTCATGCATCTACCCTTCCTAAATAGGTACCATGATGGAAATCATGCCCCATATCCTTAGTTAGTTACTTAGATTTGATATTATACATTGACATATATTTTGACACCCTTGTTCAAATCTAGATTACTACATACATCTTACATTACCTAATTAATACTCATTTACATTTACTTTCTGATGTTATATTTGTACATTATATTGGAATATCATGCACATGCTCTAGATAACACCTATTGTAGAGCTACTTCTTTATAGAGTAGTTATTATATAGGTTTCATAATTATGCACAAAAGAGAGGTCATTCATAAGGGTTTGTCATAGATATTAGGATCTTACTTTGATTTTTATAGATAAATTTAAGCACATAAGTTTGATTTTAGAAATTAGACATAGGGTAGACACATAATAGAATAAAGACTTAGAAGTCAGTTCAAATCACTTATAAATCAAACTAGGGAAACATTAACATCTATATTAGGACACTAGAGCCATGGGGAATTAATATATAGTATCCCTAATTTTGGGATAGTTTGAATCATTAAAATTAGTAAACTAGGTACAATACAAATTTGCACAAATACAATCATAGGTTTGATAATTATGTTTAGATTTTACACATATGCATTCATTTCAACTCAAATTCATACCAATTGATTAGATTTGGGGGCATCATGAACTACATGATCATTCCAACATTTATTTCAAATACATAGATTTAGTTACTACATGCTTAGTTTATATTTAGTATACTCATATACTAGATTGGGGGCATGCACATGACACATAGTTTCCATATACTCAGATACACATAAGTTGATCATATGGAATGGAAAACTACAAGTCATTCTCTATGTTGTATACACTTTTTATGACATTTAGGTTGTCACCAGATTCATTCCTTAATCCATATATAGTGGTTGGAATTTTTGAGGGGCATAGGGCCACCTAATATACCCAAGTGGCCATTTATCTGACATTCATAATTAGTTTTACACATTTAAATACTTTAATCACTTTTCATAATTTAATTACATTTGCATATAATTCACATGGGTGGTTAATTATGGATTCATGGCCTAATTGAGCTCTTGATCCACCCATATGAGAGGGTTAGACACACTTACAATCATATCCAAGGTATTCATAGATCATGATCCATTGAGCAGGGGTGGGTAATGATGGAGAAAAACTAGATTCAATTCTTTAGCCACCCATATGAACATTGAGCAATATATCAACTCATTCCAAGTTATTCAATGATATGATCACTATATACACTCACACACATAGGTTGTCACTAGGTTCATGCATTAGTTCATGTACTCAATGAGGTGTATTCATTCATTTCCTCTCTCTTTACTTATCTTTACTTAATTACTTATTTCATCATAGTCTTTTAATTTTGATCATATCTTAAGTAAAGACTATTTTTTTCATGTTTCATTGTAGGATATTGCTTTGGATCATGTTTAACATAAGTAGACCCAAATTTTCATACTCAAACTTAGCTACATGGGATTCACTTCCAAGTTAAGTCTGGGCATGCTTCTTTTTCCTTTATACTAGTTATTTTTATTTGATATATTACTAGCATAAAGGGAGGTAAATTTTATCATCTAAAAGTGGTAATTGGATGCTGAGAGTGTCAATTGAGTTACCCTATTCCTAGCTTAGACCTAGACCTATCTTAGAACATTAGACACCCTTTTTAATTAATTGAGTAGACCACACTCACCCATAGTTAACCAAAACACATTCCCAAAAATACTTTCTTAGATCCCAAGCTAACTTGATTAATAGTCTACCAATTAGACATTATTGCCACATTAGGGACACTATAGCCACATGGCACTAGTGTCCCCAACTAGGTACTATTGTCCTTAGCCCTATCTCTTCCCAACATATAATTTTTCTAACGTTTTACCATCCTAAGGTTAGCCTAATCATATTTTATTATCTTCACAAGCTACAAATCTCTATAAATACAAGTTTAATTGACCTCTATTCACTAGATGGAAAATAGATCCAAAAAACACATTCAAACCAAAGACAAGTTGATTTTAATTAAGGTATTTGATCCTTATTCTACCCTAAATATATATAATACATTATAAAATAACCCTAATAATATTTTTAATATATTTCAAAGATAAATCACATTCAAGGCATCCAAGTCCACTCTCATTCTAGCATTCACTTGCACTTACATCAATCACTAGGTGGGAAAACAACATCAGGATTGATCCTTCTTTAGAGCATTCTTATGTAGGAGACTCTATTCATAATGGGGTGTTGAGGATTTATATCCTATCCTAATAAAAAACACATAATTATTTATCATACCATACTTGCAAAGAGGATTAGGGTTTACACACTATATTAGGTTTTTTAGGCACAACATAGAGCTCCAAGTTTTATGTGTACATGAATAGAACCTAAAAACATAGGTGTAGGTGTTCCTATAAAATAGGAATAGTCCCAAAATGGGACATTATTTCCAAATTGAGGACACTAAACAAGCATGGTTCTACTTTCCATATGGGGTGTTACTATATAGTGAGCAGACAAATACTAAAATCCCATTGACGACACTTAGAACTATCTAGAACTCAAATTTTACAACCCAAATCATCCATGACAATCATTTTTTAGATAAATATATGTTTATGTTTATGTATATTTATTTATATTTTTATAAAGTTAAATAACTTCAAATTTTATAAAAATTGTTACTTAAATATTGTAATCTATTTAACTGATCTAGACATCTCAGTGCTTTAATCTAAGCATAGGATTTACATAGTAAACCCCAAAAAGGTTAAATCAATTGAATAATAATGAGCTTCATGACATATTTGAGAAAATTTTGCTTCCCACATTACAGTAGTCTATTATTTTCAATAACTTAAAATATTTTTATGAATTATGCCATATTGTCTAATATGATGAAATGTAAATTTTTTCCTTGAACAAGCTTTTATATATCAAACACACTGACTACATATTCTACTAAGTTTCATATCAAACCAAGCTACAAGATAAAAACTACACAAATTAAAAAAGAAATAACCACAATGATTAATGCAGTGTCACAATAACCTAATCACCTCATCTTATCCAATGAACCTAAGAGACAATTTACATGATTACCAAAATTTATTAGTTTGTTACTTAAATTTTTTTTGGAGTGCCCTCCCATATCTCTCCCTCCTCATATAAGGTTTGATATGATCCAACCTCTACCAAAAGGATATGATGTTAACACATATTGTGACTATCATTAAGGCCCTTGTCATTATAAAAATAGATGTTATACATTAAAGCACAAGATCAAATACCTTATTAATAACCAACATATTAGATTTGATGATCCTCTAAAGGATTTCTGTTCACAACCTAGTGACCATCAAAACCAAAATATATTTAACAATGATTTCTAAGATCATTCTAATAAAGAACCAAAAGTGAAAATGACATATCATGCACATCATCCTCCACCACATTATAGGCACCAATTAGATGTGATGATATTGAAATAACTCATATGGTTCAAATACTTTATATTTCCTTTGATGATAATGAAATTATAGATGATGGCTCAGATCTTCATTCATAATTTAGTCAAGCATACCTTAATCATCAACTTATACATAATGTTATGATTGATAATGGTGCTAGTGATAACTTATGTACCATAACAATACTTACATGTTTGGGATTACACATGATTTCTACCCTTTGACCAAAATGGTTGGATCATTTGATGGGACATCAAAACATGTAGTTGGTGAGTTTGACTTACCTTTATAGGTTAGTCCAACATATGTGGTTACTATATTTTTATTTATAATATACATGGTAGTATTTGATATGTTATTGGGATGAAATTAGATACAAAATCCTTGTAGTACCTTTTACAATGCATGGGTGTATTAAATACATTCATACCAACATGGTAGTCTCAGTTTTTGAAATTATATATGAACATCCACTTGAGCTAGAGAAGTTTATTCCTAGATAGTAAATTATCAAACTTACTATGTTTAATCATACATGAAAGGGTAAGTAATAGGTATTCCCATTTCATATTGTCCTATACTTGAGATATATTTACACTATAGCTATACAGCGAATTCCATGTAATCCTCATCTACTCCTACACAACATAACTAGTTACATAAAATAATTAAACATGTTCCAATTAATGCTATTGCAAGGAAACCAAAGATCACACAATAATGGGTTCCATGAACCACTACTTCTGATACTATTAATTCATGACCACATACTCTTATGAGGCATACACAAAGTATTTTCAACTCTCTAGATCTAGATATGACACTTATACATTCTCCTTGGTAATATCACTAATATGATTCACCATATTCTAACTATAGATCACCTTATGATAATACATTATATGGGATAATTGACTAGACCTTACCTTTTAAAAATTCAAACAAAACCAAAAATTTAAAAAATTAAAAAATTAAAAAAATCCAAAAACATTCAAATAAACCAAAAAATACAAAAATATTTGGCATTCCCATGCTTATTATCTCATTGGAATCTCTATTTTTTGATTAATGTTAATATATATCATATCATTTCATTTCTATACACATACATGTTTCACACATCTTTGAGTGTGATACATGCATACCACATACACATGATATACGCATACATATATGTTAGACCTCTACTATACCCATGTCATATAGTACATTTGGGGCATATGATTCATTGATAATAATTTATATGAGTTACATATCCTTTATGATCATTTATACATTATCATATTTGAACTTATATATTAATGCTTACACATGTCTATATCCATGCTCACATATTTCACAATGTACTTGATATGCTATGTTACACAATGTTTTTTACTAATACCTATATACAAAGACTATTATGATATGATTATGTTGGTTTTTTATACTTAATTTATTCACATTTTCACTTATTGAGAGTATTTAATTGCTTGATATTGTCCTTTTTGTGGAACACTTGAATATGTTCCTTACTTATTTGCCTATGTGCCATTATATGTTGTTTGTAAATTTGAATATGTCACTTTATATTTATTGGAAATTTGATTATGTCATTTCCTTTTGATTGTGTATCATTTAAACATGCCCCTTGTATGAGTTCTTTTTAGACAATTATTTTGCATTACATTAAGTGTTATTGTGCGTGTGTGTTTGCTTATTTATTGAGCTTGTATTGTTACTTCCTAGACATTACCATTATACATATCATGTGTCATAGGGATTCATGTGATCACATACTATGAGATTTATTTATTAATATACTTAGACATGTTACTCCTATATGATACATGATTCACACACAAATTATATTGTTACCTTATCCTTTTCAGGTAAGGTACTTATCAGATTCTATTTCTTTCACCTCAAGGGGTGATATCAATGCGTGCATGCCATAAAGGCATGACCTCCACATTTACATAGTTTACAGATTTTAGTGGGGGTATTTCATAAATACATATTTTAGTGGGGGCATGTCATAAATACATGACCTCCACACTTAGTTTTTAGGTTATCCATATTTTAGTGGGGGAATGTCAAAATGGCATGACTTCCACACTTGCACAACATCTAGTATAATTATGTGATTAAGATATACACTTGGGTCAAAATACTATTCATTAAACTAATTTTTCATTAATAGAAAAATCAAACAAGTAGTATTCTAAATTTATACAACTGATATTGATAAAAATAGTAAATTACAATTAATGATGGATATTTCAATGAGTTCAAAAAAAATTATATGTAGTTGGTTTAATATGCACATGTAGGTCTAATCTAGAATAATATAGAAGTAGACAAGAAGATGATCCCATAATAATCTTCAGATTATAGAAATATTATTTTTTAGGTCTCAAAATCTTGCATCAAATATAGAGAGTTGAGTCAATGTAGGTGTCTAACTCTACTAAGAGTGTCCTATATATGATAATGACTAGATATAGATGTGACCAACTAGAGACTTTTGGGATTTATATCATGTTTCTTTTGATGTATTTAGATCATGTGCATAGGATATTAATCTTTGTCAAATGATCAAACCCTAATTATTCACCCTTGGAGTGAGTATGGAAAAAATGGGTTAGTGGGATCATAGTTTCGAGTTGACCCAAGGAACCCTCTATAAATGGGTTATCAATACATATCTAATACTTTTAATAGGGACTCAACCTTATATAGTTTTCTTCTATGTGTTTTTTTGTCTTGCAGAAGGATGTAATGTGTGATAAGCAAAGACATGTAATGACCTAGCTAGTAACTTATAAAATATGGTTCATGGGCCTCTAATTGAATGCTTCAAACCTATGGAAATACTAATCTTATGAATGATATAGAAATAGGGATGAATAGGATATGTTTTATTACTTTAATGCTTGATTGAATGCTTTTTGGTATATTGACTTGTGAGTTGTATATGATTTCTAGGTGAGGAATAAATGAGGGTTGATCTTATATATATACCAATCCATATTGAAAAAATCTCACATTAAAGCACTTATTATGACATTTAGGATATGTTTATTTTGAAAAATTGGATGAATTTTTGGCATCAAACACTTTATAGGAAAAGTGGACACTTGCATCAACATAGGTGTCTATTTAGGATGTGTGTCTAAGGAGATAGAAAATGGGTACAAGTTCAAAATCGATAGTGAAATAGGGCATAATAATTAAAATAACAATGGTCAAACTAAAAGATAATAAATGTAGGCACAATGCTATAGTCAACCTGAGCCTTTGAATAGTGGTAAAGTATATAACTAACAGTTACAACCATGAAAGGTATTTTCCATGTGTATAAGATTGAGGTACTATATAAGTAAGATTTTAGTATCTACAGCAAGTTTTAATTATGTAGTCTCATTCAATGCATAATATAATTCATGATCAAAATATAATGGATCATTTTCATGCGACCATCATGATTGTAGATATGATAAGTTTGAAGTGAAATGATAACCATTTTCCATTGAAATGTAGTTGTGTTGTTTATGTATATGTGCTTTACTTGGTATCATGCCTCTTGAATTTTTTCCAACTAATATAAAATGCTATGCATATTTTTGGTGAATTTGAAAACCTATATATTAAATGTATGTGAATATAAAAATTTAAATTTATGTTCTTGTAATTATTATGCATATGCATTTAAGGGTGTATGAATATGTGCTCAAGTGCTTATAAATTGAAAGCATATGTATGACATATGAATATTTACTCTATATCAGTGTGCTAATATACATTATGTATTTAAAAAAATATAGTATTTTAACCATTTAAATCTATGAAACTTGTACTCTTCTATGATTTATTTCTCGTAGAGGTTTATTTCTCTAAGATAATTCCATTGCAATTCCCCTATTTTGAGATGAGGGATGTATCCTATGAGTCACTCATCTAAAAAATAACAATGAACTATATCCTATCATATATAAATATAACATCATGTAATATCATTTTATCATGTGTATAACATGTCATAATAGTAGTATATATGTCAATTAAGGAATGCATGTAACATTAGGATTACATGGCATGTAACTGCCATGTCTAGATAGGTATATAAATGAAGCAATAGTATAAATATATCTAAATAATACCACAATGCAATAGTGCATGATATAGATCATATAACCCCTCAATTTTATCAAGATAATGAAATATAAGTGTTATTGTCATGCATAGGCTAAAGGCCACATTCAAGGGGAATAATATGGTGAAAAAATCCAATGGTAACACGCAAGAGGAAAGTTTTTTTGAAAATAGGGAAATCAAGGTTTTTCAATAAATAAAGGATAAGATCCATGAAAAATATTCACACATAATTTAATCTATAATTTAAAAGATTAAAAATAATAAAGGAGAATATAACAAGTAGTCTACACCATCCATATGTATCAATGTCACATCATAGTAAAATGGAATATCATGTGTCACTATGTAATAAATGGGTAACTATCAAGATATGTGTAAGAAAAATAGGTGTCTCAACATGGTACAAAGGTAATATAAAGATATAAACTGTGATAGTGAAATCTATGGAATAAAATTACCCTAGTATTGACATGGCCATTGGGTAGATGGAAAACCAACATCTATATGTCTATGTGTAACCTATATGTCCTACATAATACTCATAAATCATGAAATGTATGTTCGTATGTGAATAATATTATATATAAAAAAAATGTGATAAATAACATATGTAAAAATGTAAACTAGCCATCATGTCATGCCTAAGTCCTAAATTCAAATTTTTTATATTTTTTGATTATTTGAATTTTGTTCTATATTTTTAGAATATTTGGATATTGAAAATTAAGTCCAAGTGGTAATGTCTCTAAAAATATAATAATTATATGGATAGAAACAATCCAAAACACATGTCAATCTATAGTGTCTAATGGATGTGATGACATGGCTCTATGGAGGAAGTGGGACAAAGTAATATGCCCCTACTATAACTATCGATCAAAAATATATGGGGAGTGGAGGGGTTGTGGAGGAATTAATGTACATATTTATGCCTTAATATGCAATTATATATTAATTCATGGATTTTTAATGGAAATAATAATTATATTTATCCTAAAATAATTATATTTGTTACATTATGTTTTTGGTCACAGTTATCAAATTATTTATAAATTATGGATCTATTATCTTAGAAATGGGGATGATTATGAAAAAGGATATGGGTTAGTTATTCTAAGTACATATAGTACCAATAGTAAAATATGAATTAGGTTACCAAAAGACAATATGAGGTAAAAGATAACTTCTTTTTGTATAGTTTGTACATGTAAGGGATGCCATGAAAGATAGAATAGTATAGGATCATTGTTTTCGATTGTTCAAATCAGGTAATCCAAAAAGAGCCAAAACATCATATAGAAGACAAAGTTTAAGTCTTATAATAATGGTCAAGGATAAATTGTATATATAATGTAGGATGATAACCAAGGATGATATAACAAATAATCATGAGGAAGTTATGTAGAATTAAATGTGTCACTTCTAACTAAAGGATCTCATGTAGACATCATGTATCAAAGGGTAATAATGTCTCATTATTTTTTGTCATATTTATTTGATGCCTTTTTATACTTATCATATTCTAAATTTGAATATGTAATCTAAGTATGTGTTAAATGATATTATTTTTTATTTGCATGCATGAGTTGTTGATGGATATATATCTTATTGTTAGTGAGGATGATATGTTCCAAATTCTAGGTTTTTTCCATTTTTTTTATCATAGTTGTCATAAACATGTCACAAGTTGAATAATATTTTTATCAATGAGATCTTGTATTTTTGGTCTCAACTTGTAAAATTTGTTCATTAAATGCCCCATAATTTTATAATAATAATCATAATATGAATTTCCATCATAATTTTTGGTGTAGGCCTATTTGGGTCAATCATTTGTGGAGGTATAAATGTGATAAGATTTCACTATAGTAACTTTTTTAGTAGCACATGAGGAGGTGATGATAATTGTGAAAACTACCTCTTTAATGGAGTTGTCATGTTGGGATGCTTGGTATGTCACATTATTATTTGGTTTGTAGTTTTTATTTCTTTCATATGTGACACTATAGGTAGTGATGTAACATGGTATTTAAAAGGATATTTATTTTATTGAAATATATATAGATCCCCCATCATGTGTAAAAGTAAAAAACATGTGTAAGGTCACTGATATTGTATTCATAATATGTATCCAGTGTTGTCTCCATAATATGTTGTAATGTGTATCATGAAGTGTAACTTGAAATAATAAATGTACCATATTTGGTCCAAGTATTAATTCCATTGAAATTAATCCAAGTGGTGTCCATAGTCCTTGATCTAATTTGGAAACTATGTGATCTTATATATGTAACTATTGATATCAATTCCTAATCTATGAAATAATGATATGTTTAATTTTTTTCAATTGATTTAGGATTTATAATAACTTTTTTGATGATTGTTAAAAATATATCAACTTTAATAAATAATTGATCACCCCCTATATAGTTATTATCTACATTTTTTAAAATTCTATTATTGTTGACATATCCTAAATAAAGTAATTCTTTAGATGTATTTTTGTCAATAAAGTATTTATGAGCTTCTTCTATTGATATTTTTGTATAACCAAGATTGTAAAATCTTATATGATTAGATGTTTGGATGGGGTTGACACTGCATTATGCATGTTTCCCCAATCCTTGTCTCATGTATCACCAATTTCATAAATATTTATATACAAAATCATATTGGGTTAAATTGGTTTGACAAGAAATTTCATTACCAATTATTTGAATATTCATTGTTAAGTATCTAATATCCCTTTGAAGAGATTGTATATGTATTTACAAATTCATGTTAGATGTAGTGTTTTTCATATCATGGTTATCCTTGAAGTTTCCCTTACCTTTTGGGATAGTTTTAGCATGGACCTCCATAGAGGTAAAATAGATAGAACTAATGAGGAGAGGTGGGAAGAATAGTAGAAGAATCCATAGGATAATGGTTAGGATTTTGAGGGTTTTAAGGCATATATAGCATTAAAAACTATAGAATGCAAAAAATAAGGATAAAACAAAATTTAAAAAGGAACATAAAGGGAAAGGTATAAAAACAAGACATTAGATATGAAATTTGAAACCCTATAATGAATAAACCCTAATGGAAAATATCTAAGATTATGAATTGTTTGATATGTGTACGAGTTCACCAATATGTTTCACCATAATTTGGATTAATGAGTTAGATTAATATAATTAATATTATTTTTAAAAAATATAATTTAGATTAATAGAAATGGAATTCAATCAAACATTTGAATAGAAATGACTAAGATTAATTCTTCTAATTTAATAAGGACATATGGTAAATACAAATAATATTAAAGAGATCATTATACTTAGATTTTATACTTGACTGTCTATTTGAGACTATATTATGAAAGTGGAAATCATGGATCAAAATGCCTCTAGTTTGTTTGGTTCAAGAACTGATCTATTATATGTAATGGGTTAGTTATATAGGACCAAGTTAGTATTACTAACTGATACTGACCTATTCATTAACACTAATGTGGATAGAAGTGTGGTAAATTAATTGTATGTTCACCTAAGAATATTTTTTCTTAATTTGCATTTGTGATCCTAAACCTTTGTGACATGCATATATCCATAGAATAACATCCTTTTCTTTAAAATACTATATGTTCTTGTGAGGGCTAAAAGACCTATAAAAATGGGGAAAGTGTAATGGGATGAACTAAATTCAATCACCCATATCTAATGCTTGATCACTACTATGTATACAATACTCCAAAGAGGGACATCAAGCCACATGTAGTTATCCCAAATAGTGTGGTTGTGAAATTATGATCCTTCAATGTGTGTATTTAGCTAATGATTAAATTTTGGTAATTGACATTTATTTATTTAAGTAGAAGTTTGAGTGCTTTAGAATTGTATTTTGAATGTTCCTAGAGATAGATGTGTAGATTATGAAGAATAAAGTATATGTTCTCAATGTGCCATAGTGAATAGATGTATACAAATTAAGTTTAATGTCACTTTTGAATAAGACCTTAATTTATTTATATATGGATCCATTTTAATGATTCCTCACACCACCTACATGCTAATATGATGGGCCACCCATAAGGATGGGTTTTATTATAAAAAATATCTATTGACGAGAGCAGTACAATTACTACTAGTGTATTTTATTATTGATTGGTGATCATGACTGTAATTTTTATAACTAGCCCATGCACAAGTGGACTTATATGAGAGTATAGAGAAGTTTGTGTAAGATATTTATAAGGTTTGAAAGCTAAAATGAGGTTTTTTTTAGGTGTATAATATGATAATGGAAAGGTTGACTCATAAGATAACATGCAAGTGTGAGAGGAAGGTGAGTTAGGACCTTGTTTGGGTGCTCAACTCATGCATGATAAATGTTTGTCAAGTTTGTCATGTCAAGTATAGGAGACTATATTTTATTGTCTAAAACATCACCTTCATAAAAAGATAGTTTGATCACATAGGTTTAAGGATTAATATTTCAAATAAAAAATAATCCTCTTCAGATAATTTTTTTTCTACTCATATGAGATTTAGATATTAATCCTACACATAAAAAATAAACCATGTTTAGAGAAAATATTTTTTTCTCAAAATGGTATAGTTAATATTCTCTCATATTACTTTTATGATCATTGGTTGATACTTCTACATATATTTGGTAAAAAATTCATAATGGTTTGTTAGTATCTATATTGACAATGGTTGTTCTTGGGATGATGCTTCTTGAAAACTTATGGAGCACATAACATATTGATAAATATACATTTTTTACTCATGCCAAGATCATTGATGATACATTATTTTAGATTACAGTAAAACCAAGTTTTGAAGGGACCCCAAAACCCTTTAACAGAATCAAGAAAGATAAAGCATTAATAACCACTAGGAAAAGCAGTCTTGAAACCTACTATAGAGCAGCATCAAAATTAGGTTTTACAAGGACCTAAAACCACAAACATAGACTAATAAAAGTACCCAGGTTTTACAAGGACCTGAAACCTCAAAGAACTTACAGCATAGGGTAAAGAATGCAAAAAAAATATCTTTAGCATTCTACCCTAGACAACAATACAGGTTGCCATTACAATAATGACACAAGCATTTATCAGGACATTAAAATTCTATAAAATACCTTTAGTTACTCTGTCCCTTTGATTTGGTAGAGACATCGTCAGATCCATCAATAATGACAGCCATAGACATGTTGAGAAAAAAGCCATGCTCCACCACGCCCTCAAACCCTAAAATCACACTACTCATAGCCCTGGCATCCTTACACTAGTAGATGCCCCTTGTCAAACACCATAACTGCATTGTTCAGCTGGTTCTACGCCTCACTTTCAAGATCCATGTTCTACACCCCGATTACATTCCACAGCTTTGACAACTACCTCAGGAATGCAACTTCTAATGATACATTGTTAAATTATTAATTATTCCTAATTTTTATGTCTAAAATCATATAGTTTTAGTGAGGCCCTCATATCCAACATCATTTCCTTCCTGACTTGGTAGTTACAATGACTCAACACCCATGTATTCTAGTAGGATAGAATGGTGTTCATAAGGACTTTAATATTTTTTTATCCTTATAAACATATAGACATGTTTTATCATAATTTTTAGTCTAATCATTCTCTTGATCATTTCATTATTTTTACTTATTTTACATGGATACCTAACATGGACTATTTTATGGGTTCCATATCAGATGTTTACCTCACTTTCTCACTTTTATCTATTAAGGGTTATATTTATTTACACATAATTATATGCACAAAACCTTTTATAATATTATATAGGATAGGGTATATTAATTCACCCTCTTATTTTAAAAAATAATTATTAAAGGGGGATGCTAGTATATATAAGGACATATTGTATTATAATGTATAATATGCACTTGTAATTATATTCTTCATGGATAATTCACACCTTATATGAAAGTAATTGTCCATAAATTATTTATAATGACTTATTTAATAGTCATTTAAAAATAATAATATCTTTAGTATCTATGCCAAAAATAGGATTTTTCTATTTTGAGATAATTTACTTAAAGATAATATTCCTTATTATCCTAAACCTACTTACTTATCTATATAAGAACCTAGAGTTCATATATTAAGGTAATATATTTTGTATTGTATTCTTCATGTGAGGAGGTCATTTTTTATTCATACATTTATACGCATGCCATCATACATGTATACGCTTACATGTAAACTTACTATAATGGTATTAAATCTACTTGATCATATTTATGTCGATATTTGATTTAAATGATTTACATGTATACGCATGCCATCATGGGTGAAAATTTTAAAATTTATTCTGCACATACCCTATAACCTATGATAAAACAACATATCATGTTAGTTTCCAACAAATATAAAACAATTTAAAAACATAATAATAATCTCATTATGTCTTGGTTTAAGTTGTGAAAGCTTTGAAAATGTGATATTTTTACCAATGTTGTATGAAAAATGAAATAAGAAACTATCACATAAATCATTAAAACAAGACACAGATCTCTATGGTAGGGTGTAAAAATATTCTAAGTCATGGTCCTTTATACTTATAGTATAGGTATTATTTAAAAATTGATTATTTCATGAAAATTCAAAACATGAACATAAAATGATGAAATATGATGTGAAAGATGACCCTTATTATTCAATACTCAAAACTTAAGAATAATAAAATCAATAGGAAATGGTAGATAAGAAAATCATTATTACATTCTTTATGTAATATATAATGAGAAGTGACCATGTGGCTAGGCATTTGAGATCCTTGAGTAATGTGTGGAATTTGTACTTGAATATCTCAAAGATCTTGTTGAATCAATGAATTTTGAGATGTAGTAACACATGTAGGAGCGATAAACAAGTTTTCATGCATAAAAATGAATCCTATAGTTTTTTAAACAATACCATGACCAAAATATATATCTTGAGAAGTAGGTCAATAATGTCTTAAAAATGGAAGAGGCCCAAATGAAGTAGTAGGATATGAAGGAATAAACATAGTAACCTGAGTAGAATTAGTAGGTGGAGGTACAAAAGTAGGAGCAATAGGAGCACTATCCTCATTAATTAAAATATGAATTATGGATTAAGAGATTAAAGTTAAGAAGAGGCTTGGAAAATATATTTTAATATATTAAGAAAATAATTTTCACCAAGAATTTACACATAATCCTTTGGATTATCTAGTTAAGGATACTTGGGTCTTTTTCTTTCCATCTTGACCTTCACCTATAACATCTCCCACAAAGTGTGATTGAGCAAAGGGGAAGTTGATACATTTAATATTCATCCCAAGGTAAGTATTCCTCTCCCTAAAATGTTTATTTATATAAATTGGTGGATATACTATATTCATATGTTGTCTTCCATGCATATATCAACTTATGCTTGTTAGTAAATTATAATATTTTTATGATTTGTTCATTTATTCCAACCTCATGGTTACAATAAAATGAAACCATCACAACCATTAGATTAAACAACTCTTGATTACTTCATAATTAAATTTTATTTTATTTGATTATTTTAGTTTATACCTATTACATCTTGGATCTATATAGGCATATGCTTCTTAATTCCTTATATGTTCCTATTATATTCCTTACAAAATTCATTGCACAAAACCCTTGTCTATAGCCACATAATAATTTATGGAATGATGTATTATATGTTTTTTATATCTAATATGTTATTTTACTTTTTATTATAATAGAGTACATTCATATTTATTACCATATTTAGCCTACATACATTTTGGTGAACCTGAGTGTAGCCTAATCCACTACCATGTTGCGTCATTTTCACATTTTCATTTCAAAAATATTCTTAACTATTTTTATTCATAAAACATAGCTTTTTTTATAAATTTATTTTCTTTATAAACCCTAGAGTTTATCTTTCCATTCACACAATAGATTTTCTTAACAACACATAAGATGAATTTGACCAATGTTTCTCTACTTTCATATGATTCAATATTAACATTGATATTCAAATATTTTATGTTTCCATAGTACATAAAATAAAAAATAATATTTTATGGAAGAAAATGTGTTTGATTTTTAATATTGACGCATTTTAGATCCACTATTGTGATCCTTCATTAGGAAAGAAACATATATTTCTTTCCTAATGAAGGATCATAGTAGTTAAAATGTGTCGATATTCAAAACCTAACACAATTTATTCTAGAAAAGATTATTTTTAAAAATTTATAGTGATATGTCCATGAATAACATTTAAAACTCTAAATATCCTCTCATTAAAAAATTTGTGTTCTCAAAATAAAATCCTACTAATTATTTTAATTTGGCCATGACCAATACCAATCAATAAAAGTGTCTTCCCACTAACTCCATGGTCACCAAAATATATGGGTATAAAAATATACCACATGAGGAAGTTGATTATGAGGATATATATAATACTAAAATGAATACACTCTCAAAATATATGTCTTCTTAAATGAAAATACTAAACATATAGTAAAATCACAAGAATAAGTCCATGCTCTTATGGTTGTATATTTTTTCAATACTCCTACTAAGTTAAATTTTTTTCCATGATTTGTGTAAATTCAATCCACGAATTCATTTAATCATTGACACTCCAAACTTCTCAATATATCTATGAGTATAGTTTGTGAAAATTTTAGTGTCAAAAATCTAAATATTAATCAAAACACCAATCCAACATCTAGAATTACTCAAGCTTCTCAATATAACCAACACGTAAATCAATCATCATAATCAAATAAAAATGATTCAATTAATATAATTTAAATTATTTTAAATGTATTATACCAAATGCTCCAAATTAAAATATATATTTCAAATCAATTTATACAAATTAAAAATATATTTTTACAAATGTCTAATCAGCCTCAACAAATTAATTAGGCAATGCTAAATTAATGTCACTTCCCCCTCTACCCTTAAGTATCATCTAAATAACCCAATCACATGACCATACATTCATAAAGAAATTCATTTAAAATATCTCAAATGAACACTTAGAACCTCATATTATAGGCATGGATATTGGGGGTTATGCCAACCATTACTTATTATGGGTTTATCATTATTTATTTGTAGCCTAAGGCCTTTGGTAATATTTAAAAATGTTGTATCAATATTTACACCTATGAATCTATAAAAATACTTTCCACAACTCTTATGGGTGATGATTTATAATGGTATAATCAACACAATCCTAGCTCTCTCATAAAATTATAAGGTCTGGTTTAAGAATTCCAATACCATGACTTACTTAAGGAAAACATGGGTAACTAATGAATTTAAAATTAATTTGATCATGATATTAAAATTATATAATAAAATTATGGATTTATTGGGCCATAAATTTGGGCTTAATATAACTTAATAAAGTCTATTTCAATTCCATAAAACTTTTGTAGAACTAAATTTGTAATAAAATTTTAGGTCCTCTCCTAAGACATAGGAACATGACATTGATAAAGATAAAATAGATGATCATATCATGATATATATTGAGATCACTCAACCCAAAATAACACATGAGTGCTTATGAGACATAAAATAATCATATTGTTGATGATGGTGTCATTGATACATATGATCATAGCTTATATTCTAAAAGGACTATTCATGAAATCTTGTCTAGTGTTCATATAAATATTTTTATCTCCCAATCACTTATAGGAAGCCATTTTAAAACACATACTCCTTATGATAATAATATTCATCAACATTTAAGTATTAAAAATATTAAAAGGATACTTCCAAGACCTTAACCTAAACAATAGTATCCTTCATGTCCCAAACCTCATTAGTATGATACCCAAATCTTTTATTGGTCTGATGTTAATTGGGTTCATTTACATGATAATTTTCATTCCCTCCACACCTTATCATATATTCTATTAGTTGGATGTAATTTTAACCATGATGCTATGTCAATGGAGAGTTATTAATAATTTGAAAAATATGTCCCATCATCATTAAAGTTTTACTAATTATGACATAATTAACTAAGCCAACACTCACCTTAAAATCCATAAAACCCCCTTCTAGTTCATTCAAAAGATAAAAAAATAAATCCCAAGATAACTTGAATATTATATTACCTAAAAATCCACAAAATTCAGTTTTATCTATCAATACCATTTAATATATGGTTAAACTTAATTCCTCAAGTGATGAGGAATGTTTGATCTAAATAAATGGTATGAGGTTCATCATTACGTGTGTTAAATATAAACCTAACACACAATACCCTCATAAAACCACCTATAAAACTTATACAAATATGCAATCTTACCCTATTATTAGACTTCTATATCATTCCACTTAGAAACATCATAATCATAATGTTAAATTTTTTTTGACATCATTATCCAGCCTAGTGACATTGAAAATTATGACTATGTAATCCAATGTCATGGGGTGATAAAGTTATCTAATTATAGTCCAACATCATCATCTATGTTGATATAATTGTTCACAGATACCTAACTTATTAACTAGACCGATTGTATTGAAAAAAAGATAAAATAAAAAATTGGATTTTACCCCTCTCAAAGCCAAAATTGACATCATCCAACATTTTATTCCTTAGTTATATTTAACTCCAATACATTCTAACCTTGAAAAATGGGATCTTATTGAAGAATCTTTAATCTTCCTAGCTAAATTCCTTTCCTTGAGATCATGTATACCTCTCATAAATATTTAAATCACTAAATTTTAACCCTCTTAACATGACTATTCCATAACCACATCTATTGAGAAATAAGCTACCTTTCATATTTATAATGATATTATCATGTAACAATGTAAATGATTTTCATATCCAAATTTCTCAAATAACTCATCAAGATTTATCCATTATATTACCCATTTAATCCATTATTGTTGCAGAAATTTGATTTCATGAGGGTCATCCTCACCTTTTAATTAATGATAGAATTAGTTATTTCCAAGTCAAGAAATAAATCATTGACGAAGGTTATAATACTTTTGTTTCTTATTTATAATTTATTAAATCCCTTGAATTTTAAAAAATTCATCTTAAGATCACTCATGGTTAGGATACAATTGAATAAAAACTCTCTCATGGGGTGTAGTTTACTTCATATCATGGAACCTATTTGAATGATTAGGGTAGAGGTCATAATAATAAAATTTTCCATTTCCTTTAATAACTCCATGGTCACCCTTGGACTCATTGTATAAGGGCAATAACTTATTTTTCATGCTAATTTACCATGTTTCCATACTTAAGAGTTATCTATAGTGTCCAAAGTGATTAAAATCATTGTAAATTTGATCAATTTTAGTAAAAAGATACATTCAAAACACTAACATTTGAAAAGATTCCCATTATCCCCTTTCATGAACACTGATGCTTTAAATATCATATTTATTCATTGAGAGATTAATATTATAGAGAGTATTACAATGATTTAACTATGAATATCAGTGTTTTAACTATGAATATCAATGATTTAACTATATTATGGAGAGTGTTCCACTAAACCTTCTTTATTTTGATGATGATGAGACTAATGAGATCAAACTAAAATTAAAAACTTATGATCTTAACCCTCAAAATATATATCAATCAAATTTTAATTTATGAACATATTCTTAGTAGATGGAAATTGACAAAATTCCTTTAACCAAAATATCTTTAAAATAACACCTTACTAAAAATTATTTTCTTAGTGATATCATTATCGAATCCCTCCATGTGGATGTCACTAATCATTAATATGATGATGTACACATGATAGATGACCCTTATTTATTTGGATATGCTCATGTAAGGTGTAATCATCCAATAATGGTATTTGAGTGCTACTTGAGACTACATATACCTAGTTTAATCCTAAACATATCATAGAGCCTATTCATCACACTTATTTAGCCTTCATGTGGGCCACAAGCATACCTAGTCAACAACCCTCATTTCCTAATCTTAGTTCTTCATGCCTAGTTTTTTGCTAGCTGAACACTAGTGCCATAATAAGGACACTAGTGCCATGTTGTGGTAGTGTCCCAAAAATGGTGTTAATGTTATTTGCCTTAGTTTTTCTGAATGGATATATTTTCAAAACTAAATCCTCGTAAGGATGGCCTAGACATTTTATATAATCTACTCAAGAAATATAACAAATTAAATACATGAATTTTATCCCTCTAACCACTAGATGGAAATTAAATTCAAAATACACATCTAAACAGAAAACAAGTTGAGCACAATTAAGGTTATCAATCCCTATTCTACACTACATCTACATACTACTATCTACAACAGCCCTGAGCTTTGATTTTCCATATTCCCAATATCAAATACACTAAAGGAACTCAAGGAAACTATCATACTAGCACCACTTGCATCTACACCAATACTTAAGTGGGGATAACTACATCAGGATTGATCCCTCCTTGGAGTAGTAGTATGTAGACAACTCTCTTTATAATGGGGTGTTGAGGATGTCCAACCTATGCTACTAAAAAACTCACTTTTTAGCTATTTCCTTAGTTGTATGGAG
Organism: Torreya grandis; assembly: GCA_037957365.1. NCBI lineage: Eukaryota > Viridiplantae > Streptophyta > Pinopsida > Cupressales > Taxaceae > Torreya > Torreya grandis. Next base: position 1,519,103 of record JARHVA010004423.1, on the reverse strand, counting down.
GATTAGAGTTTTCATAAAAAATCAATTTTTATTGGAATAATATATGGTTCTAGAAATTGTGTGTGCAAAAATAGAAACTAGAGATCTAGACATAGGTGTACCCAAAAGTTTGGTATAATCTTGCATAAATGACACCACCACCAATATTAGGAAACTATTGCCACTTTTCCAATAATGGTATTACTGTCTAATTATGGAACTACTATCCAAGAGGATTTTTGACATAAGATTCCATTTTATGATACTTGGACTAGCTTAACACTCTAATCATTTATATTAGGTGTTTTCCAGCTAAGACTTTATTTACACTATTTATTACTACTTTTAGAAAAGTCAAAGCTAGTAATTTATATAATAATTTCATGTTTATATTTGTTTCACATTATTTACTTGATTTATTCTACTCATCCATTTAACAAACATAGGATTTACATACACTAAGCCATAAAAGGTTAACTTTTTTGGTAAACCTAACTTAATTCAAACATTGCACAAACCCTAACCCTAGATAACCATAAGATTTACATTTCCATCACTCAAATTATATATATATATATATTATGATTTATATTTCATATATTCATGATCATAATAATAGAATAAATTAATCACTTTTTATTACAAAATTTAGTACTTTCATTTGCATGCATGTTCACCTTAATTCAAAATGAATTCAGAAAACATAAACACATGTATAGATGATTCTTTTAATCAATTAAAATATATGTCATATTTCATATCATGTTATATTTATCCAATGTTAAATTACATTAACAAATAAACCTTTACACACAAAGGATTTAGCACATATGTTAAAAACTATGTTTCATGTTTAAATTTCATATCTTATGCATAGGGTAGAATATGCTTATCCTCCTCATCTCCATGAGGGTGATATCTACTTTCCATCTAACTAGGTCCATGATATCACTCCTCCATGAGATGACACTACCTATACTCAACCTATTCACACCTCTTCCCTATAAGGTGTGTGCCTACATGATCAATAAAAAATAGATAGGGTTTGCACTTGTGAGACTCTAAGGGATCAAATAATCTATATAATCAAGCTTATATCAAATTTATAGAATAAAAATTAGTTATTACATGAATAGGTCACATTATTGTCAACTCATATTACAAGTACAGTCTTTAGAATATGCAAGCATAAACCATGTACATGTATCTCCACCTATCACTATTGTGCCTAACACTATTTCATATACAAATCATAAATCACAAAAAAGTACATTTACAACTAGTGAATCAAAAATTATTCAAAGATTAAATAATATATCCAGTGAGATAATAGGGAACATGATTAAAGATAAGTTGATCAACCTACCTCTTTTACACCCAATGAGGAGATCCAAATAATATTTTGCATATCATATAATGCATGGGTACCACATAGATTTATGTTTAGAATTGAAAAATAAAATAAAATATATAATGTATATATATGACTGAAATAGTGACACATCATCCAAACAACATACAATGTCACATCTACAAATTCAAAAATGGTAAGATTTAAAAATAGTATAAAAGTGGTTATTATTGAATAATTTGACCACAAGTAAAATTAGGTCAACCCCCTATAGTTTAAAAATTGATATAGCAGTCTACTAGGGTCTTGTATGTGTCCCATTGTCTTAATAGGGTCAACACTATGCTTTAGCTTTGTCATATTTATCTTAGATAGTCCTATGTCTTTATAATATCATTCTAAGTCATTTATTGAACTTTTAAAGTTTGACATAGAGGACAAGTGTTCCAAAGTGTTATTTAATGTCCTACATATCAAATTATTATTATAGGTGGTAGTCTTGGACTAAAAAATGTAGGTGCTACATTGAAAACAAGAAGATCAAGTACTTTCATGTGATTTTTAATTATTGTATAGATTATGTAGTGGTCCTAACATGTGTGGCAGACTTTAGAGTGACCCTTAAGGTCCCTTAAGTCCATTCCCATGCTTTGTAATCTTTGAAAAACTTGAAAATGGCAAAAACCATTCTACCTTTCCATCACTCTCCGTTGCATGTAAAAAAGGTCAATAGGTTTCAGTCTAGTACAAACAATGGAGGTGAGTTGGGTAAAATTATCTTGAGGGCTGAAAATAATCCTTGTCTACTCCAAATTCATGTCAATATTTGTAGTTTTGGTGGCCTAAGCTTCATGAACCATTGTTTAGAGTGCTAGTGATTCTTTTCTACCTACACATCCCCATCACCTCATGTTTTCTCTCTTGTTTGGATTATTATGTGAAAATAAAGATGTGTACATGATATTAAGGGATTAAACATTATTCTCACAAGTTTTTTAGCCTATTTTCATGTGTGGAAGTCAAAGTATTGGCATGAACTATCTCAATTTTCTAGGAGGACTCTACTAAGGTCTACATACATGTTTAATCAATTATAGAGGATTATATATCTTGTAGTGGTTTCAAATGAAGGTAACATGTTATGTTTACCACTCATTAGTGGTCAGTCTTTCCAAATAATATTTTATCTCAAAGTTATCTCTTGATGGAGTAAATAGTCTATAAAGTTTCACATAGTCAACTTTTCTATAACAATCATTTACAGTTAGATTCAACCAAGCCTGAGTAGTCATGTTTATGGAGCATAGATATTTCAAAGGTTGTGAGAGATTTCCAAAGTGAAAATTAGTCAAATTTAACTTTTAAAATATTTTAAAGATTGGTTGTGAGAGCCTAACTTAGCATACTACCTTGTATCTTGCAATGACACCTATAAAAAGCTCCAAAATAGGATTGAGTAGAGTTGAATGAAGATGTTACAACTCATTTTGAGAACTTAATTGAAGTCTAGGAGCATTGATAGTGTCATAGTAATAATAGTAGAATCAAAAAATGGTAGGCATACTTGAATCATATGTCCATAGCTTGAGAAAATTACAAGAGGGATAACTTACCTTAATTCTTCCAAATCAAGGTTTTGTCTATTTTTAATTTAGTCTTATGATGAAGAGTTTAGAGGTCTGCAAAAGTCTAAGTGTTTCCATCATGTAGCCCAAGTATAGGGGCAATGCCTTGAAAAAGTAAATGGTTGTTGTTGATGTTTGGATTTACACCCTTGAGGAGATGCTCAACTCTTCTCATCTAAGCAACAAAATCTAATCATCTCTCTTGTTATGGGTGACAATTTTATTGAGATGAATCTCTAGATTAGGGGATAACTCCACTTGATGCACCTTTAAATATCATATAATTAATATTAAAAACTTGGGGGCATGAAAAGGGTTAAAATAACTATAATTTAAACCTATTATACTGGGGGTGATGTACCAAAATATTTTCTCTACTCATACCTTGAACATACATTTGAAACAAGGACAAGTTACATATATACTTCAGTCAATATTGACTCTCTCTCTGACATTAGTGTTTCAACATGGGGTCCAAGAGATGGCATAAATTTAGGAAGACTTAAGCAATAGGCATTCCAAGACACTCTATTGAATTAGCTATTCACTATATCTACAATCTCTTCAAACACTTCTTGTTAACTTGAAAGAAGGAAATCACAATACACTAAGTACTAATGGAATTAACATGTGAAGGTAAATGTAAATTACACTTGCACAAGACAAATACCAATCATGTACACTTAATTCAATCTTTTAATGAGGTAAAACACTTGTATTTATTGATTCAAGGTAAAATTTTGGTAGGGATTCACCATACTATGTAGAGAGATGCCCAAATGAGCCAAGAAGATCCATATTTACAGCCTTTGGGAGGGAGGTCAAGCAAAGGGAGTCAAAGAGTCACTTGGACATGCGTCATCTTGAAAGAATTAGTTATATTTGAATGTGGGAGAGAAGTGAGCAAGCTATGCCATATCACCAAATAGGTCGGTTACAATGAGTTATAATTGAACCAAAAGGATTAATTATATTTGTTACAACTGAACCAAAGCCTCAATTATATTTTCCAGTTGTTACCTTTATCCTCATCTTCTGGTTCCCATCGAGATTTTCTTTTAAACTCTAATGGCTAGTTTTTATAGTTTGCAATTGACATGTTATGGGTCACCACTCCTTAGGCATTTCTTTCAGACTTTTATTTCCTTAAAATTCTTGGCTTGACACTTTTCTTGAAAGAATTTATTCAGGTCTTTTATTTCCTTTGTTCTTTTCCTTAATATTTTTGCTTGGTCCTTTATGCCTTAAAAATTTTCCAAAGACAAAAAATTTGAAGGAAATCATGTTTTTTTTATATCAGACAAAATGTCTAAAAGAATTAGACTTTGGCACCTTTTCAAGTTTTCCAAAAGAATTCCTCAAACAATTTCTCTAAAAGAATTCCTTTGAACTTTCTATTTGGCCTTTTTTGGTTCTTTGAAATGACCCTTCAAAAAAGTGAAAAAGACCTTTTTCAAAAGGAAATATACCCTTCATCTTCTTGCAACTGACCCTTCAGAAAATTTGTGTCTCTTTTGAAAGGAAAATAACCTTTGTATTTTTTGAAATGGTCTACTCTCCTATAGAAACAATCTTTTGGGATTTTTTAAAACATCCCATCGGGAAAGTTGAAATTCCCTTCAAGAAATTTGAAAGTGTCCACTTAGCCTGAAAAGGTCCTTCAAAAAAGTTGAAATGGATAATTTTATAATAAAAGATACCCTTCATAAAAATTGTAACATACCCTTTGAAAAAGTTGTAAGTGATCCTTTATCCTGAAAAAGTCATTCAAAAAATTGAAAGTGTCCTTTTGACAAAATTGTAAAGTACCTTTTGGAAAAATTGAAGTGGACCTTTTCTAAATAAAAGATACCCTTTGGAAAAATGGAATATACCCTTCAGCTTCTTACAAGTGACCCTTTAGAGAAATTGAAATCCCCTTCAAAAAAATTGTCACATACCCTTTGAAAAAGTTAAAGTGGACCATTTTTTGTGAGAAAGATACCCTTCGGGAAAGTTGTTTCAAACAAAATGTCTGAAACAATTTCTTTAGAAAAGTTTCAAGTTTCCCTTTGTAAAATTTGTCTCCGACAAATTATCTAAAAGAATTTAGCACTTAAATAAAAAACCCTAAGAAAAGACAAAACCCAAAGATAAAACCTCTAAAAGAATAAAACACTTAGCAAAATACCAAAACAAACCCTCTAAAATAATTAGAATTGTAAATTGTGATGATTTTTGTCAAAGAACACTCCTTCCAAAGAAAATACTAGTACTAGACCTAGCCAAAGATATAGACTTAGATGGTTTTTTTCAAATAGGGGTGCCTAATTTTAGCTTGAAAGGCCAAAATTTGGTCAACAAATTGGTGATTCACATGGGTAGTATGCCTTCTATACTAACCAGACCAATAGCCTAAATAGTCCATTAGGTATGGAGTCAATTAAGGACTAAAATAAACTAGAATCCTTGACCATGATTCAAAACTTGATCAACAAGACAACCATTGACTACCTCCAACACACAAAGGAAATAGACACACAACAAAGATCAAATCAAACACACATGTACTACTTAGCACTTAAGAAAAGATAAGACACACCAAAACTAAATTAAAAATAATATGTACATCTAACTTGATATATTTGTCTCCCTCTTGGATCAAAGGGGAAACTTCTTAGGTATCCTTTATGGAAAGAAAACTCATGGTGGTAACCAAGTAATTTATCAGAGTAAATAATTGGTGACTCACCCTTATTATTTACCATATTGATTGGCATGTATTCCAATGCATTAGGTTCAAAAATATCTTCCACATCCATGTATTCATATTTCTCTTTGAGGTATGTTTCATGTTGGTCCTTCATGTTGGTGTAGTCCATTAAGGCATCAATGGCTACAATATCATCATTATAATGCTCATTTAACTCATGGGTTTCTTGGTATGTAGCATGGACCAGCTCATTATTTTTCATCTCTTTAAGAATCTTGTCAAACTAATCTCTTACTTCCTCATGGCTCTCTTGGGGAAGGGTGGTTGGTTTGATGTTTTAGATGAGGCAAAATCTTTCTAACTTATTTTAGAAATCATCATTTTCTTGCTCAAGAACTTAGTCTTCAATACTTATATCAAACCAATGTGATCCCTCTCCTTGTTCACAAAAAAGTCTTTATCTACTCAAAAACATGCTCTCAAACCTCATTCAACTCAGGTCCCATGGCCTGGACATTATCTTCATCAAAGTAACAAGCAGGTTTATCAAATAAAGAGAAAGAGAGCTTACCATGATTACATTCTCCATCCAACATTGACAAGTGAAGTTTGTTAATATCATCTTCATATTGATGTAAAATTTGAATGTATGTCTGACTTATATCTTCTCCTTTAATCATCCCACCTTTAAGAGTCACTTCTTCAACCTTATTTTCATGAAAACTCCTAGAACAACCACCTCTTGAAATATAATTTGACTACATTGTTCATCTTTGATAGTGCCTTCCACCTCGTGTTCATGATGATGATCACCATGATGATGCTCATGAGGAGTACCTATAATAATTTCATCTTCATTATCACTCATAATAGCCTCTTGATTAGCCAAAGAATTCATTTTCTCTTGCTCACTTTCCTCCCTCAAAACAAGTTCCTCTTTAGAAGGGAATGAAGTGAAGGGTGACCGAATAGGTTCATGAGTTTAAAATGTAGGAGTTGGAGTATGAAAGGTAATGGAAGGTGAAGGAGGTGAAATGGAGTGTGGAATAAAGGAGAGGAATAAGGAATGGAAATCACTAGTGAGCTCAAAATCAGATTGGGAATGAGAAGTGGGGTGGTCTTTGAGAAGCTCATGAAGAAGAGGAAGTAAACCTTGGGATAAAATAAATTTATTCTCTTCATTCCACTTGACCAATAATTCATATACATCATATGTAGCTTGATAACTCTCTTTAAGGGGTATAAATTTGGTCTGTTTAGACATGAGATATTCTATTGGGTCTAAACCTTCCATTACACCTTGACTAAGGAACCTCATTCTTGACTCTACTTCTTCAATCTACTTGGATAGATTCTCTTGGAAGAGTATTTATTGGAGATAATATGAATCATCATTATGAGGAGGAGTATGATAGGTTTGACATGAAAAATAAGAGGTTTCTTGAGGAAGGGTGGGAGGGACTTGAGGATGACTAGATTCATTTTCCACTTCACACTCTTGAACAATACTCTTCTCTTCTTTCTTACCCCATGATTCCACTATTTCATTCCAACTCATGGTATTAGGATTGAAACTCTCTTCTTGAGAATATGAAGCAAATTAATCATTCTCAAGGTCTTGAGTTGGCTCATGATATACATTTCTCCAACTTTGGATCTTGACATCATGTTGAAGGACTTGAGAAGATTGAGGGGGACTAGGAACAGTTTTCACATGCATAGGAAGAGTTTCTTGAGGGTGGGCATGTTGTTTTCCAAAAGAATTAGGATGATATTATTAGAAGGAGGGCTAATAATCTAAGGAATTAAAATAATTATTTTCCATAGAAGTCCATTCTAATGTCATTTTGTGTTGGATTTCTAGGTGAAAAGGATTAATAACAAGAGTAGTTAATGCATTAGATGGGTTAAAAGGTTGGCTCATTTTATTTTAGTGAGAAAGTGCCATTTAATAAAAATGATGTTGTGTATAAGGGGAGGGTTTATTTTATATAAGATAAGGTTATTTTAGGATGGAAGAAAGGGTACAAGGTTGACTACCTTGAGTGAATTAACTTCTCCACCGTACTATTTTTTCCTCCATGGATTGCATGACTTGATCTTGCTTAAAAAAGCATTCCTCCTTATATATAAGATCTTGATGATATATATTTCACTCATTCAACCTATCTATTTATAACATTTTCTTCTCAAACTCCAACATTATCTCCCTAAAACTCTTGGATTCACTAGGAGAAGGATAATTAGGAGGGCTACTTAAGGTGATTCCATGAACAACATGAGCTTGATCAAAACTATATGAAGGAACAAGATCCATAATGCTCAAAAATGGGATTATACATACCAAATATTATTTCTAGATATACTAGGGCTTCTTGACCAGTTGATTCAGCTTAGAGTCACCATTGGTGTTGATTGAAATGCCTCCAAAAGGTTGATTAATTGAAGAACACACCAAGAATTATTCAACTCCTTAGACAAATGATCCCATCGAGTTTGCAAAAAACTATTGAAACTTGGATTTGCATCCTTGAGGAGATGCTCAAATCTTATCATCCAAGTGGTAAAATGGAATTATCTCTCTTGCTATGGGTGACAATTTTATTGAGATGAATCTCTAGATTAGGGGATAAATTCCCTTGATATAGCCTTAAATATTGTATTCCTACTATTAATAACTCAAGGGGATGAAAAGGGTTTAAATAATTGGAATTTAAACCTATTATACTAGGGGTGATGCACCAAAATATTTTCTCTACTCATACCTTGAACATACACTTGAAACAAGGACAAGTTCCATATACACTTCACTCAATATCGACTCTCTCTCTCTCTCTCACACACACACACACACATTAGTGTTTCAACATCTAGGAGATGTCATAGATTTAGGAAGACTTAAGCAATATGCATTCCAAGACACTCCATTGAATTAGCTATTCACTATATCTACAATCTCTTCAGACACTTCTTGTTAACTTGCAAGAAGGAAATCATAATACACCAGGTACTAATAGAATTAACATCTAAATGTAAATGGAAATTACACTTTCAAAAGACTAATACCAAGCATGTACACTTAATGAACTATTTTAATGAGGTAAAACACTTATCTTTATTGATTTAAGATAAAATTTTGGTAGGGCTTCACCATACTAGGCAGAGAGATGCCCAAATGATCCAAGAGGATCCATATTTATAGCCTTTAGGAGGGATGTCAAGCAAATGGATTCCAAGAGTCACTTGTAAATGTGTCATCTTGAAATAATAAATCACATTTACATGTGGGAGAGAAGTGAGTGAGCTATGCCATGTCAGCAAATGGGTCAGTTACAACAAGTTATAACTAAACCAAAAGCATTAGTTACATTAGTTACAACTAAACCAAAGCCTCATTTATATTTTCCACCTTTTACCTTTATCCTCACCTTTTGGTTCTCATGGAGCCTATATTTTAAACTCCAATGACTAGTTTCTATAGGTTGAAATCGACGTGTTGTGGGTTGTCACTCCTCAAGTATTTCTTTTAGACTTTTATTTCTTTAGACTTCTTATCTTGACACTTTTCCTAAAAGAATTTATTTGTATATTTTATTTCCTTTGGCTTTTCACTTGGTCCTTTATGACTTAAATAATTTTGATAGACAAAAAATCTAAAGCAAATCATGTTTTCTTTGTAACGAACAAAATATCCAAAAGAATTGGAATTTGGCACCTTTTCAAGTTTTTTGAAAGAATTCTTTAGACAATTTATCTAAAAGAATTCCTTTGGAATTTCTGTTTGGCCCTTTTTGGTTCTTTGAAATGACCCTTCAAAAAAGTGAAAAAGACCTTTTTGGAAAGGAAACATACCCTTCAGATTCTTGAAAGTGACCCATCAGAAAATTTGTGTCTCTTTTGAAAGGAAAATACCCTTTGGATTTTTTGAAATGGTCCACTCTCCCATGGAAATAATCTTTTGGGATTTTTGAAAAGATCCCTTCAAGAAAGTTATAATTCCATTTAGGAAAGTTGAAAGTGTCCACTTATCCTGAAAACATCCTTTAGAAAATTTGAAATGGATAACTTTTTGACAAAAGATACCCTTCATAAAAATTGTAAAATACCCTTTGCAAAATTTGCAAGTGATCCTTTAGCTTGAAAAAGTCCTTCAAAAAATTGAAAGTGTCCTTTTGAAGAAACTGCATAGTACCTTTCATAAAAAACTAAAGTGTAACTTTTCCTAATAAAATATACCCTTTAGAAAAATAGAACATACCCTTCAACTTCTTACAAGTGACCCTTCAGAGAAGTTGAAATTCCCTTCAAAAAAGTTGAAGTGGACCATTTCTTATGAGAAAGATACCCTTTGAGAAAGTTTTTTTAGGACAAATTGTCTGAAAGAATTCCTTCAATTTTTTTTCAAGTTTCCCTTCAAAAAATTTGTCTCAGACAAATTATTTGAAAGAATTTGACACTTAAACAAAAAACCTGAAGATAAGACAAAACTCAAAGACAAAATCTGAAGATAAAACCTCTAAAAGAATAAAACACTTAGTAAAAGACCAAAACAAACCCTCCAAAAGAATTAGACTTGTAAATTGTGATAATTTTTGTCAATGAAAACTCCTTCCAAATAAAAGCTAAGTACTGGACCTAGACAAAGGTATAGACTTAAATGTTTTTTTTCAAATAGGGGTGCCTAATTTTGGCCTAAAAGGCCAAAATTTGGTCAACAGTTGTTTGACCATGAAAGAGTGGAATTTGACTGACTTTTAACTTAGATAGGTTCTAACCTAAAAACTTAGAGAACATTGTGTTGAAATGATTATAAGCAACCTAACTTGTAGTGGTGAATGGTTACATGGTTTCTATGCATGAGGATGAGTTTTATTTGGTTTGGAATGACCTCAAGAGAGATTAATGGAATAAAATATGGTGTTTAAATATCTATCATCACGTATAGGTCTTTTTTTATCTTATATTATCACAAACATGTTGACCATAGACTATAATGTTAATGTAAGAGGGTGAGAACATGGTATGCATGGTCTAGGTGTTCACTCAAGTTGGAAATGATTCAATGCCCTCAAGAGTAATTATTGGAGATAAAGTATAGTAACTTGATACCTATTTAACATCTGCAAAGTCCCCTTGAAACTCTCATTGACTGTTAGTTACAAGTGACCTAATAAACACATTCTATAGACTAGACTATGATAGTAAGGAGATTAGTCTAGAGGTTAGTAAGAGTATATGATGGATCATAAGATTATGAATACCTTCATAGTATTGACATATCCCTCTCATGAGATGTTAAAAATAAGTAAATAGGGAAAAGTAATGACAAGTTTTAGACCTCACCTACAATAAATCTTAGACCTTACATATTCATTAGGTTTGAGAAGTCTATCTTAAGGTTTTTGAAGTGTTGATAGCCTATGGGTGTGATCCAGCCCTCAATTTTAGTGTAGAAGGTCTTCATGACCTAATAAAACCTCTCACATTCTAAATTTTATTGAGAAAATAGTAGAGGTTATAATGTAGAGGTACTTGGGAGAAATTCATAATCACAATCTTGGACCTAATCTACAATGATCTTGTTCTGGATTACAAATTTAACGAACCTGGCTTATTCACAAGGATCAACTTTACATTAATGTCTTCCAAATTGTTCACTAGGTTATATAGTCTACTTTATTTTTTTAATTTTAAATCACATAAGAATATTATCTCACTATAAATATACCCCTTATAAGTTTCCATTAACTTCCTTAACTCATCTTCATTCACTATATAACCTTCTCGTCAACACCTCACTCACTAGCTCCCTACTAGACAACCTTCAAAGGCTTCAAAACACTAAATTTTGACTTAGGTTTCATGAATGAAGTCTATTATCATGGATGCTTTTTTATGATCATATTACACCTACTTTATCCTCATTTAATCTCTCAATCATACATCACCATTCATTTTCAGACCTCAAGTTCATAATGACACCCTTTGGCTAGTAGCCTTTTTCACATTTTTCTCTTATTTTGAATAATATATAAAATACCATAAATATATAATACAATTTTACACCACCCTATATCTCTTTCTATTTCTCCACAAAGTTTCAAGGTCTAACTCCACATATAGCTTGTACTTCCTTTATAGGCACCTAGGTAATTACGTCTATTAGCCCTCAAAACATACCCACAGTGGTAAAAACTATACCATATCATACATAACCTAATTTAAACCACTTTAATAATTATTTAAATAATAAAAAAATAAATATTACAAATTTTGGGAAAATTTCAATGGTTATAACTCCTTATATTGGATTTTTGATTTCAAAACGCTAAGTGATTGCCTGTGTAGGCTGAGAGCCTTCCAAATTTATTTTATTTGCTTGAATACATTTTATGGGAACCAAAGGATATATATATAGTTATAAATTGAACTAATACATCTATCCAAATAAGTTATAAGTCTTATATCACCCTGTTAAAGCTTCTAATGATCAAAATATAAGGGTTTTACATATCTTTGAGTGATTATGTAAGGGCAAAGAGAGTTCACATTGCTACAATTTATTTAGAGACCAATTAAAACTATTTTAATACCTTCCCAAGGTATATTTTAACATTTTAAACCTTATAAAATAGGTTAAAAACTTTGGTCAATCCTAATATGACTTTAATTAAGCAACATTAAGAATTCTAAGTCCTTTAAAGGACTATTTGAGGATACAGGGGTCTGTCTAACTTAAAATAATTTAAAAGATCCACCTTGGTTATTATTTAGGTTTATATTACTTCATTCACATATTAAAATTCACAAAAAAAATCCCCAACTCACTTTTTTGAGTGTGAACACTTCCTTTTGGTACCTAACTATGAAAACAGTGGTCTTTGGGAAAATAGGGTTTAATCTTTAATTTTTTTGAGTATTATATTATTACTATCAAATTGCATTCAATAAATTTTTATACCTCTCATTAAACATATCATAATCTATCTAACATCATCTTAAACATGTCTATCTACTATATCTTAATAAACATCAATCTTACTTTCATATCTTTAACTGCCATAAACATGAATAGGGTCTTAAGAGAGAGTTGCCTTCTCCTGAGTTTATAACACTTTAAAATGATTACTCAAACACCAGAGGGTATATATTATCCTTAATAGATTCAAAAAATAGTATATAATAGTAATTCTTGTTTCACCAACCTAGATCAGTTACTCAAATCCTTTCTTCCTTGACTATAATCTATAGTCCATTCAAACCTACAATTACACACACACACACAAGGTCTGTATATAATATCAAAGGCTCATCTAAAATAATGTATAAATAAATAAAAATCAATATTTTTTGAAGGGGAAACAACAAAAAAACTATATTTATTTATTCATTCAAATCAATGATTGTTACACTTGTAGTCCATTCATGAACTTGTCAACATTTTGGAGGAGTTTGTACATACTTCAATTATTTGGTTTCTCCTCCATCTTCTTGGGGTTTTATCCTCTCTCCATAATCTCTCTACTCTCCCATATGCCACACAAATTAATTACAACAACTTCTCTGTCCAACTTCAATGTTGGTTATGGAAGTTATAGAACAAAATCTCTCTTCATGATAACTCAACATGTGGTGATAGTTGCATTAGTTAACTTGATTCTTGACATAATGAATTATACATATAATGACTTCAAACATCATTTATAAGACTTATTTTCCCTTTTGAACCAATATTATCTCATCTAACCACCTTATATCATGCTTATGGTCATGCTTGACTTAGTTCTATATTTGAATTTTCAAATTATCATTTTTTGGAGAGAAAACTCCAAACACCTATAAAAATAACTCCTAATGACCCAAATGGACTTATAAAGACAAAAATGAACCCTATAGGATCATTCAAACTCATATACACTCTAAAATGGACTAATTATGACTCCTAACTACATATATCACTTTAAAAACACAAAATGGTGGTTAACTTACTAGATGCCCCTACATCATACTCCCCAAGAGGAGAGAATTTGAGTGCCATATTCATTATTGCCTTCTAATTTAGTATTTTATGATATTATATTCTCACTTGACTATTGTTTCTCCTTTTTTTTCTCCTTTCTCTTTGTTAAGATCTTGTATTTCTTCTTCTTGGCTTTTTCTATTCTCCTTGTCAATGCATCTTCTACATTTATGAGGTGTACCAAATGCTATAGATATGTGTTTGCTACAAGTTCTATTATTTACAAGTACATTTTTCCTTCATCATCCTCTAATACAAATAAATGGTTTTTACTTTTCTTGATTATGCTTCTTCTATGGCCTTCTTCTTCATTATTCTCACTTGATGCTTGCTTATTTTGTGGTTTTTGCTCCTTGTAAATGTTGAATCCTTCTTCTAATGGCCTCTTATTCATCTCTATATTTGTAATTTTCTCTAATAAACTCTTTTTTATTGCCTCTTCCTCACATTTATCTATTTATTAATGTCTCTTTCTATGATCTTGCTCATCTTGTAAGAAAAATATCTCAAATAGTTCATCTTTAACATGGTATAATGTAGTTTTACATCTCCTTGACTTATTATTACCATGAGAATCAACTAATAACTCTATTATAACTTCAGAAAATGAATATATCACCTTGTTATCTTGTTTATGCTTTAATTGTTTGTTTACTACTATAATTACTTGGACAACTCCTTGGGATTCTATATGCTACTCCATACTTGTTTCTTCCTTGAGCTCATCCATGAGATTCTCTTTTTGTACTTTACCTACTTTTAGACCATTTGATGAACTGAGAATCTTTTTTGATATCTCTATTTCTTCTTTCAACTTGAGAGCATCCACCTCTTCACTCATCATCAAATCTTGGTCCATATTATTATTAATCTTCTTGGGCATCTTGATCCTTGAATTGTCCTTAGAATCCCTCATTATTGAGATTCCAACCAATCTCATTTTATTTCATATCATATTTTTTAAGCACTCTATGAGGTGATTTTTCCTTTCTACAAACTTGTCCATCAATGCTATGGTTTCTCTATACAAATTTTCTTCATTATTTTAAATGTCTTCATATGTATCATCATAAGGAACATTAGAAATAAAACTTTGAGAAAAATTATCTTCTTTACACCCATCATATTGCTTCAACTTCATCTCTTGGTCTTTGTGTTATTGCACCATGTCTTCTACTTACTTCTTGACATTTCCACTTTCTTATTTCCACATGTTTATTTGAGGTACACCTACAAAATTAGCCTTTTACAACCTTCCCATGCTCTTCTTGATCCATATCTTGTATTAATTTTGTTTTGATTGAGATAGACTTCTTGCCTTACCTTCTTCATGTTTATTGGATTTATATCCCATCATACTATCTTGATGCAATATGCCCTTTTCTTATTTTCTCTATACTTGTTCTTATCTTTCACTCATGTTATTATCTTAATCGACTTCTTGCTTGAGGTTATTATTATTCATATCATCACTTGTCTTTATCCACTTAGGCCAAACATACACATTCCCTTATACCATCTTTTAGGGTTGTACCTTATTCTTTACTTTTATAACTTGCATATTAGCTTCTTTTTCTTCATATGTATAATTATAATCAATAATCACATTAATTTACCTCCATTTATGAATGATACAAGGTCTTTTCTTCTCTAAAATATTCATGGTTTGCTATCTCTTCTTCCTTGTATGCATATTCTCTTGTTTTAATACAATTTTTGGCAAGGCATCATGAAATTCCTCTTCTATCTCTTATTTAGCATGTTGAGATGCTTCAATGTTCACCATATTGTCTTCTTTAATCTATTGTCTTCCATTATCATCCTTTTTATACTTGATGGGTGATGTTATAGGCCCATATTTAAATAAAATTAAGGCCTTATGCCTAGCCATCATTAAAATTGTCTTCATACCTACATACACAAACTTAAAAGTAACATTATCATATAAAATAATAGACCACCTAGTCTCCATGAATGCCTCTTTCTTTAACTCTCTTCTCTTCTTCTTGTCTTCTATCTCAAGTGATTCTCTTGGATATTTATATTTAATTTTTATCCTCAATGAGAACTCTCTTATCAACCTCTTTATCATGTTTCTTTCTTGGTAACTCCTCAACCTTCATGCCTCTATGGGTTTCACTCTTTCTTTTATTCTCTTTCCTTAAGACACTCATCTTGTGCCTTATCTATCTCTTAAGTAGCTCTAGTGGACACTTCACCCTCTTATTTACATGATAGTCAAGCCATTGGATTATTTGACCTTTCAAAAGATTAGAAATGATGCTTATCTTCTCCAAAATTTTCCCTAAATCTATTCTCATATCTTCCACTTATTTTTTTATTTCCATCTTCTCATTTCTTCTTTGCTTTCTAGGCCATATCTAGACCTATCGCTAGCAAGCTTACCAATATTTCCTCTTAGACTTATATTAGATCTTTTATCTTCCTTTATTACACTATCTAGGACTCCTCCTACCCTTCTTGACTCTCTCTTGGAGTCTTTTCTCTTCTCTTTTTCACTTGAGCTTTAATTATCTTTCTTCACACTACCTTCTTTAGTACTCTCTTGACTAGCTTCAAGTCCTTCTCATTGGACTTTGGGGATATTATTAATCTCCATATTAATATTTTATTTTTATGTTATAAGATAAATAGGTAATACATGCACCATGCTTCTCCCACAATACCCCACAATTGTTATCTCATACATACCTCATAGCATTATGTGCCTATCTCAAATCAAGAAGCTTTAAATAACTCTAAAAAAACTTGAACCAAGAGCTTGCCTTTATTTGATGTCAAATTATGAAAATTTACTTGGTATAAATTAATAATCACCATCTTGGACCTGATATACAATTATCTTGATCTGGATTTCAATTTCAATAAACTTGGCTTGTTTACAAGGATCAACTTTACATTGATGTCTTCCAACTTGTTCACTAAGTTATACAGTATCCTTTTATTTTTTTATTTTTAAAGAATGTAATAATATTATCTCACTATAAATATAACCATTTTAAGTTTCCATGAACTTCTAGAACTCATCTCCATTCACTATTCAACCTTCTTGTCAACACCTCACTCACTAGCTCCTTATTAGACAACCTTCAAAGGCTTCAAAACACCAAATTTTGACTTAGGTTTCATGAATATAGTATATTATCATGGATGATATTTTATTATAATATTACACCTAATTTAAACTCATTTAAGTCCTCAATCACACTTCACTACTCATTTCCATACCTCAAGCTCATAATGACACCCTTTGGCTAGTAGCCTTTTTTCACATTTTCTCTTGGTTTGAATAATTTATGAACTTCAATAAAAATATAATACCATTTTACACCACCCTCTATCTCCTTACAGGTCTCCATAAATTTTAAATGTTTAACTACAGATCTAGCTAGTACTTCCTTTGTAGGCACCTAGGTAATTAGGTATATTAGCCCTCAAACCACACCCACAATGATCAAAGCCATAACATGCCATATGTTACATAATTTAAACCACTTTAATACTCATTTAAAAAATAAAACAAACAATATTAAAAATTTTTGGAAAATTTAAATGGTTAAAACTCCCTATATTGGATTTTTGATTTAAAAACCCTAGGTGACTCCCTGTGTAGGCCGAGAGCCATCCAAATTCATTTTATTTTTCTTGAGGACGTTTAAAGGGATAAAAAGACCATATAAAGGTATATATTTACCTTATCCACCTATCTAACTAGTTTGTAAATCTTATATCACCTTGTCAAAGCCTCTAATGATCAAAACATAGGGGTTCTGCATGTCTTTGAGTGATTGTGTAAGGGCAAAGAGAGATGACATTGATATAATTTATTTATAGACCACTTAAAAATATTTAAATACCTTCCCAAGGTCTATTTTAAAATTTTACACCTATTAAAATAGGTTATAACATTTAGTTAATCCTAATATGACTTGAACTGAGCAACATTCATTATTTTATGTCCTTTAACGGAATATGTTAGAATACAAGGCTCTATCTAACTTAAAAACATTCCAAACTCCACCTTGGTTATTATTTGGGTTTTAAAAAATTCATTAACATATTAAAATTCACTAAAAAAAATCCCTTTCACGTTTTTTAGTGTGAATACTTCGTTTTGGTACCTAACTATGCAAAATAGGGATCTTTAGGCAAACATGGTTTAATCTTCAAATTTGTTGAGTACTATATCCTTAATATCAAATATGCATCCAATAAACTATATTTACTTCTCATTAAGAATATAATAATTTATATACCATAATATCAAACATTTCTATCTCTTATATCTCAATAAAAATCAATCTTACTTTCATACCTTTAACTGTCATAAATGTGAAGAGGGTCTTACGAGAGAGTTGCCTTCTCTTAAGTTTCTAAATATTTAAAATGTGTACTCATCAAATATATTTAATTTATTATCATTAATACATTAAAACAATAGTACATAATGATAATTGTTATTTCACCAACCTAGATCAGTTACTCAAATCCTTTCCTCATTGACTATAATCTATAGTCCATTCAAACCTATAGTTACACACATACACATGGACTATATATAGCCTCAAAGGCTCATATAAAATTTTTTATAAATAAATAAAAATAAATATATATTAAATGGGAAACAACACAATAAAAAACTTTCTTTATTAATGCAAATCAATGATTGTTACACTTGTAGTCCAATCATGGACTTGTCAACCTTCTGGAAGAGTTTGTACATACTTCCATTATCTAGTTTCTCATCCCTCTTCTTAGGGTTATATACTCTATCCCTACTCTCCCTACTCTCCAACATGCCACACAACTGACTTACAACAACTTCTCCATCCAAATTTAGTGTTGGTTATGGAAATTACAAAACAAAAGCTCTCTTCATGATAACTCAACGTGTGGTGATAATTGTATTAGTTAACTTGATTCTTTACTTAATGACTTAGACATATAATGACTTAAAACACCCTTTAAAATAATTCTTTGTCATTTTTAACTAATATTATCTCATATAACCATGTTATAACATGTTTATGGTCACTCTTGACTTAGTTTTATATTTGAATTTTCAAATTATCATTTTTTGGGGGGAAAAATCCAAACATTTATAAAAATAACTCCTATTGACCCAAATGGACTTATAAAGACACAAATAAATCCTATAGGATCATTAAAAATCATCTACACTCCAAAATGGACTAACTATGGCTCCTAATTGCATATATCACTTTAAAAACACAAAATGGTGGTTAACTTGTTAGATGCTCCTGCATCAGTTGCCCTCTATTTTGTCTCAAATAGAGGGCACTCCCAAATATTTTAGACTATAGAAAGGTTATTTGAAGGGTAATTGGATGACATAAGGAGTCTTGTAACAATATAATAAGGGTGTGGAGAGTTTTTTTGAGAATGAACACGTATAGAGGAGGCCTCACAGTTATGTGAAAGCATTGAAATAAAGTTTTAGGTCATGAAACATAAGTCAAGCCTATTATACATAGAGTATGCCTAAGCCATAAAAGGGTTTGATTTTAATGAACCTTCTAATGCATTTTATAAATTTTAAGGGAAGGCATGAGACCATTTATAACCTTTGTTCTGCAAGAAAATAACATAGAGTGGTCAAATTGGCTTAAAACTATCACATGGGTGTCCAAAATAAACTTAAGATATTGATAGGACATATTAAAGATCTCACACATGTATGTACATGCTTCATGGTGACCTAAGGAGTTAGGAAAATTTTAAGGAAGTCTTACACTTACTTTGAGTGGTAATTGTTTAGATATTTAATGTCTGGTTTTTATGAAAATTCCTAAGAACCAAAACCACTAGAAACCCTCCTAAAACCCTTATGTAGACTCAATTGGAAATAAATGAGTGGTAAAGAATTCAAAATGAGTCATCTAGTTATAAAACTATTTTGGACTTGTGGAGGACTCTCGTAAGCTCCATGACACACATTTTGTCTATACCCTACTTGCACAAACAGGGTAAACAAGGTTTTTTGTAAGTTTGTGATTATTTTGTAGGTATAAAATAAGATAAAAATATAAGAGCCATTGGAGGGGGTTAATTTTGACCTGTTATAACTCTAAATATCCATTTATCACCTCAAAGGGGCCTAGAAACATCTCTATTGCATCATTTATTTCAAGCAATCTTTATAGATAGTGAAAATGAAGAATGGCTGCCAAGTTAGAAGATGAGAAGTCTAATTGGGGGTCCTTTTAAGGTCTTATACATGGAGTGGAAGGAAAGGGAACTATATAAAGGTGTCCTAACACCTTTTCCATGGATTTTATTGAGAAACAAAAGATCATTTATGTGACAAATGTGAAGAATGAGGCCTAAAATATTAATGAATGACTATAGATGGTGAGAACAAGTGTCTAGAAGATGGATAGAGATTAGGGATGAATATAATGACTATAAATAAAAATTTTAAACAATATTAAGATAGTTTACATGTGTTAAATGTCCCTATTCTAAATTTGAGTAGTCAAAAGGTGCTTCATGATGTAGTTTTAAGAAGGCAACTGAGGGGTCTCTATGCCAGTTTGAGGAGTTTTGGTGCTTCAAATGGACATTTGTCTAAGAAGACCCTACAAAACTATATTATACACTTAATTATTATCAAATGTAACTATTTTTCATTCCTTCAGATGTGGAATTATTACCGTTGAACTCCACTTCCTTCTCTCTCTTCTCACATTCTATAAGTGCAAGCCATTTGGTCTCTTGTAGGTGAATTTAATACCTAGTATGGTAAAGCCATGTTGGTTTGATATTGTACTTTGACTTTGAAATGAAAGTTTCATTTTGTTTTAATTTCATGACTTTATTTTTTAGGTGTGGTAATTTATACATAGTGAAAGGTCAAGTGATTAGTATCTATCATTGCTTTCTCTCAATCCTTTCATGTTTAATGCAAGTAATTTCCACTCTAACAGGTCACATGAAGTGTTGTCAAGTGCATTGGTATAGTTTAAGGAATATCCTTAGTGTTTTAAAATTACCTCTAGTTCAATAAACTTGAGTAGGTCCATGCATATAACCTCCATGTTTTAAATACTAATGTTAGAGTATTCTAGGACTTTGAGACTAGTGTTGTAGGTCATGTTTCATAGTACAATTGTATGGTAGTATAGTGGATATATTTATATTTTATAAACTTAGTATAATAGCTTCATTTTCATGCTACTTATAACCCTTTTCATCCAAACAATTAGTTAGTATAGGTGATAAGCATTAAAGTATCAATCTAGGGAGTTAGCCTTTAAACCTATAGGTCTACCTCTATCATATGCAACCTACAAGCCTAGATGTATTTAAATGTTTCCCAAATATTAGAGTAGGCTTGAAAAAAATCCTTTAAGGTGAAATATTTGGTGATAATGATTAACAAATCATAACTTAGAATAAGAAAAGGTTCATAAATTACAATAAAAGTAAGAAATAATACAACAAGAACATGTAAAGAAATTAAGAGATGAAAATATACCTCTCTAAAATGAGGCTCAACTTTTAAAGTAGTACATGTTTGGTAAATAATATCTAAAATAGTTTGGTTATCATGGTCAAGGTTTTGGCAAGCAGGCCCAAGGCATCAATTCACATTTTATAGTAGTTGATAATGTTGATCAACAAGGTTTTGGATTTATTGAATATCCTAAGGTGAATCATTAACATATATATTTTATCAATGTAACAAGTCTAGATACAAAGGAAATGTTACAAAAAGATCAAGAACCTAAGTTGCACTATTAGAATCAGTTTGAGCCAACAACCATTCCCAAAAGAGGGTTTCTAACAACAAAGTCTCCATAACACCATATGTCTACAATAAGAAAAATTTCAAAGGGAAAAATAAAAATCATATTCCAAGGCACAATTTAGAAAGGTAAAATCCATAGTATGAGGAAATTACCTATAGAATTCCAAGTTATTATGATTATTATGATTTCAAAAATTAAAAATACCCAAATTCATATTTCAACACCATTAAACTCTAGCATAATAATCACACTGCACAAGAGATTACCATTCCTACTTTTGACACATGCAACATTGATAGTGAGTCTCCCATGAGACTCATTGGATATCATTGTTCCTCCCTTCTTGTACATACTTTACTTCTCTCTTTCTATTTGTACATAGTTCATTTTCATGTTGGTTGTACATATATTATATCCAAAAAAATAAAAAAATAATATAATATGTCAAAGAACACAAAAAATTCAAATATTACTCAAAAAACACAAAATTACAAATTTTATGCATTGTTATGTTTACATTTATTATATTTTCTAAACACTACATATGATAGTTATATTAGTATAGTTTATTTTATCATACATACATGATTAAATTATTCTTTTCAAGTGTTTTTAGATTAATTATAGGACTCAAGTCCACTACACCAATCCAAAATTGATATTATCTACCCACTAGGTCCATAAACATTGATACATGGGTCTTCATTTGACACATTCTCCCACTTGGGAGCATCCTATATAGAGTTTTGATTATAGAGTTTTATATTTTTATAATCTACATCCCATCCCTATCATTTTTATATCTTGATATTGATCATGCTACTCTTACTTAGAGTTTTTGCTAGCTATTACTATAAATTCAACATATGTACATCCTATCTCTTACATAGATTTGTATTCCATTTTCATTTATACTTTCATTTATAGCTTACTTAGTTTAAAATTGATTATATTTATATTAAAAGTGATTTGAATATGCCATTATTATTTATCTCTATTCCACTTTTATTAATAATATGTATGCTTTGGACATGTGCCCATGTCCTTGTGTGTGATTTACTAGTTATGTATGTATACATTTGAATATGTCCTTCTATATGGCTCTAAGCCAACTTGATTTTCACTTGTGTATGTGGAAATTTTCACATGTCCTTGTATGTCTTGTTTTATCAAATTTACTGACATGTGACCATGTCCTTTATATTATGAACACTTTGCCTACATTTTATGCCTCATGTGTTTTGTATGTATTATTTATTGTATGTGTCATGGCTATGATATTTGTATTTTATTATTGCACACCAATGTTTGATGCTATGAGGCACCTCATTTATCTACCCTTCCTACTTGGGTGTCATGATGGACATAATGATCCATCCCCCTAGGTATCTACCCAATTTTACTTAGATTTGTTATTACATACATTGATTACATCTATATTGACACCCTTGCGGAATGATATTCATGATATACATCTTACATTACATACTTATACTTAGATTATCTTACATTACAATGTTATATATGAACACTATATTGGATTATCATCCAATTATCATATATGTTGTGGTTAACACACATGTTATAGAGATTTTCTTAAAGATAGTTCTTTCATAGGTTCAATAATTCCCCTAAAAAGAGGAGGCATCCAAAGGGGTTTATCATAGATATCAGGCTCTTATATTTCACTCATAGTACATTTATCAATACATAAACTCATTTATATAAAATTAGACACATATAAACATAGTGGGAAAATAGTGACTCAAAAATAAGTACAGTTGCACAAAATTTAGACTAAAAAGACACTAGCAACCAAATGGGAACACTAGCACCAAATGGTGCTACTATTTGAGATATGGTGATACTATATAGTAGCCTTAATTTTAGAAACACCCATATTGGTTATGATAATATAATAGGTACATTATAGGTTTCCATAGATTCATTTATAAATTTATCAGTTATACTTAGTTTTACTCAAATATATACTAGTCTAGCCAGTTTAAATTATTTTGCTCATATCTAGGGCAACATGTGTAGCATGACCATTACCATATTAAATTCAAATACATAGATATAATTTATTATAACTCAATCCATAATCCAAATACTAAAAAATTATATTTAGGGGCATGTGTCTGGCACATTGTTTCTGTAAGCTCTCACACACACCAATTGATCAAATAGAATGAAAAATTCCATGCCATTATATATGCTATATGCACCTAACCTAATATTATAGGTTTCACACTAGTTTCATGCCTTAATCCATATATAGTGGTTGGCATTATTAAGTGGTCTGAAGCTACCTAATAAACATGAATGATCATAGAAGCAACATACATAGCTAGATATACTTAGTTAAACATTTATAATACGTTGTGAATTTTAGTTATAGATGATTATACTGCACATAGGTGGGAAATCATGGATTCATATCCTACTTGAGTTGTTGAGCCACCTACATGAGAGGGTTAGACACACTATCAATCCAATCCTAGCTATTCATAGGTCATTATCCACTAAGCAGGGGTGGGTAATAATAGATTCAAAATTAGATTGAGCTATTGAGTCACCCACACATGAATATTGAAAAATATATTAATTTAGTACAATCTGTTGACTGATTGATCACTATATGCATGCACACACATAGGTTTTCACTAGGTTCATGCATTGGTTCATATACCTAGTAAACTATATTCATTCCTTTCCTCCTTCCTATCTCTTTACTCAATTTTATTTATTTACTTAGTTTATTCTTTTGATTTTGATATCTCTTAAGTAAGAACTAATTTATTCATGTTTCATTGGCAGGATATGAATTTTATCATGCTTTACATACTTAGATCTAGCTTCATAGGCTTCACTTCCTAGGTAAGTCTAGGTACACTTATTTTTCCTTTATCCTAATCATTTTAATTTGTTACATTTATAGAATAAAGTATGGGGGGGGGGATGTAATCATCCAAAAGTGGTATTTTAGTGGTAAGAGAGCTACTCAAGACTACCTATACTAGAGCCTATTATCACACTTATTCAGCCTTCGTGTGGGCCACATATATCCATAGTCAGCCCTAAAGTAGCCTTAGACCCTCATTTCCTAATCCTATCCCTTCATTCCTATAATTATACCATTTAGAAACTAACACCATAATATTGAAATTATCACCATGTGGTGTTAGTGCCCCCAAAATGGAGCTAATGTCTTTTGCCTTAGCTTTTCCCAGACATATACCTTTTAAAAACTAAAGCCTCTTAAGGTCAGCCTAGACATATTTTATCATCCACACAATCAACATAACAATATAAATACATGAATTTTATCCATCTAATCATTATATGGAAATAAACATAATTAATGTTATCAATCTCTATTCTACCCTGCTTATATATTCTACCAACTATGGTATCTCTAAGCTCACATTTTCTAGATTTCTAGTCTCAAGGACACTCAAGGCACTCAAGGATACTCTCATAATAGAATAAATTTCAATAACACTTAGGTGGGGATAACTACATCAATATTTATCCCTCCTTAGAGTATTGGTATGTAGAAAACTCTCTTCATAATGGGGTTTTGAGGATGTCCAACATACCCTACTAACGAACAAACTTTTTAACTCATGCCCTAGTTGTATGGAGAATTAGTGTTTATAGATCAAATCAGTTATTAAAGGCATAATATAGGGTTCCTAAAATTGTGTGCATTGGAATAGACCCTAAACATCTAGACACAGGTGTAACTAAAAGTTCAAGATAATCTTGTATAAAAGACAATAATGATAATATCTAGAAACTATCCCCATTTTACCAATAATGGTGCTACTATCCAAATGTGGTGATATTATATAGGAGGGGTTATGACATAGGGATCTATTTTATGATACTTATACTAGCTTCCATCTCATTTTATAGCACTCAAATAATCTATATCAAGTGTTTTCTAGCTAAGTCTTTATTTACACTATTTATTACTATTTTTAGAAAAGTCAAAGATTGTCAATTCTTTAAATAATTAGTATCTATATTTATTTCATATTATCTACCTAATTTATTCTATGTATCCATTTAATAAACATAAGATTTACATAAACTAAGTCTTAAAAGGTTGAAACATAAGGCATGTTGAAATCCTACATAACCAAATATTCATTGAACAATAAAAACTACAATAATATTTTGACACTAGTATCAACATGATCATTATTTACTTATTTAATATGATAATGATGATTTATTCCTTGAAATCTTCCTAGTCCCATATATAAAAATTCTAACATCGATCTAGTCCCTTATGTTAGGTCCCATGTTATAGAGTCTCTTATTCCTTATGACATGTTGGTACCACACCATACCCACTAAAACTAAAGCATTTAGTAAAAGATTTAGTATGTCATAATTTAACTTATTATTTCATATATATTAATGAATATTTTCATTTAATTAAGATATATCAAGTGCATAAGAGGCATTTTGATAAATAAAAATTAAAAAAATAAATAAACATGATTGGTAGTCAATAACCACACTTGTATTTTATTATGGCCAATACACCCCACTTTTTCATAGAAATGGTGGACCCCACTTTGAAATTATCAAACTCAAATTTAAAAAAATTTATATCCTATTCTTATTACCTCCTTTCTAAGAGAATAACCCAGTTCCTATTTTGCCCTAGTTTTCCCAAGTGCACTGCATATGTGTAATAATAAGTCGATGTCCTTTTAAGACACTCATAACCTCTGAAGTTAACAAAATTGAGTCCTAGCTAAGACCTAATGTAAAACCAATATATTTATTACTTATTATATTTAAGGCATTGACCTTTTTCTAGGTTTGATCCCATATTCAATTTCCTAGAGTTTCAATATCCTGGAGTGTTAGACTCCTAGAGTTTTATGTGGAACCTCATAAGCTTGGTTGGTGACTAGGTAAATGCTTAATTCATCATGTTTATTATCCTTTTACTTATTCCATTTTTTTGGATTTATATTATAAGATTATTTAAATGAAGGAACATCGTGTGGATCTCTACCAAAGGTGTTTGAGATTTTAGAGCCCAACAAATCAAAGTATCCTATAGTTAAACTAGTCATTTTAATGGATCTATTCAAGATGTTAGAGCTTATCAGATATTAACCCAATGGTAAAGTGACATGGTGATCATTATTATACTAATTAGTCTCCTATATCTATTAGAAATGTTAGATCCTATAATAGCCTGATCGAAATAAAGAATGCCACATGGTACATTGTTAGACTTGTTAATCTCTTAGATCTAATATAAATGTTAGAGCCTAGGAGATCTTAACTTATAACATCATGCAACATGGAATTTATATTCATATTGGTGAATGGATCCCATAAGAACCTAGGTTAGTTAGAATGAGGTATAATTAAAGTCAAAAGGTTAATTAAAATATGCCATGTGTCTTCCAACTAGCATTTTATTCTCTTAAATGTATTAAAATGAATCCCTAAGCTAAGCCTAGGTGTTGACCATTAGAGTGGGAAACAATTAATAGGGTACACATGAAACATAGCATGAACAAACCAATAAGTCTTGAGGATGATGTGGGCATGTGCCTACCACACTTTGGGAATTAATTAGGTGAGAAACTGGGCCCCAATTAGACATGCTAGAGTGTCACATCATGATTACTAAATATAGTAGGTAGTGAGTGATCATGATTTTAGAGTTTATGTCTAGATTAAGAAATAAATTATAAATATTAGGTCATAAAATAAAATTTCAATTCATGCGAAGTGAGACACCAAATTCCATCAATACAAGAGATGTATACATATCCCTATAAGTGCCTTAAGATGAGCTCATTAGAAGTTATTTCTCCTAATTTCCTAGAATCTCTTTTTCAATTTTTGATCCTACCAGTGCCCTCCATGTTATCCATTTAATCAATGCTTTAGGTAACATAATTCCATCCTAGTTATAATGGTTTCCTTGTCCTCAAACCCCAAATTTGAGCTAGAGTATAAATACATAACATTCTTAGATGGATTGAAACATTTCAATCACTACAACAATATTTTTAAATACATCAACTTGGTGCCCAAATCCTTTGGTAATGATCATGAATATCATCCTAAGTTTGAATATGCCCTTTGGTCATATGAGAAATGTGGGTTACATTAAGATATATCTAATCTAAAGGTGTTTCCCTATATTGACTTGTTTGGAAAATTTCTACTCATAACAAAGTAGGTGTAGGATGGTATTCATGACATGATCTAATTTGTGAACTCTTGACATTGTATTATATACATCTTGAGCATTTCCTTCAAGGTGAATTATAACCTCCTAGAGTTTACAATCACCTATTATTCAACCACTATGACCAGTTGGACTAACACTCACTAGATTCATGACATCTTGAAGGATTAAGCTAAGAATATTAATGCAAGGTGGGTCAAAAAGATATATTTGAATACATATATTATCCACACATTCAAAGAGGGAGTCCATGTTAGGATAATCTTGATTGATCAATTTTTTAACGAGGGTGAATGTCTACACATCAAACTTATGTGGATTCCCCTACTCTACATAAGCCTTCAAGGTGAAAAATTCCTTGACCTAGGAGGGATAATCAATTTCAACATGATCAACATGGTCGCAGATGTCCTAGGAGGTGGTGAATTCTACATGATGAGCTACATCGTATATGTGGTTTGTGAGATGTTCATATTCAAACTTTATACTTATCTAGCATGGGTTCTAAGGGGAATGATGGTCCATGTGGTTTTATAAAAACTATATGGATACCATTATCAAAACTAAATCTAAGAGATATGTAAGTCCTTCTACCTGGTGGTTTATATAGACATCAATGAGGCACCTATACCTCAACTTTAAAAAAAAATCTGACTCTCTTGTTCCCATAGGGGATTATTGGTATTGTAAGGATAATACAATCATTTGATTGGTTAGAACTCTCAAGAATCCTTTATAAATACCCTATAAAGTCTTGTAATAACTTATATAGAAATAAATTACATACTTACTAGTGGAGGTCATCTTGGGGCACTACATCAGCCACCAACAAAAGGCTTACCCACCCCTTCCAATCACCATATTACACCACATTTACAAATCCTTCCCCATCTATAAAAGATGGTGATTGGAAGGGAATCCCTTATTTTGGATATGGTAGATCATAAGGACTAAGACTTTCATGTGTTATATAGGATCACCTAGCTAAGTATCAAGTCTATCTCAACCTAAATTATGGCCATCAACCCAAGGATGATGATGAGTTCTACCTAAATCCAAAAAATGATCAAGAGGTGTTCACCATAATTAAGGATTATAATAAAGTAAATCATGACGACCCAAGCCATCCACCCATGTTACCTTACCTATTCCATGTCGGGTTAGATGGATGAGGATGTTTAAGTGACTCCCCTAGGTTTCAAGGAGAATTATACAGGGAGTCTAGATAGTTTCTCCTCATAGATCTCCTCTTGCACCTTAGCCCTTATCTTTACCTATACCACTTCATATAGTTTAAGTAACTCAACCTTAGGTAGTTTATCTCTAGGACATCCAACCTCAAATGGCTCCAATTCAAGTGGCTCAATCTTAAGTTGCTTAAAAATTTAGGTTCTACATATCAAGGATATTGGAGATAAATATGAAGGATAGTAGCTAACACCCACACAAATAACTTTCCTTACCCCCTCCACTCTCTGGTAGCCTTGTTGTCCATTTCTGGCCCACATACCAAGATTTTACCTAGATGGATCAGGTTTCTAATGGATGAGTAGATGAATAGATGTTCTAGATGAAATGAGTGGACCAAAGAGATCCTACAACTTGTAAAGTTTTTGAAACACTTTAAACTGACTTAAATGTAGGTTTTCCAAATTAAAGAAAACATTTATCATGGTGGTCATAATGTTTAAGAGCATGAATCAATTTTTCATAAGACCTAAGAGCTCATTCAATCCTTTTAAATTCATGAAAAAGGTCAACCATAAGCCTAAGCTAGCCATACCAACACTAGGGCATCATGCAAGAAAAAACAAACTAGTTTAATTATTTTTTTTTATAATTATAATTAGAAAGAATCACCAACCAAGATACTATAAAACCAGGTATTTTTTCATGTGAGGAACATGCTTTGAAAGTTTCAAGTCCATGTGAGCTTTTTGCTCAAGTTATGAAGCTTCAAATTTGAACTAGTGGAGTAAGAAGTCTATGCATACGTCAATTTAAAGATCAAGAAAAACAACCTTTTTTATCATAAAATTTGTGGTTGCACGAAGATAAATTATGGTTATAAAAATGTCATTTGATAGGATAATTAACATTAATTTTAAACTCGTGAAGTAGTCATTAGATTTCAAATAGTGGGTCCTAGTAGATCTAATGTTCTATATTACATTATACATCTTGATCTAACAGTCTGAGATGAGTCAAAAGGTCAAAGATTTCAATAGATTTATATGTGTTATAAGTGCATGAGGTTTTAGACTAAAAAAAATACTATGAACTAATGTGTGATTAACACATGACACCAGCATGGATAGAGTTGAAAAGTCAAGGGTAGGTATGATGGCACTCACTCGATCATACATATCAAGATAGATGGTATAAGCAAAGGTCAAAAATTCAATATTCCAAGTCATGGTAAATATTTAATAAGAAAATGGAAAGCCTAAGAAATTTTGATGAAAGTTGATAAGGCATTTTTAGACCTAGGAAAGGTAAAGATAAAGGAACCTAGCTTGAGTTTAGTTTGGGATAAACCAGATGGACATCATGAGATCTAGCATCACCATTAGGGTTTTACAAGGATAAAATAGGTATTTTAGACCTAATATAGATAAAGAGTCAATAGTTTTAATGATGAAATGAGACCAAGCATTTCCAGTAGAGCTCCATGGAGGTAAAATGGGTCATTCAAACTTAATATAGACCAAGGGGGTGGCAACTTATTGTCAAATCAAGAACATGCACCTATGAACTTCTTTTGTTGATCAAAAACATAGGAAAACCAATAATATTATATTTTTTCCATCTATAGGATGGACCTATGATCTAAACATGGAGATAGAGTAGATATGTGATTAATGCAAAGGTCCTCATCCTTTAGCATGGCCATATTTTTGATAAATAACCACCTAAATGTATAAAACCGTGTTTCTATTAGAACTATGAGCATGAATTTTTTTCCTCAAGTGAGAGATGACATGAAGGATCAAATAAAAGGTCTAGTGTTGGGAACTATAGATAGGGGAATTCAATACATCCTTTGAACCTTTGGGGACATTCCCACTTAATAAGCCATGAACAATGTCCTAATTGATTAAAAAGGTGGCAAGGCTTTCATTGGCTAAGGAGCAAGAAGTGGTAGCTCAAGTTCAATTAATGATCCAGGATGGTGTGTTCCTTCTTTGATGGCTTTCTCCCATATTATCTCTCTCTCTCTATATATTCTCATATATATCTTGGTCTCATTCCTATGATGGGGGTTCTCTGCTCTTTGAATTTATCATTCTTTTCTAGGATAAGGATACTCATTGAGACTATTAAAAAACTATGCTCATTTGATATGGTTAAACCCTCTCAAAATATTTTAACAACTACCTTTTGAATTAGTAAAATCAACTCTTTGCCTATCTCTTGTCTTCAATTAGTGCTTAATATGATTTTTTATGGTAAATTTGTGAAGGAGATTCTTCCTATTTTACTGTCCTTTTACTTTCCTCTTTGAAGGTGTTTTCAAGCTAACTTTTAGGTCTAGATTAGTGTTCTACTTGGAACCTCTTCTATGAAACATTTATACAACTAGTAAGATTTTGAGATTGAGTAAGCCATAGTTTTATTTTGATGATCTAGTGTGTGTTTAAGCTTATATGAGTGTCCATTTAACTTTGGTGCATCACCATTTTTAGCCTTCTTAGGATCCCTTATCCTCTTTTGAAACCTCTTCCCTATGAAACATTAGTTTAGCATTAGTCTAGATTAGCATCAAGAGCAAGCTAACCTTCTCTAGAGGTCCAACCCCATCATAGGTGATCCACAACCTAGGGTTTCTCCCATTATGTAGATCAATTTGAGGGAGACTAAATAAGTCTCTCTAAGGGCAAAAATTGAGCCTAGAATAGTTTTTGGCACACCCAATGGGACCACAATGAAAAAGTAAGATTGATCAAAGTTGATGTTGGTTTGATCAAATTTGTAGTAGTTAAGCTCCCAAGCAATATCATATGAAGACTACAAAAGGAACAATCAACACTCTAGTGTAAAGCAATAGCTCTCTCATGCCAAAGGTGACAAAAAGGTCAACTTCAAGAGGTATTCACTTTGAATTTGTTTTACTACCTTTAAATTTAGAAAAATATATTAAGGTTTGCCAATACACATCCATATATAGGAACCTTTGTTCCTAAGTAATTTTTAAGACCTACCCCTACAAGAGGACCTTTACTAAGGCCTCTCATAGCCATACTAGTCCCTAGAGCATTTATGGCTTGTAATGGCCAAAGTCCTCTAGCCCTTGCCCAATATGATCCTATCCCAATTTCAGCCCTTAAAAGTATTCCTTATTATGTTGATGACCAAGCTACAACACCTTCTAATCACCTCATGGACATAGCCAATTTTTGCAATATCCATATTGTCATTGAGGAAAATATAGATATTAGGTTATTAGCTACTTATTTTAAAGGAAAGACCCTATATTGGTATAGAGACCTTACTTCTAATTCCATTCAAACATGGGACCAATTAGGAGAAGCCTTATGCAAAATTTTTGTGGACAAAGTGACCATTTATCACTTATAGGGTAACTAACTACCATTAAAAGAGATCCTCATGAAGTCATGCAAGAGTTCAACACAAGGTTACAAAAAACTTGGGATAGAATTCTAGTCTCAATTAGATCAACCCCTAACTTTGCCTTTATATATTATTTTAAGGCTTTGAATAGTGATATAGTAGTTATGATCCAATCTATGGGAATGAATATACTTCGAGATGCTTATGAGCTGTCCATCAAAGCAAAAAATGTTTGGTTCAAGTAGGCAAGATTACACCTAGACCACTAATGCCCTTATTTCCTAAAATTAGATATCCTCCTATTGATATCCCTCCACTTGATGCCATTATTCCTACAATAATTACTGCAATACTTTCACTGAAATAAGATAAAGTTTCCACTAGTGGATCTAGTGTTTCACTACAGTAAAAGAACTTTTAAGAGATCAAAAGCATGTTTTAGTCCTTGGGAAATGAGTTAGTAAATGTTAAGAGGTAGCATGATTTTAATAATCCTTATCATGGTTCATATCAACCTCAATAGTAATCTTTTCAAGTAAATAAGACACCTTACAAAGGGAACTACCAAGTCCAAAGCTAGTTTCAAAACCAAGGACATGGGTAACATGGTTACAATAAGAAAAATAACTACAATCCTAATGATGTAAGCACTTCAACACCTTGGTCCCAATTTTGGTCAACATATTGTCCCAAATATTGAACTCAACCAAACCTTCAATGATCAATGGTAGCAAGTTACTAATTTTGGGTACAACCAATCTTTGATGGCCTAAAATGTAGAGGTACCTATGATGATCAAGCTAGAAAAACCTCCATGAGGTCAAGGGTCTAATCAGGGACCAAACTAGCTGGATGCCACCATGGTTAAATATGAGTAGGAAGAGTGTTATGCATCCAACCAGTAGGCTAGTTTTATTGAAGCCTACATATTGGTGGTAACAAATAAAATATTTAAAAGAAGGAACATGGATGATAATTAGGAAGTATTCAAAGAGATTCCTACCATTACTCCTTCATTAACAAATCCAAATGAACCTAATGTCACCCCAAAGGTTTTAGTACCTCTAAAAAATTAGAATCAAGGGAAGGCTTTTGTACTCAAAGACTCATAAGTTTAATAAACAATAGTGGTGGCCCCCAAAGCACAAGAAAAGGTTGGTGGCTCACCCATCAACATTGTTAAATAAATGAAGAAATCTAATGTGACTGTGCTAATGTGGGATATGCTCTTAATGCCTGGTCAAGTGGACATTATTTAGGAAGGTTTGTCCAAGATTAATGCTATAATAGTTGTAGATAAACCACCAAGCAAGGTGAATGAAGTTCTCACCAATGTAACCAAAGGTAATAGTGAAGGGAAATCAAATAAGGTGGTCAAACATCCTCCTTTATATATTTTAGTGATCATTGGAAACTCTCTAGTGAAAAATTAATTAGTGGACAATGGGACTAGTACCTTGATAATGCCAAAGTCCATAACTGATCAGCTTGATCTAAAATATGAGCCCCAATCTAAAGGAGTGTTTCAATTTGATGGTTCTTCTACCAAGCCATTTGGCATAATTAGATAACTCAATATGACCTTACATGTTTGTTCCAGTGTCTTAGTGCCTCAAGATGTATTGATCTTGGATGTACCTTCTCATTTTTCACTATGCCTATATAAGGAGTTCATTACAAAAATTAGAGGTTACCTTACAACAGATTGATCATATATAGTGTTTATAATAGGGTATGGGGCCAAAGTGTCAATCAAATCTGATCCCATTACATAATTCCACATAGATCCCTATGGACTAGATAGTATGAACATCAATTACACCATCATTGATGAAGATGAATTTAAAATGAGGTAGAAGCTGAACACTCATCTAAAAGAGGTACCAAACATGTTCTTGGATAAACTATGGAATTAAATCCAATTGGTAGATCCCTTATAGGGTGTTGAAGAAAGGGACTTGTGTTTATACTATTTGCATGAAGAAAACTAGCCCATGCTATCCCTACTGAGGTCTTAAGAAGATCTTAGTGGTTTATGGAATTTTTTCTTTGATGGTTCAAGGAGCAAGTATGGAGTGGGCGCAGGTGTTATGTTAAGACCCCCTTCAAATGATAAGTACTTCTCTTCATATAGGTTCTAATTCAACTTATCTTGTATTGTAGTAGAATATGAAGGTCTCATACATGGCCTTCAATGGGATAGTAAGAGAGGGATTAAGCAATTTCAAGTCTATGGGGATAGTGAGTTGGTTATACACCAAGTCATAGGTTAGAATACCACTAATAACCCCTTAGTGAAGTACAAAAAACATAGTGTGCAACCTAATTGAGGACTTTGAGGCTTTTAAAATTTAATTAGTGCTAAGAGGCCAGAAATAACATGTTGATAGACTAGCAACTATAGGGGCTCATTTTGACATCCCCAATGAATTAAAAAATACCAAAGTGTAACCACATGTCAAAGTGGTAATAATACCATCAGTGCCAGATATTGAAGCTCATTAGCAAGTCTTTGAAAATGATAAACATATTTCATGTTTCTTACACCAAGAAGTAGAGTTCTCCTCCATAAACCATGGAAAATTATAACAATAGTATGAGGAGCATGTTATTCAATTAAGGTCCAATAATCTGTCAGAATCCTCCTTAGAGTATAATTGATTACCTTTGTATAAGCAACTAAACATGGAATTAAACCAGAAGTAATAAGTAACTAGAAATCAAAAACATCAAAGAATAGGTGATACGAGAAACAATACAATCTATATTAACACTCTTCCAGAAGGAAATACAATGAATAAATCTCTCTCTTCCCACACCTCTTGGATTTCCAATAATTCTCCATCAATAGTTCTCTCTCTCAATCAATTACAACCAACTCAACACTGAGTTGTTCCCTCCAGTGACAATCAACCCAATGGTTGTTGTTGCCTACTCTCATCCACAGACCTTCTTGATCTTGCACCCTACAGATCTAATTGGTCTTGCTTACACCATGTGTTACAAATATTTTTGATCTTGCTACCCCGTAGATCTAACTGAGCTTACACACACACACACCCGCATATCTTCTTGATCTTGCACACTTGTAGATCAACTGACCTTGCTTACCTATAGATCTCCCTGATCTTGCATTCTTGTAGACCTTCTAGATCTTACACTTGAGGATCTAATTCTTCTTAGTCCTAATTACAATACAGCCCCATGGGTCTCTTAAATAGATCCCAAACCAAACAATAATTATAAATGCAGACTAAAGACTAAAATTAGTCTTTACATGCAAATTAACTATTCATCTAAAATTAAAACAATAGTTCTATAAACACAGAGGTGACCGATGTCAGTTCTTGTCTGACCAATGCCAGCCAACCATAACTAATGTCAGTTATTATGTAGCTGAAGATAACTGATGTCAATCAACCCCTAACTAGTTCTGACTGATGTCAGTTACTGTGTAACCCAACAACCTCCACATTTGCATACCTGTGAAGCTTTTAGCTCCATAACTTAACAATCTCCCACTTGGAGATAAATAGCTACACTTATACTTGTACCTGTACAACAACATCCTCTAATTTTGTTTCTGGCTTGTATCAACATCTTTACGTTCAATCTTGAAGACCAACAAAAGTTGAATGAAGATTCAACTTCTCTTTTGTTCCTAACTTTTTAAACATATATGCAGGGTGTTTCTATGCAAAATTGCTTTCTACATTCAAAGAAGAAATAAGAAACTGAAATAAATGGTTAAGACTAGAAGTACCTGATAAAGTCGAGCACACCAAAATCAGACGTTGGAAGATTCTCCTCTTTGGCTGTGGAGGAATGACACCTGCGAAAAAGAGACTAAAACACGGAAAGACGTTAGTCAAAGATATGGTGGGTTGTCAGACGAACGCCTGATCCCGGAAGTACGAAGACTCCTTAGAAGAATATCAACCCACTGATAAAAAGCATAATATTGGATGAAAGTAGATTAAAATGATAGAAATAAATGACAAAAAATAAAAATGCGTACCTGATAAGCGGCACTGTTCTGCACAGTCACCGGCGTCGGTCTCTGTGGTGCCGGTGTCGGTCAAGGATAGTGCAGACGTCGGTTGAGGTGCCGTCGTCGGTCGGGGAAGTGACTGGCATTGGTCGGGGCAGGTGGTCTGAGAAAGTTGCAGAAGGTCTTGACAGGGTCGGGACAAGATTTTAGACAGAGTCGGGATGGGGTTTTTGGTCGAGTCTGGGGGTTTGAAGCTTCGGGATGGCAGAAATAGCGAATAAATAATCAGAAAGAAAATGAAAATAAACACAAAAGATACTTACCTGTCAGACACCGTGATGAAAGCCAGAGTCAAAGTTCTTATGCAGTGCTGGAAGAATGAATGCTGGAGTTGGTGGATGCTGGAGTTGAAGGATGCTGGAGTTTGAACGCTGGAGAGCCTGTAGATGTCAGAAAATGGGAGCCAGATGACTGATCAGGGAGGGGAGATTGAATGAAGGCCTCGGGACGGTTTCGAGAGACGGTTCAATAACCATTTCGGGAACCGAATGGTAATGGATAATGGATAATGGGATGGTGACCGACATCGGCAGGATTGCCGACGTCGGCTGATAAGTGATCGACGTTGGCAACATCAGCCGGGTAAAGACCGTCGTCGACAGATGCACAATGAGGACAGAGTCTAGCTTTTAGTTCTCTGCTCATTGTTACATGCTGCCAGGGTCAAGGTTGGTAGAACAAGTGATCGTCAAGGGTTAAATAGGTGAAGAAGAATAAGACGGGGAATGACCAGGGGAGTCGACACGATTTCGGTGTCTACATTTGCCCCTTTTTGTCTTGTTGGTTGTTCTGATGAACTGCAAGACAAAAATAGGAGTGATTGCCCCAAGTGAGGGATAAGGTTGATTTCATCTTGTTGGTTGTTCGAATGAACTGCAAGACGAAAATAGGAAGCGGATAGGTTGCCCCGATTATGGATGAGGTATTCCCCCTCAAAGCAGGAGTCGAGGGAAGGGAACCGAGAATCGGGTGCTGATTTGACAAAGAGTGGATGAAAAAAGGGGTGAGGGTGAACGCTGGAAAAGTCGTGATTGTGCGCATACCACTGCACGAGATGGTCAGGTCAAAAGTGTCACAGGTCAAGGGTCGAGGAGTGCTAAAATTAAAATAATCAAGCCCCAGCATTTAGTCGTCTGCTGATCGGGTCACTCAATCTAAGCTGAAGCTCCAAATGGTCATCGTGTTCCAGGTATCCCGAGCTCAGGAAGTGCTCCTAGAAACACGAAAAAGTCACAAGTAGGGCGGATCAACCGGTTTACGATCCTATACTTGTGAGGGTCCAAAAAGGTAGCATACATGCAAAAACAACCAAGGCAACAATGTCTTGGAAGTAGTCGAGGTCAGAGGAGATAGGCATGATCTCCAATAGTTGGTGGTCGAGGGGAGGAATGGACGAAAGGATGTGGCTGAGCTAACCCCAGAAGACCCCATGTCAACTGAGTGCTGCCTACATAGCCCTGGTGATAGGGCCTCAGGCCAATGTAGTTCTCCCTAGAAGGGAGGGAGGGTCAAAGGGATAAAATGGGTCGTGGTCAAGGACAAGATTATGGTTAAAAGAAGGAAAGAAGGTTTTTCCATTAGAGAGACGAACAAACGAGAATGGTCGAGCTAGCCTCAGAAGACCCCATGTCAACTGAGTGCTGCCTACATAGCCCTGGTGATAGGGCCTCAGACCAATGTAGTTCAGACAAAGGGTCCCAGTGGTAGACAGGTGGTTAAAATGGTTGATAGATTGGTCGATGATTGGATGAAATGATGAGGAAAAAAGATGTTGCAGCCTTTTCCAAATGGTGTATTCTGCAACATTGGTTGAGGGGTTTTTCATCCCTAGCAATATTCCATATTCGTGATGGATGTATGCTAAAAATGAATTGAGGTTTATTTATGCTTCAGAAAGTATTGGTTTATGCTAAACATAAATTGTGGCAGGTCGATAGTTTCCATGTGTATTGGTGTTCATAGAAACTAGGGTGAATAGGCTAGGTCAGGTTGATGGTCTGAAAAGAGAGTTGAGTTGAGTTGATTGACAAGTGATGAAGGTGAATGTGACCAAAGTGTAGAAGAAGTGAAAAGCATATTGCTCTTTCATTGACAAGGACCAAAAAGATAGCATAGATAGGGGTTATGAGAACCAAGAGCCCCATTCATGTGTGACGTCGTTGACCATGGTTATATTAGAGCGGTAATCGAATCACTTCGACATTAAAGTGAGCTTGAAGTCCCTTGAGCGGGTGATAGGAGGAGGAAGAAGGGTAACCCATTTTGAGAGCAAAGATAACGATGCCCCTTTTTATGAGAGACCTTGAGACGACTATAAGTCAAGTCCATGACTTTTTTTTTTTTTTTTTTTTGCGCAGACTGATCAATGCGGGAAGCCTGCAGAGAGATGTCGTTTGTTTGGTGGTCAGGTTGTGAAGCTGATCAATGTGGGAAGCTTCTAAAATAGTGTTGTTTATTGCCAGATTTAGTTATAGCCATCCTTCGAGGGAGTGGTCTAGATTTTTGTGTAATAAAAGGGCTTTTGAATAGCTATCCTTCGAGGGATCAGTCTATTAATTACAGCAATGATAGTACAGCTGTCCTTCGAGGGAGCAGTCTATTTTTTGATTTTGATAGAGATATAGTGACCATGGATATTGTGACATCTTGATTTGTTTTGATAGAAATGTGAGTCATGGACAAGATTATAGAAGGTTAAGGGCTCCCTTTTATGAGGAGAAAGCATCCATACAGCATAAAAGGGTTATAGGAATTGTTACGAGGAATAGGGTTGAAAGGAAAGAGGACTAAGAGGATGGGGATTGCTCAAGGGACGAGCTCAAGTTAAGTGTCAAGTGGACGAGTACTCGACTAGCAATAGAACGGTCGCAGATGCAACGCATTAAGAGGCTCAGGTTCTGGGCGTCCATCAAGAGAAGACAGACGGTAAGTCCCTGATCCATACTTGTGCGTGATAATAAAAGGTCCGAGCCAATTAGGAGCAAACTTGCCTCATTTACTTCGCTCCATATTGGTCACGTGTTGATTCTCTTTGAGGACGAGGTCTCCGATGTTGAAATCTTGTTCTCGCAAATTTTTGTCATAGGTGTGTTTGATGCGACGTTGATAGACATGGAGATGATTAAGGGCAGCAAGACGGCGTTCATCAAGTAACTCAAGTTGAGCTAAGCAATCTTGATGAAAGTCATCGTTGGAAAGGATATCATGTAGAGAAATGCGGAGAGACATGATCTGTACTTCAAGAGGTAAGACAGCCTCTGTTCCGTACACGAGAGAAAAAGGAGTAGCACCCGTAGAGGTTCGGATGCTAGTGCGGTAGGCCCACAAAGTGAAGGGAATGTGAATGTGCCAATCCCTGCCTGTGTCACTGACTACTTTCATGAGAATTTTGGTGAGAATTTTTTTGGAAGCCTCAGCCTGCCCATTTGCTTGTGGGTAGTAAGGCGAAGAGAAACTGAGTTTGATGCCGAAGGAGTCACATAGCTTTTGGACAGTTTTGTTTTTAAAGGACTTGCCATTATCGGTGATGATTTTATGAGGGACACCGAAATGACAGATGATGTGGGTGTTGATGAAGTCGATGATCTTGTCGGCTTTTGTGGAGATGAGAGGAATGGCTTCCACCCACTTGGTGAAATATTCAGTGGCTGTGATGATGGATTGATGACGAAGAGATGAATGAGGATTAATCTCACCGATGAGATCTAAACCCCATTGAGAAAAAGGCCAAAAATCCTGAGCAATTTGTAAGGTGTGACTGGGGAGGTGAAGCAAGTTAGAGTGCTGCTAACACTTGATGCAATGCCGAACATAGTCGCTACAGTCTTGATGAAGGGTAGGCCAATAATAGCCCAGACGAAGGATGCGCTTGGCAACCGAATTCCCACTGAAATGTCTGCCACAAATCCCATCGTGGACTTGTTGAATGGCTTGAGATGCTTCAGTGGAGGTGAGACAGTGAAGAAGGAGGCCGTCGAAGGCTCGCTTATAGAGAAGACCCCCTAGCATGGTATAGCGAGCAGTACGCTTGATAAAAGCTCATCGTGCATTACTAGAGAGGTTGGGAGGAATGATAGAGAAAGATAAGAAGTCTACAAGTTGCTTATACCAAGCATCTTGTGGGTTAGGGTCTATAGTGTTGACATGATGAATGTGAGGAGAGATATATGAAGGCAACGGCACATGACGCACCGTGACAAAAAGTCTGGATGCAGATGAGGAAGATGGGATATGTGAAGCAAGAGAAGCCATGGTGTCAGCAAACTTATTCGTGGATCGAGGAACAGTCTGCAGGAGGAAATGGTCGAAAGATGCAAGGAGAAAGTCAGCACGGTTTTTGTACCTTTGCAAAATTTCATTTTTATAGAGGTATGAACCGTTGACCTGATTGAAGATGAGCTGCGAGTCGCCAAAGATGTTGATGGACTTGATGCTGAGAGAGAGGGTGGTCTGGAGTCCCAAAATTAAGGCCTCGTATTCGGCCATATTATTGGTACAATCAAAGTCGAGTTTAAAAGATAGAGGCATGGGCTCTCCTTCGAGTGGAATGAGAATAACCCCAGCACCCCCACCTAGTTGACATTTGGAACCGTCAAAGAACATAGTCATCTGATAGGTGGTGTCATCGGAGGAAAGCGCAGTGATAGATTCGTCAGGGAACTCACACTGCGAAGGTTGATTTTCAGGAAGAGGGGCATCTGCTAATTGATCAGCGATGGTTTGCCCCTTGATAGATTTCTGCTGGATGAATTCGAGATCGAACTCAGCAAGCAGCATGAGCCATCGAGCCATACGTTGATTTTGATATGGCTTGGAGTGCATATACTTGAGAGGGTCGGTGTGGGTGATGACAAAGGTTTTGTGACTAAGAAGATAGTGGCAAAGCTTAGTAGCAGCAAAGACTAACGCCAAACAGAGTTTTTCGATATGGGTATACCGAGTTTCATAGTCGACCAGTGTTCGGCTGATGTAATAGACGGCTTGCTCACGGTGATGCTCGTCTCGGTGCGCGATCATGGCACCTAACGAATGGTGAGTGGCTGAGATATAAAGGTAGAAGGGTTGGTCGTCTTTAGGTGGAATGAGGACTGGTGGAGAGACCAGATAGCGTTTTAAGGCTTCAAAAGCCTCTTGACAGTCCTTA
Source organism: Torreya grandis (assembly GCA_037957365.1). Taxonomy (NCBI): domain Eukaryota; kingdom Viridiplantae; phylum Streptophyta; class Pinopsida; order Cupressales; family Taxaceae; genus Torreya; species Torreya grandis. The sequence goes on along the minus strand of JARHVA010004423.1, from coordinate 1,477,639 downwards.
TCCCATGTAAAAATGACGTCCTTCTTAAGGAGATGATGAAAAGGTTGACAGCGGTCTGAAAGCTGCGAGATAAAGCGACGAATGGACTGGAGCTTGCCTTGCAAACTACGAAGCTGCTTGAGATTAGTCGGGGGAGGCATTTTGAGGATAGCGCGAATCTTGGCGGGATCTATCTCGATGCCACGGAAGGAAACAATGAAGCCAAGAAGCTTGCCAGAGAGGACCCCAAAAACACATTTCTTGGGGTTAAGACGAACATGGTATTGAAGAAGATGAGAAAAGATGATTCTGAGAATGGTCAGATGGTCACGGCGAAGCTTGGACTTGCCGAGCAGGTCATCCACATAGTCCTCCATGATTTTGTGAAGGAGGTTGTGGAAAATGTAGGTCATGGTGCACTGATAAGTGGCGCCTGCGTTTTTCAAGCCGAAAGGCATGACTCGATAGCATAAAGTCCCCCATGGGGTGATGAAAGTAGTCTTGTGCTGATCTTCCAGAGCGATCAGGATTTGATTGTATCCTGAAAACCCATCCATAAGAGATAGCATCTCATGGCCGGACGTAAGATCAACAAGCTGGTCGATGTTAGGAAGAGGAAAGTCATCTTTGGGACAGGCTAGGTTGAGGTCGCGATAGTCTGTGCAGATTCAAATCCCCCCAGTTGCCTTGGTGATTGGGACGATGTTAGAGACCCACTGTGGATAGTCAATGGGCTGGATGAAGGAGACAGAAAGGAGGCGCTAAAGCTCCTCTTTAACAAGGAGGGCAATGCAAGGATGCATCTTTCGAAGCTTTTGACTGACAGGCTTAGCCTCTGGTTTGGTGATAATGTTATGGGTAACGATGGTGGGGTCGATGCCAGGCATATCACTGTAAGTCCAGGCAAAGGCCTTGCTATGGTCGGAGAGGAAATGGGTATAGCCAAGCTGCTCCTGAGCGTCTAAAGATTGGCCAATCTTTAAGACATGAGGAACATTAGAAAAAGGAAGGTTGATGTCAATGGTTGATTCATTTAACATAACCTGGGTTTCAGAAGGGAGGGAGCGCTAGATGAAAGAATCGTCAGCACCCATGTAAGAAAGAATGGCATCATCGTCAACGCAGTGAACAGTGTGGATGGTTGCCGACTCATCTTCGATCATGCTGGGAAGAATGAGAGGGAGAGATTTGGACACCCCATTGAGCTGATAAGTCAAGGGGTCCAGGCGGATGGTGTTTATGAAAAAAAAAACTAGGAGGAATGGAAACCACTGACTCCGTAGGTGAAGGTGGCGAAACAGGCAAGTGTGGAGGAAATTGGTCAAGGATTGGTTCAGGACAAAGGTCTAAAGGGTCTTGAGTGGGGTCATGATATCCCAGACCATATTGTTTCTTGGCGTCGTCATCATTGAGTGGTTGGATAGGCTGATGGGAGCCCTGCTCATAGCGTCCGAAACCAAAACCCTTCCATGCACACCTATAAAGGTAAGTGTGTGCAAAGGTGGGGTTGCCAAGAAACAAGAAATCTGATGTGAAAGGTTGAGGTGAAGAAAGAGGATTACCATCAAGAGGAGCTTGATTAAGCCCCCCATAGACGAGGTTGGTGCGAAGGTGAGGGGGACCATAAGGTATGATCATCCCTATCCGATGGTCGTAGCTGGGGCTGTGATGAAGGCGTCCATACTCTTGTGGAGTTTAGAACATGTCTAAAGCTAGCAAGCGATATTCTCCCAATGAAAGTCTTTGGAAGATATCTTCCATGGGGTCTGTGGTTGTCGCTTGAAGGGGAGGTGTAAGGGCGATCGCCTGTTGTGAACTGGTCGAAGCTTCTGCAGATGGAGGTAGTGTCGGGGTTAATAGCTTGATAGGAATGAGGACATCATTTGGACGGTAGGTGGTGTTGCATGTTTTGAAGGGCGAAGGGTCAACAGGAATGGTGTGGACTTGTCCGTCATGCTCAAACTTCACACAACGGTGCAGGGTGGAGGGGACACAAGACATGGCGTGGATCCAGGGTCGGCCCAGCAAGATGTTGTATTGGAATTCTCCTTCGATGATGTAGAAGAGCTCCGGGACTGTGCGTGGACCAATGTGAATATGAAGGATGACTGTGCCAATGGTCGTGGCAGTAGTGTCATTGAAAGAGCGCAAGATCGCATCAGTTTTGGAGATGCAATTCTTGGGAAGAGCCAACTGATCAAAGGCATGGGTGGAGATGATATTGATGCTAGCGCCTCTGTTGATCATAACGCGTTTAATGCGTGTCCGATCGATATAGGCAGTGATGAAGAGGGCGGCGTCCTGATCTTCCGCATTGGATGTGGGAATCTCAGAATCGCTGAATGTAATGGAGGCGATAGGGGCTAAGGAGTGGATAAGGGCAACAAGTGGTTGGGGATCCTCAGGTTGGACCTCCGCTGCCTGTAGGGCTTGGATGAGGGCCTGACGATGTTGGGGTGAGGTTTGGATGAGATCGTAGAGGGACATCTTCACAGGCATCTGGTGAAGCTGTTTCAACATGGAGTCATGGATTGGTCCAGAAGAAGAAGAAGAAGAGGAGGGTTGAGGCGTGCCAAGGATAGAAATCTTAGGCTTAGGCGGTTGAGGTGGATTGACAAAAGGGTAGGTCCAAAGAATGGCGGCTTTTTCTTTCGCCTTGTCCTTCTGTGACCTAGTGGTGATGTGAATGGCATTGATTTCAAAGATGGGAGGTGAAGATGATGAAGGGGTTGTAACTGGTTTATGAGATGTGGATGGATTTAAAGAGGTAGAAGGTTTATGAGAAGGAGTCAGGGGGCGGTCGAAAGTGTCCTCAAAGAGAAGAGTGTCTTTCTCCAGATAACGATGAATGATAGCCTTGAGGGCACAGCAAGTCTCGGTGTCATGTCCTGGTGTATGATGATATAAACAAATCTTCGTGTCATCGAACCAGGAGGGTTTAGACCCGAGAGGTTGGAAAGGCTTGATGGGTGGAAGAGTTATGCTAGAAGTTTTCAAAAGTTGTTGCAAGATTAAAGAGTATGAACCCATTAAAGGATCCATGCTCATTGATGTATGCGATGTTGGTGACTTTTGCTTGGGCGAAGTTGGAAGGGGTTTTCGTACCATCTTCTGGGTTGATGGTGCGATGACAGGTTAAGACGGTACACTCTTCATGAGAGGTATCGCCCTTTTGGGAGAGGGTAAGCTAGTGGTCAGCAAAGGAAGCAAAGGAGGCAATCAGTTTTGATTAAAGGTTGGAGTGGGAAGGACTCTGGTTAGGGTTGAAGGATGCGGGCCCAAAATGGAGGGCAATGGTGAAGGAAGAGGAGGCATTCACCTCTATGGTTTGGCAGTCTTTTGTGATTTAGGTTGAAGATTACTATTAGTTGAAGTTTGGGTTAAGTCTACCTTCACTTGTGGATGAGTGAGGTTGGAGACGGGGCGAACGCCAAGTGATTTGATAGGTTTAGGCAAAGTAGATGAGGGTTTTGGTTTTGATGAGGTTGATGGAGATGTAGATGGTCTAGAGGCAGAAATCTGATTTTTGTTGATAGTCTTAGGAGGTTCTGCCATGGGAGGATTAGCAGCATGAGATGAGAGGGCCCGGGCTTGTTGAAGAGCTGTGAGACGGTCCCATAATCCCTGATGTTCCACTTTCCTAGAAGGGAGAAGTTCGAGTCTCTCCACTAGTCAGGAAAATGGCTGAGAAGATGCGAGATGAAGTTTGGGCTCTTGAGAAGACGTTGACGGTTGTGGGACTGAAGGTAAGACGGGTGTAGTAGTCTTGGACCCAAAGCATGGTGAAGTTATAACAGGTTCATGTTTGGTTGGAGACGAAGGAGAGATAGGTTCTTCCCTGGGTGGAGAAGAAACTGGAGAATGAAGCTCCTCAAGCGGGTAAAGAGCAGGGATGATAGTGCCCTCCACTTGTGGTCGAGGAGTAGGAAAGGTTGGGTCTTCCATGGGCAGCAAGAAGGAAGATGGTGAAACTGGCGGTGCTGGTAAGGTCGAGGCGTCCTCTAAAATGAGAGAAGTTGAGGGAGAACTAGCTGGTGAAAGAGGTTCGTCCATATGTGATGGACTGATGGATGAACTCACCTCTTGGGGTTGGTTAGAAATGAGGGGCGAGACCGTATTGACTGTTCGAATATTATGTTCATGGATATTGTCAGTCAAGGTCTGGACGTTGTTTTGGGTTGGTGGATGATTAGGGAACGGTTGTTTGAAAATATCGATACCCTGATTAGGAGGGGCATTAGGATTGTCGAGGATGAGGTCACCCTTTTCCAACATGTCTTGGACTATGTTTTTAAGGGTTTTACAGTTGCCCGTGTCATGACCTTTAACACGGTGGTAGTTACAGAAGTCATTTTCCCTATACCACGCAGGGATGGAGCGTGAGGGATCAAATTGTGGTGGAGGTTGGATTTGAGGGAGATTGATGGCCCCTTGTTTGACGAGTTTTTCCAGCACAGACGCGTATGATTCTCCAAGTGGAGTAAACTGTAGCTGTATGTATCTCTGCTGAAATTGACGAGTGGCGCTCATAGATGTGGATGGTTCAGATTGATTAGTTGAAGGTGAAGAGGAAGAAGATCTAACAACCACAGCATTTTCTAAAGTTTTAGATTTAGAATTGGATGAGGAAGGCTTAGAAGAGGGGTCATTGGTTTTGGAGTTGGGATTCTTACTCCGCAACTTGACTTTGTTCTCCTCAACGGCACGTAACTCAAGTTTACGAGCCATCGTGAAGGCTTCGTCAAAAGTGCGGAAGGTTTGAACCCTCAAGGTAGAAGAAATATGTTTAGCGCAGGCTTGAGAGAAAAGTTCAATAAGCTCAGGCTGGGGTAAGGAAAATGAAAGTTGATTGATAAGGCCCCTCCACTGAGCGACGAAATCAGCAATGGATTCATCCTTGAACTGGCAGATAGAATAGAGGTCTGTGATGGAGACCTTCTTGGTGATATTGATGGAGAAATGATCGAGGAAGAGCTGGGCCAGCTGAGTGAACATGAAGATGGAATGGCTGGGAAGAGAGCTGTACCAGTCAAGTGCAGCACCCGAGAGAGACATGGGAAACGTGCGTAAGAGTAACGCATCGTCATGGGCGATAAGGTAATAGGCATGTCTGAATGCCCGTAAATGTTGTTATGGGTCTTCCTTGCTCTGGAAATGAGAAAACTTAGGAAGTTCCCACTGGCTGGGATATGGTCTGATGGGGACAGAAGGATGGATGGGCTCGTTGCAGATTTGTTCATACGAGAGAGTATTGTACGAGCCGGTAACGGAGGTCTCTAGGTTGGACATTTTATCCATCAGCATCTTGATAATATCTACTGACGGATTGGTGGGTGGAGCGCCTCCTAGATTGTAAGGCTCTTGAAAGAGGCTGGAAGAGGTATACGATGTAGTCGGTTGTACCAATAAGGGCGCAACGTACGAATGACTAGTCGTAGGGATAGAAGAAGTGACTAAGGATGGTTGGATGGAAGACATGGCTAGGTTTGATGTTGTCATGGGAGGTTGACTAGAGGTAACATGGGCCAATGGATGGGTAGCCACCCTAGTGTTGATAGGAGTAAGGGTAGGCGGAATGGAGACGACCAGGTTTTGAAAGGGGGTAGAAAGTGGTTGAGTGGGTTGAGATTGATTGGGGGCCGAAACCCCGGTGAAAGTGGGCCCAACGATGGAAGGAGAAGCCACACTTGGATGGTTGGTAAAAGGTTGATCATTGTTTGAGGTAACAGCCTGGGTATCTAAGGGTTGGACTACGGACGCCGTTGATATGGCCGCAATTTCGAGGAGAGAAGTCGGCATTCCATAGATTGGATTGCTCGAGGAGTCTCGCGTTCGGCTATTCGCGAGATAGTATTGCAAGGTTGCGGTATTGAGGTCCAAGAATCATGCGAAATCTTGGTCCCCTTCTGGGATAATAGGCGTTTGGGTCGGAGATGGTCTGGTAGGAGTTCTTTCAGTTTCCGAGTTGAACTCCATTATAGGGTTGGTTGTAGGCGGGGTAGACGGAAGAGGATGATGCCTCGCGTGATCGACTAGAGCCTTGGCTTGGCTATGAGTCAGAACCATTCAAGGCAAGGAAGAATGTCCTCACAAGCTCAAACAAGCAGATAAGAACCAAAAAGATGAAGACACAATCAGATCCTAAAACCCTAGAAGTAAATTATTAGGATTATAGTGGCTTATGCCTTAGAATGTGTGTAGAGGAAGATTGGCTTTGTGAGTCAGGTCCTAGAAGAAGCAGTCTATGGAAGGTTTCAGGTTTTGTTATGGTGCTCAAGAAGTCTGTGTTAGGGTCTGGTACGTGGCCTGGTGCTAAGGAGCAAGCTCCCCTCACTTCACGATTCCAGTGGTTAGCTGGTTTCGCTTAGCCAAGATATACCTCGCCTAGAGATTATACTCCGCCAGAAAACGGAGTGGGCTTCCCCCTTGGTGATGAAATCCAAGCAGGGTCACCGGGACGGGTAAGGTATCCACTGGGGGATGAAATCCCAGTCGGGCCTTGTCTCAGGTAAGTTAAAATGTTTATTTTGTGCAGGTGGTTTGGTCGTGTAACATGAAATGATCTAGATTAATTCAATATGTGGTTTAATTACTATGTGTGGTCTAAGAGATGCAGGCAAACAGAAATGAATGCAGAGTGTTTTAATGTCCAAGTCGAAATGTTTGTTCGTATGAAGACGAATGGAGAAAGAGTCGAAGAATATGAGTTTTAGCTAGTCTAGAAGTGCAAGAAAGAAAGAAATGTTCGTTTTAGTCCTGCTTATGATGCCGTTTAAGAAGAGACGAAAGGAGGTGAAAAGGAAGAAACCTAATGCGCCTAAATGAACGAAAGAAAGAGAGAAAGAACCCAAGGAGGACCTAGGGTCCCACCGGGCGTGCCAGAATGTTTCTATGCAAAATTGCTTTCTACATTCAAAGAAGAAATAAGAAACTGAAATAAATGGTTAAGACTAGAAGTACCTGATAAAGTCGAGCGCACCGAAATCAGACGTTGGAAGATTCTCCTCTTTGGCTGTGGAGGAATGACACCTGCGAAAAAGAGACTAAAACACAGAAAGATGTTAGTCAAAGATATGGTGGGTTGTCAGGCGAACGCCCGATCCTGGAAGTATGAAGACTCCCTAGAAGGATATCAACCCACTGATAAAAAGCGTAATATTGGACGAAAGTAGATTAAAATGACAGAAATAAATGACAAAAAATAAAAATGCGTACTTGATAAGTGGCACTATTCTGCACAGTCACCGGCGTCAGTCTCTGTGGTGCCGGCGTCGGTCAAGGATAGTGCCAACGTCGGTTGAGGTGCCGTCGTCAGTCGGGGAAGTGACCGGCGTCGGTCGGGGCAGGTGGTCTGGGAAAGTTGTAGAAGGTCTTGATAGGGTCGGGACAAGATTTTAGACAGAGTCGGGACGGGGTTTTTGGTCGAGTCTGGGGGTTTGAAGCTTCGGGATGGCAGAAATAGCGAATAAATAATCAGAAAGAAAATGAAAATAAACACAGAAGATACTTACCTGTTAGACGCCATGATGAAAACCAGAGTCGAAGTTCTTGTGCAGTGCTGGAAGAATGAACGCTGGAGTTGGTGGATGCTGGAGTTGAAGGATGCTGGAGTTCGAATGCTGGAGAGCCTATAGATGTCAGAAAATGGGAGCCAGATGACTGATCGGGGAGGGAAGATTGAATGAAGGCCTCGGGATGGTTTCGAGAGACGGTTCAATAACCGTTTCGAGAACTGAATGGTAACGGATAACGGATAACAGGATGGTGACCGACGTCGGCAAGATTGCTGACGTCAGCCGATAAGTGACTGACGTCGACAACATCGGCCGGGTAAAGACCGTCGTCGGCAGATGCACAATGAGGACAGAGTCTAGCTTTTAGTTCTCTGCTCATTGTTACATGCTGCCAGGGTCAAGGTTGGTAGAACAATTGATCGTCAAGGGTTAAATAGGCGAAGAAGAATAAGACGGGGAATGACCAGGGGAGTCGACACGATTTCGGTGTCTACACAGGGTTCTTATCCTTGCTAGCCTTTGTGACTGCAACAACCTTTTACAACTCTAAAATCTAGCTAACCGTCGTTCCACCAATAGTGAACACATATCCTTTGGTGCTTCTCTTACCATCCAAGTCACCTGCCATATCCAAATCTACATACCCATGTAGAGAAGTGTTTGAACCTACATAGCATAAATACCTACTACTGGTCCCTCTCAGATATCTGAGAATCCATTGAACTACTTTCTAGTGCTTCTTTCTTGGATTAGCCATAAACTTGCTGATAACTCCCACTACTTGGGTAATATCTGGTCTAGGTGTGCTAACCAATTTTACATCCTACATATTAAACCTCTCCAACACCAACTTGGCCATATGTCTCACTTGTCCATTCTCTCCTTCCTTTAATCTATGAACCCATTCATTTTTTAGTGCTTTCTTTTTGGCTGGAAACTCTACCAAATCCCACATTTGGTTCTCTTCCAAGGAATCAATTTCCTCATTCATGCCACGCTCCCACTATTTCCTAGATTCTACCTACATTGCCTCTTCAAAACTTCTTGGTTTTCCACCATCAGTGAGCAAAAAGTAGTATAAAGAAGGGGAATAATGAATTTGAGGCTTACTTACCCTTTTAGACCTCCTCATGGGCATTTAAGACTCATTGACAACTTGTTGTCCACCCAAATTTCATTCTAACAGTGACCGATCCTAGTCATCTCTCGGTCTACACCAGACCAACATCAGTTCCACCTGACCGACCTGACCGATGTCAGTTCTCACCTAACCAATGTCAGTTTGCAACTACCCAAAATCACTGACTTTGGTCTCCACTGGACCAATGTTAGTTCCTGCCTGATCGACATTAGTTCTCACCTGACCAACATTGATATATGTGTTTTTTTGTGAGTGATGATTTTTACCCATGAGCTCATTTTGGATCATAACCTTGTCCAAATCAACATTGCCCTACTCATTATTATTCAGCCTCTTGAGTTGATCACTATCCATCACCTTCTCCTTGAAAACCAAGGCTTTCCAGTTCTTAAATTTGTCAAAAGCATTAGATTTTTTATTTATGCAATAAACCCATACCTTTTTTGTAACATAACACTGTGATCCTCCAATAGAAGCTCCTTGAGCTGATCCCCACACGTCTATGTGAACAAGCTCTAACCTGTGCTTCTTCTTTATTGACCTAGTCTTGAGAAACCTCACTTTCTCTTGTTCCCCAAAAATACAATGCTTACAGAAATCTCGATCTATGCTTTTCAAATCTGAAAGCTTACCATTTGACTTAAGAACATCCATTCCCTTCTCACTCATGTGACTAAGCCTACTAAGCCACAGCTTTGCATCTACATCTGAAGTAGATAAAATAGAAGGTGAATTATCAATAATATGAGTAGATAGATAAAGTGTACCTATTATCTTACCTCTTGCTAATACAAGTGCACCCTTGGAAACTTTTCAAGATTCCATTGTGAGAGTTACTGTGTAACCCTCATCACCTAACTTTTCTATAGAAATTAGACTCCTCTTCAGGATAGGAACATGCATGACATCCTTCAACACCCATGTGTTGCTAGTCTACAATTTTAGCTACACTTCTCCTTTGCCAACAATTTGACAAGGCTTACCATCCCCTAAATAAACTTTTCCAAAGTATCCATGGACATAATCATGAAAAAATTCTCTATTTGGGGTGGCATGGAAAGAGGCATCAATATTCTACTTTATCCAAGGAACATATAAGAGCATCCTATGCAATAATACTTGCATCATTTGCTTCTTCATTTCCTTCATACTGATCTTCTACCAACCAACAATCTTTCTTTACATGCCCTTTCTTTACACAATTCTATAAAGTTATACCTCCATTTCTAGATTTGGATCTACTGCCTATCTTTGACCTTGATTTCCCTTACTTAATCTTCTCTCTTTGCTTTCCCATACTTTCAACACTTAAAGCATTCCCTAATGTTTCCCTTGTGCTTATCTTATGAATTTCTTCATTCAATATTACATTAACAACATCATCAACTTTCAAGATATTTGAAGAAGACACAATATTACTAACTGCCATTACCAAACTATCCCAACTTTTAGGTAAAGAGCATAAGATTAAGAGAGACTTAATTTCATCATCAAAAACTATTTTGACTAAAACTATCTGATTTACTAATCCATGGAAATCACTAAGATGACTATATACCGATCCACCTTCCTACATTTGCAAATTAAATAATTGCTTCATAAGAAATACCTTATTCAAAGCTGAGGGTTTTTCATATAAATTTGCCAAAGATTCCATTAACTCTACCATTGTCTTTGCCTGTGATAAGATGGAAATTAGAGACAATGCCAAGCTCAACCTTATAACTCCCAGAGCCTTTCTATCAAGAACATTCCATTCTTCATCTTGCATATATGTGGGCTTGCTTAAAACCCCACCCAACGGTAAGTAAAAATCTTTCTGATATAGATAATCCTCTATCTGCATCCTCCATAATTGATAATTCTTGCCATTGAATTTCTCCATTCTTAGTTTACTTTCTTCTGCCATTACTTTACTCTCACTCAATCAGAAACCCCTGAGATTGAACTGTCAGGATCTTGCTCCTCAATTAGAGCATATATGATTACCTCTTGTATAAGCAACTAAACATAGAATTTAACTAGAATGATAAGTAACTAGAAATATGAAACAACACAGGATATGAGAGACAATACACAATTGTATTAATAATCACTTAGAAGAAAATACAATAAAGAAGATGCCACACTTCTTCTTCCCACTCCTCTAGAGCTCCCACACTTCTAGGGTTCCCTTGTAATTCTCCTCCAACACTTCACTCTCTCATCACGGTCACAACAACCAACTCTAATATAGAGTTTTTGTTCACCTCCACCAGTCAGTAACAATGCTGCTAGTACACCAAGTACACAACTGTTCTCCAAGTAGATCTCCCTTTCCTTGCTGCCACCTGCAAATCAACAGACCTTACTTACCATGTAGATGTCTCTACACCCTGAAGAACCCTTGTCCTTGCCTCACCAAGTCCTTATGATTCTTCAAATAGTACCCCATGTGGATCTTCTACTGGAACTTGCACACCTGCAACTCTCCAAGATCATACACACTCAGTACCCCTTTGGAACTAGGAGGAACACACCATGCTCTCTTCTCTCTGAAGGAGCTAATTTCTGCTCTCTTACTCTCTAGCACACTTTTACAATACAACCCATGAGTCTATTATATAGATCTCATGCATACAATAATTAGACCCTAATTACAATAATTAGATCCATAACTTCTAGTCTTAAATTGGCTCTTAACATGCAAACACTCGATTCGTTAACTAACTATCTGTGAAATTGGTAGTTTTGAACCACACAGGTGACCGATGTTGGTCCCTATCTACCTAGAGATGACCGATGCTAGCCGATCCCTGATCGACATTGGTTGCTCTTCCTATCTAATCCTGTCGACATCAATTGGCCTGACTAACGCTAGTGTGTGTGACACTTCAGCAACTCCTATTCACAACCTGGTGAAGCTTTTAACTCCACAACCTAACATGAACCTGTAATCAACAAACATGAACTTGCTCTGATGAACCAAGCTCTGATACCAACTATCAGGATCCTCCTTAGATTATAATTGATTACCTTTGTATAAGTAACTAAACATAGAATTAAACCAGAAGTAATAAGTAACTAGAAATCAGAAACAACAAAGAATAGGTGATACAAAAAACAATACAATCTATATTAACACTCTTTCAGAAGGAAATACAATGAAGAAATATCATTCTTCCCACAACTCTTAGATGTCTAATAATTCTCCCTCAAGAGTTCTCTCTCTCAATCAATTAGAACCAACTCAACACTGAGTTGTTCCCTCTAGTGACAATCAACCCAATGGTTTTTGTTTCCTACTCTCATCCATAGACCTTCTTAATCTTGCACCCTATAGATCTAATTGGTCTTGCTTACACCATGTGTTGTAGATCTTCTTGATCTTGCTACCCTTCAGATCTAACTGAGCTTTCACACACACACTCGTAGATCTTCTTGATCTTGCACACTTGCAAATCAACTGACCTTGCTTACCTATAGATCTTCCTGATCTTAGACTCATGCAGACCTTTTAGATCTTACACTTGAGGATCTAATCCTTCTTAGTCTTGATTACAATACAACCCCATGGGTCTCTTAAATAAATCCCAAACCAAACAATAATTAGAAACGTAGAGTCAAGACTAAAATTAGTCTTTACATGCAAACTAATTGTTCATCTAAAATTAGAACAATAGTTTTGGAAACACACAAGTGATCGATGTCAGTTATTGTGTAACCCAGCAACCTCCACATTTGCATACCTATGAAGCTTTTAGCTCCAAAACTTAACATAATCTTCCTAAAGGGCTAGTCACTCTATGAGGTCTCTTTTATGAAGGAGACCATATGAGGAAGGATAAAGTAGTGATGTCAACTAATGAAGATAACTATGAAAGAGATATTATCTTTGAAAACAAGCTCATCAAGCTTGGAAAGGTAAGCACTAAATTTAAAAGGTGTGCTTTCATAGATCTTTATAGGAATATGTAAACATATTTTCTTGGTAATATAGTGACCCAAGGGGATTTGATCCCAAATTAGCCCAACAAATTATAGAGTTAGAGGCTAATGTCAAGCCTATCAAGTAAAAGTAGAGGCCCATAAAACTTAATATTAAAGATCTAATGAGAAAGGAATTGACAAAGCATATTAAATCCAATATCATCTTCCCAATTAATCACTCCTCATAGGTATCTAATCTACTACCTATCAAAAATAAGAATGGGGAGATCAAACTATGTGTGGCTTTTAGGGATCTTAATATAGTCTCTTTGAAGGATCACTAACCTCTACCATCCATGGAGTAACTCCTTCAATTAATTACCATTTTATAATGCTACTCTCTCTTGGATGGATATTAGGTTACAATCAGGTGCTAGTGAGAGAGGAAGACCAGTACAAGACTGTTTTCACTACCAAGTGGGGTATATTTATTTATCAAGATATGCCTTTTGGATTATCTAATGTTGGGGTAAACTTTTAAAGAGTAATGGAAATGGCCTTCCAAATACTACTAAATAAAATGGTACTAGTCTACTTGGATGACATCATAGTCTTATCCAAGAATGCTAATGAACACATGGACCATCTAAAGCTGATATTTTAGAGATGTAGAGAGTATGGGATCTCTTTAGATCCCAAGAAATGTATGTTATTTGTGCATGAAATTAATTTTTTGGGTCACATTGTTTTAAAATAAGGATTATCCATTGAACCTAACAAAGTAAGTTTTATCTTAGCCTTATCCTTGCCAAAGTACAAGAAATGGATCCAAAGCTTCCTTGGGAAGATTAACTTTGTGAGTAGGTTCATACCTAGTTTTGTAAACCTAGTCAAACCTATCACTACCATGCTAAAGAAAAACTAAGTGTTTTCTTGGTGTATTTAAGGCAAAACAACTTTTGAGGCCATCAAGAAGGCCATTTCCTAGGCCCCCACACTCATAAATCTTGGTTTTGCTAAAGAATTCATCTTGTACACCTTTTGCCAATGTTGATAACATATCAGCTATGATGATGTAGAATAATGGAAAATGAATAGATCATCCAATTACCTTTTTTAGTTAAGGGCTAGAAGGATATGAGGTGAGGTACACTCTTATTGAAAAATAAGTTCTTACATCCTTGAGAAGCTTCAATAAGTTTAGGCCCATGCTCTCCAATATCAGGATCCATCTTATGGTGTCTCATCTTGGAGTTAGGGACTTCCTCCTTAACAAGGATTTGAGTAATAAGAGAGAATGTTCGATTGTAAAAGTCATGGAATATGATGTGGAGATAAAATTTTCCAAGATGGTCAAAGGTAAGGGCTTATTTTATCACAAGGTAAATGACCCCTAGGAAGACAAGGAAGATATTTTAGTGACCCAAGACAACTCACAAGCATGTGTACCTCCACTTTAAAAGAGATAACTTCAATATATGGCTTAATTTTTGACAATAGGATAATCCCCCCAAGGTTTGGATAGAGCCCAAAGAAGGTATTTTAGGCTTTAATCTATACCTTATGTGTTAGTTGATGGTGTTAATTTTAGAAAAGAACTTGATGGGGTACTCCTTAGGTGCATATATGATGACAAAGTGACCAAGATATTAGGGTAGTTCCCTGATGGACCTATAGGAGTCTATTTTGCACCTAGAATCACCATAACAAAGGTAATGAGGGTTATTTATTATTGGCCCAATATTTTAAAGGATTCTCATGCATGGGTTAAAAAATAATGAAGTGTGCCTTTTTTTCAAGAAAGCATAAACTAGTAGCCCTTCCACTCAATCCTATTTAGGTAGATCAACCCTTCATGTAATGGGGGTTAGACTTCATAGGTATGATCAATCCACCATCTAGTGAAATACATAAATGGTTTATCACTACAACTGAATACTTTACTAGGTGGGTAGAAGCCATTACTTTGAAGGAGGCTAGTGAAGGTGTAGTTTTAAAATTCTATGATAGCCTTGTGACTAGGTTTGGTGTCTCAACCACCATAATATTAGGTAATGCATTGACATTCCTTGGTATGAAGATAAGTGAGTGGAATCTCAAATTGGGCATCTACCTCAACACATATTCTAACTACTATCCTTAATAAAATGGACTAGTAGAGTCCACAAATAAGAATTTGTTAAGAATAGGAGGAACACAAAAGAGAATAAAAGAACATGGCACACCAAGCTAAGGCCAACCATATAGGATGATAGGGTTACTCCTAAAACTACTAATGGAAATTATCTATATGTTCTTGTCTATGAAAGGGAAGCCAAATTGCCTATCTCTCTTGAGTTTCCTATATTATAGTTAACTCATCAACTTGAGTTGATGGAGGATGAGCTCATGAATGTGAGGATGATAGATCTCATGGAGATAGAAGAAAAAAAGAGCCTTGCTATGAAAACACTAGAGTCACATCAAGCTTAGGTCAAAAAAGACTTTAACAAGAGAGATACAGTAAGGAGCTTCAATGAAGGAGACTTAATCCTCAAGTGAGAATCAAATAAGGCTAAATTAGGCAACCATACCAAGTTTGATAGTCTATGGAGTGGTCCTTATTTGATCTATGGATGCAAAGAACATAATGCTTTTTAGATTTCCCTATTAGATGGTAAGGTATTACCCATCCTAGTCAATGGAATTCATTTGAAGACTTGTTATTAGGATCATTTCATCCATTATAACATATAATACATATTAGATTAGCTTTTATACTTTCCTCTAAGTGCCTTGTGCACATTTTATTTTATATGTGTTTCCTTTTTAATAAGTGCCTTTGTCACTTTGTTTTTATATTTATTTTGATATTTTTACTTTAAGAAAGGTTCCAAATAGGGATAGACTTGTGTTATCTTCATGATTAGTTGAGAGAAGACTTAGGACTCCATATTCCTAATCGACCAGTCAAGGCAAAATGGATGAGGTTCTCAAGCATAAAAGGCATGCTTCCTTGTGAGTTGCCAAAGATGTTGGCCATTATTTGCCCACATACCAAGCTTGTGCCTAGATTGATTAGGTTTCTAATGGATGAGTAGATGAATAGATGTTATAGATGGAATGAGTGGAATAAAGAGATCATGTAGCTTGCAAAGATTTTGAAACAATTTAAGTTCACTTAAAGTGTATTTTGTCCAAATAAGAAAAAATAGGTCTCCATGGAGGTCATAACAATTAGGATCATGTAGTCAGTTTTTCACAAGCCCCAAGAGATCATTCAAGCCTTGGAAATTCATGTAAAAGGTTAAGCATAAGATTAAGTGATTTAAACCATCACTAGAATGTCATATAGGAAAAAATAGACCAATTCACTTATGTTTTTTATAAGTTCACCTAGAAAGCATCACCATCTAAGATACTATGACACCAAGTAGTTATTCATGCCATGAACATACTGTGAAAGTTTCAAATTCATGTGTGCTTTTTGGTTAAAGTTATGAAGCTTCAAAGTTTAACTAAGAGTAAGACATCCATGTAGATGTCAATTTAAAGCTCAAGTAAAATAACCCTTTTGAACTTAAAATTGATGATTACATAAATGTCAATGATGGTTTCATAAAAACCATTTAATGGGAGCAAGAACATAAATTTTAAGCTTGTGTAGTAGATGTTGGATTTCAAATAGTGGGTCCCAATATATATAATAGTTTGAATTATATAATACATCTTGATCTGATGGTGTGAGATGACTCAAAAGGTTAAGGAGCTTGAGAGGTTGACAAATGAGAAAAGCACGTGAGGTTTTAGAATGACAAAAAATCTTGAGAACTAACACATTATTGACACATGGCATTAGCTTAAACAAAGTTGACAATTCAAGGGTAGGATTGATGGCTCTCACTCGATCATATAAATCAAGATCAATGGTACCAACAAAGGTCAAAATGTTAATAATTTGAGTCATGGTCGACATCCAATAAGCAAAGGGTGATCCTAAGACATTTCAACAAAAGTAGATAAGGTATTTTTAGACCTGGGAAAGATAAAGATGAATGAACCTGGCTTGAGCTCAATCTGATCTAAACCAGATGGACATCATGAGATCTACCATCACCATTAATGATCTATAGGGATAAAATAGGTCTTTTAGACTTAATATAGATAAATGGTTGATAGTTTTAATGATGAAATGGGACCAAGAATTACCAATAGAGCTCCATGGAGGTAAAATGAGTCTTTTAGACTTAATATAGACCAAGGGGGGTGGCAACTTATTATCAAATCAAGAACATGCACCTATGAGCTTATTTTGCTGATAAAAAATATAGGAAAGCCAATAATATTATATTGGTTTTCCATCTATATGATGTAACTATGATCCAAACATGGAGATAGAGTAAATATGTGATTAATGAAAAGGGTCCTCATCTTTCAACATGGCCATATTTTTGACAAACAGCTACCTAAAATGCATAAAGCCATATTTTTAATAAAACTATGAGCATGAAGTCTTGTCCTCAAGTGAGAGATGGCATGAAAGATCAAAGAAAAGGTCTAGTATTGGGAACTATAGCAAGGGGAATTTAATGCATCCTTAGGGACTTTGAGGTCTTCCCACTCAATAAGCCATAGGCAGTGTCCTAATTGATTAAAAAGGTGAAAAGGCTTTCATTGACTAAAGAGCAAAAGGTGTCAGCTCAAGTTCAATTAATGACCTAAGATAGTGTGTTCCCACTCTAATGGCATGATACCACATTATCTCTCTCTCTCTCTCTCTCTCTCTCTCTCTCTCTCTCTCTCTCTCTCTCTCTCTCTCTCTCTCTCTCTCTCTCTCTCTCTCTCTCTCTCTCCTTCTATATATCCTAGTCTCATTCCCATGATGGGGGTTCTCATCTCTTTGAATTTATCATTATTTTCTAGGACAAAGATACTCATTAAGACTCTTGTAAAAGTGTGTTCATTTGATATGGTTAAAACCTATCAAAATATTGTAAGAACTACCTTTTGAAGTAATAAAATCAACTCTTTACCTATCTCTTATCTTCAATTAGTTCTTAGTATGCTTGTGTATGGTGAATTTGTGAAGGAGATTCTTCCTAGTTTATTATCCTTCTACTTGCCTCTTTGAAGGTGTTTTTGAGATAACTTACAAGTGTAGATTAGTGTTCTAGTTGGAACCCCTTCTATGAAACATTTATAAAACTAGTAATATTGTGAGATTGAGTAAGCCATAGTTGTCTTTTGTTGATATAGTGTGTGTTCAAGATAAAATGAGTATCCATTTAACTTTATTGCATCAACCCCTTTTAGCATTCTTAGGAGCCCTTATCCTCTTTATAACCCTCTTCCTTATGAAACATTAGTTTAACATTAGACTAGGTGAGCATCAAGAGGAAGGTAACCTTCTTTTGAGGTCCAACCCCATAATAGGTGACCCATAGCCTAGGGTTTCTCCCATTGTGTGGCTCAATTAGAGAGAGCTTGAAGAACTCTCTCTAAGGGTCAAAATTAAGCCTACAACAAGCCTCTTGTAGTACCACCTAGTTTCCAAATTCTCCAGTAGTCTACTCAGGTGGTCCCTCCACTCTTCCCAATTTCACTTCCCCCTTAATCCACCAAAGATTCTCTATCCTCAGCCATTCATAATGTCTTCACCTCATCATTTCCATCCCATAACCATGAATCTTTATGCCTCCTCTATTTGTTTAACCTTGGGTAAAGATACCCATGGGCACTTTGACCTCAATTAGTGTATTTTTAACTCTAGTAATAAGTGTCATTTTATGCATATCTAATGCATATTGGGACATTCCAATTGTGGCTAGGGTTACCTAATATATTTCTTAGTTTCTCTCTATAACCTTTGTTACCCTTACTCCCTTAATTTTAATAGTTGAAGCTGATCTAGGAAAGGGGCCCCAAAAAAATGAAAGGTGGCCCATCTTCAACCTTCTATTCAATTTCAAATTTCTCTCTTAGCCTTCTATGCAGACTCTTATTGCTCCTCTTACACCTCCTCTAATGGCTTCCCACATCATTCCCAACCCCCCTTTTCCATCATCTTGGGTGCTTAGGGGTTTAAATTTAACCAACCAATCTCTTACATTTAGTTGAATGCCCCTATCCCTAGAGTTATTAACCCATAGGTAAATTTAAATCAAATCCAATGGCATACACAAATGTTCTCTTGGGCCTCCCCATTCATCTTGCCTCTTTATGCCCCCATGCCACCTCCTCTTCGACTACTTTCCTATTTCATCCCTTTTACTTCATCCATTTCCCCTCCACCCTAGCCTCCACCTATCACAACCATATCCATCACCCTACTAATGCCTCCTTCCACTCAAGGAATAACTACAATGTCATAGGCATCTAAGATGTCTCTACAAGTTGACCTTGATGTGTAGTGGGACTTCAACCACACTATAGGAAACACATGGAGGATTCTCACCCAAAGATTTATTTAGGAGGGGAAACCTATGGTTAGGTACACTTTAAAAAAAATATTATCCCTCACCAAGATGAGGACATCCATGAGATAATAAAAAGTGGTTGAGGACCTAGTCTTAGTCTTATGGGATATGCATCACATGTCAAAAAAGTTGATGGAGAATATGTAAAAGCAAATATGAGCCCTAGAATCCTAAGTAAAGATATATTTCTTAGTGGAAATGATTGTACAAGTTTAGGATTCCCTCCTTCAACTTTTATTAGTTCTAGATATAGTGTCTGAGACTCTGGTAGACAATAAGACTTGTTGAGGTATGTTCCTATTATTGTGATGAGGCATTAATGTTGTCATTGATATTAAAGGTAATTGACTGTCATTAATGTTAAGAAGGATTAGTAAGGTGAGAGTTATCTTTGATGTAATTTTATTGAGGTCATTAATTTTAAATTAAGATTTAGGTCAAGTGTTGATCATAAGGTTCAAGAAGGTGGCAATAGTCATTTGTATAAGGTTCACTATTTGAGTTTTATAGTGTGGCTTTAAGTGATCTAATGGAGTGTCTTTTGAATATGTATGAGGCATTGTCAATTTAATATCCTTGGTGAAGGTATTTAGGGCTTCATGAGTTCATAAAGAGATAATTTGAATACAACTAATGTCTTTTGTCTTCATGTCTTGAGTAATCAAGAAGGCTAATTCAGTATTGGCAAATAACCTATATGGTTTAAGAAGTCTTATTCAAAGGAAAATGATGGGAGATGTTGTGTATCCTTTTTTAGATGTTTAGAGATGATTTGTGAGATATATAAGGAGTCATGAAGGTCTCAAAGTGGTATGTTTCCTAGTAGGTTTGTTTGATGGACCAGTTCTTGAGCATGGATATGGCTTGTAGAGGCATGATGATGATGATGATGATGATGATGATGATGATGATGATGATGATGATGATGATATAGATGTGTATGGACTTAAAGTTGGGAAATACAATGTTAAATCATGTGAGAAAAGTGTAGAGTTAGTCACATGACTCTCAAGGTGAGCCAAAGGGGTAATATATTCATTGGTGGTCTTTTCATGGACCTAATTTTAAGATCTTATATGGCTTAAGCATGGTATAATAGGTCCTTGATTTTTTCATAAGGTCTTGGCACAATGTTGTGATGTGAAAAGCTTATCAGAAGTATTATTTTTTTATTTCTATGAGAGATCAAAAGAAAGAGAGTTTATAATTTATTGTAGTGATAATTTCATTATTGACCAAGTTCGTAAGAAGCAAGTCTTTGTGGATAAGGTGTATTATGAAGCCTAATATTGTCTTGGTGAAGGAATGAATAGTGAAGCTTGGTGAAGGAATGAATAGTGAAGCTTGGTGAAGTGAGTGAGCTTAAATAAGTGAGAATATGTTTGACACTATGTAAACATGTGTACAAGGTGGATAGGATTTTAGAGGAGGTTTCAAGGTCAGTTCATGGCTTATTCATTTGCATGAAGAGAACTAGTGAGAAGGTAAAGGCTTGGTAGCATAGTGAGGTGAGTATACTAAGGCTTGTGAGAAGATGTGTGGAAGTGGTTGAGCATGGTATGAGGGTTTTTTACACGAGATTGAGTTTTAAAGTGCATCTATAGTGGTAGGAAGGTTAGTTTAAAATCTTAGAGTGACTTGTCAGTCAAGGCCCAATGAATAGAGATAGAGAGAATGTGTGTGGCATAATTATGGGTCATGTTTAGTCTAAAAATAAATTATGATAATATGAGAATTATAAAAGGTGTGAGAGTTTTTATCACTCTTGAGCATTAAATTTTAGGTCAAATATTGAATAAAAATCATGAAAAAGTGGATTTGAGGTCTCTCAAGTGCTAGAATGAGGTGTTACAGACTTGAGAAGGGATTTATTGTGCTCATTGGCATGTGAAAATATGGCATGAGATCCTGATTCGTTCATGTTAGTTGATTAATGGTCTTAGGTTTATTCTCTATGCATTAGTTTTTGGAATGATGGGTAATCCTTTATGAATGATTGGTAAGAGTGAAAACTAGTTTTTAGTGCCTTAAAACCCTAAGCTGAACTTGATGTTAGAGATATGATTAAAAAGTGATAAAAATGGTTTTTAAAGGTTATTAAGATGATTATATATTGGGTTAAACTCTCTCATTCAACTATAGGTGGTATTGGTTAGAGAGAGGAGAGAGAAAATGATCATTTACAAGCATATTTATAATGAAGTCTGTGTAGTTCTCAAAAGTTGCATTGGCCAAAAGTAGTGAATGGATGGAAGGAGAATTTAAAGACTCTTATTTTATTAAAATAATTTTTTAAATAAAATATATATCTTCTGTGTCAAAAATTTTGGTCTTCCAAGTGAGCCAGTCACTAACTGGTCTTGTAGTGAAAAATATGTGTTTCTAGAATTGTTGTTGTTGAAGGCCTTTACATAGTAGATTATTTCTCCTAAGTTATTAAATATGTTTTTTGGGAATTGTGTTTAATATTAATTCATTTTATATAGTGTTAAATTTATTTGAAGTGTTTGAGAAGTTGGTCATAAAGTTGCCTATCTGAATGAGTTAAGACTGTGTGTAATAAGGACTAGTGTTTGGTATGCAAGTTAAATTCTTGGTTCTAGATCATGTTATTTTTTTATTTGAATTTGTTATAGGGATGTCATAGTATATTTTAAATTTATTTATTATCATTATAAGTCTCTATGTTAGTTTGGAAATCCAAAGGCATGCAAACTAGTTTTTGAAGTTTTTGGCAGTTCTAAGTAGTCATTTAGTAGAGATGAGTTTGAGGTGATTTACCTAAATTTAAAGAGTATAATTCATATGAAGATGTTTTAAATATATATAAGGTTTATATGAGTTCATTTAAAATAATAAAATTACCTTATACGTATGTTGGTGGTCAATTGTTCATGACTGGGTTTTGGAGCATTCAGATAGTTCTGAGTAGTCATGTTGTAGAAATAAATTTGAGGCTTTAAGCTCTATGTTTAAGTATATAATGAAGTTTTTATTACCATAAGGTAATAAAGGTTATGAATATGAGATTTTTTAAATATTTATATGCATAAAATGGCTGTATGCTTTATTATTTCAAGATAGAATTTTTGGGTGTGTGAAGGCCTAATTGTGAGTAGTGCTAATGTTGTGGTCCAAGTAGTGAATTGGATTAAAATGTGATATGGACATAAATGGATGTTATAAAAGGTTTAATTGATATTTATGTGAATTTTTTCATATATGTGTGGAATATCAATAAGTTTTAATAGGGCTAAGTGTAACGTGTTGTTTGATAAGGCCTAAATGCATTAGGTCTCTTTTAGGCCTAATAGTGTTTTTGTTCCTTATGAATGGTGACAAACCTATGTAGTGGATTTTTCATTTTATGAAACATGTTATTTGAAAAATTTTATGGGTAATCCAAGTGTGGAGATTTTTTTCTTCCAAGCAAGATATGTGCAAGAAAGAGTCAAAGTATAAGAATAAGGCCTAATAGGCCTATTTGGTGTGCGATGGAATGGTTGAATAAGTGAATGAGATAGAAGATCTGTGAGATAAAGGAGGTATTTTATACCACAAAATAGGAAGAGTGAAACTATTATGAATATCTAGTATTTTTTTTAAAGTTTAATAATAAGGTCATATGACCTAATCAAGTCAAGAAGAGGGCTAATTGAACAAAGAGCCCTAAAAGGATGTTTGAGAAAGATAGAAGTGTGTGAAGAGTATATGAAGGTGATAATCATATATTATGTGAATAACATAGGTTTCTAAAGGTGATAAAAAATTCCATGTTGTTGAGTTGGTGCTGAGTCATCTAGGGGGTTGGTGCCTCCTTGCAAGTTGGTAATTGATAAAGACTAGTTGAGTGGGTGGTTGAATAGGTAGGGGTCGGTGCTCCTCATGGAGTTGGTGTTTCAATAAATTTGGATATTTTCATTATATGAATATATTAAATTTTTAGGTTTTATTTTTTTAATTCCCCTTAAGGGTTTCCCACATATGTGATGTGTTTTTCAAATATTTCTCTTGTGTATACTTGTTTATGCATTGGTTGATTTATGTGTTTGAGTAAATGCTTCATAAATGATAAGTAGAATTAAATGTATGTTTTTAATACATTTATTCACCCCACACCCTCTAATTGGTTGTGATTCTAATAATACATAGCTTAAAAGTGCCCAATCCTACCTGAAGAGAGTTTCTCTAGTAAATAGCAAGGGCAAGAAATTGGTAGTAATCATGAATAAAGGCATGTTCATAGAGTTGAAAATCATGCCCAATTTAGAAATGAGCATATATAAAACATATGTTAGGGATATGAGATATAAAATTAAGGATAAGATTAGTTTAGTGTAGATGGTAGTGTATCCTCTAGAAGAAGGCAAGAAAAAGATATTGGCCTACTTCAAGGAGGTCAACATCATAGTGTTATCCACCCAGATGGCACTTTTTTGGATAAGAGTGAGTTTAGAGTTCATCATGGTCCAATATATGAATATCATGATTCTTGGAGGTGAGCTCCATCCTTATCTATAAATGTATAACTATATTCCATTTTTGAGGGTCACTAATTCTTAGTCCCAAAACACTATCAAAATTGAGCCAAGATTTCACCTGCTTATTAATTCACTCTTTTGGATTGTGAATGTCTTCCATGATTGACACATTTATAAAAAACCCATTTTAATTAATTCTATTTATTTCCATATTCAAAATTTGTGGTTTATTTGTTAAATATTAGCAATATTTTCTAGTTTTTGAATACACATTAATGATAATAAAATTGAATTAATTCTATGTTACTTAAAGACTATAGTGGTTATAATGTGTTTTTTTATTCTAACCTATTTATGAACCCTTTTTGTTTATTTTTAAATATTCATGATCTATATGTTAATCTACATATCATATATAAAGAATATGTGTATTTACTATAGTCTTTTTGAATATTGATATCTTGTGAAGGGTTATAAATTAAGCATTCTCTCCCATTTCCTTAGACTTCTCCCTTTTATGTAAAATTAAGTCGGAACCTAGGTGAAACTCATCACATAGTGGTATAACTATGGCATGGAACTTAGTTCATTTCTTTAATAATTATCACTTTCTATGCCTATAAACACTCTTTCCTGATCTACCTTACCCTCCTTTTGATGTTTAGTTTAGATTTCAAACTTTATCCCTTGATTTTAAAATTTATGAGTTATGAATTAATAGTAAATGATGAGTATAAGTTACTTTATTTGGTAACTATCTAAAGTACAATTTCACATATCTTAAACCTCTAGTGGTAATAATAATGACTTTTTGAGTATAAAACATGAACTTGGTCAGTCCTTAGATTGAACCAACATCAATATTAAAATGAACTAGGGGATATTTTATATGATGCATTGTCCCCCACTTTAATCTTCATAACACTCAATAACATTAGTGTCTTTAGAGGCAAAAAATATTTTAGGGCATGACAATAGTTGGTTCTAGGAGGTCCATCTACTTTTCAAATTTGTTTGATAGTCTATTGGGTTTATGTTGGTTATTATTAATAAGGATAATGTTTTAATTGATGTTTGTATATGAAAAAACCTAAATCCTACTATACCTATCACCAGAGTTAGGTCTTATCACAATATACTAATTTTGTAACTTTTATAGTTTCATAGGAGGCCTAGACTTCACAGACCTAAACCCAAACTAGTGTCTAATTCCACTAGCTCAACTTCACAATATCCCCCAAGTAGACCACCCACAATGGCTCTCCAAGTTCCTTAGTTATTCAGGTCAGATTTAAATGTTCCTAGAGTTATCCATGACCTATCTAGGAACCCAAAAAGATACCTTCCATGATTCACTTCTAGTTGAATATGAATAACTAAAAATCAAATAACTATGTATAAGACTTCCCTAAGACTTCTTAATTTGTAACATAAAGATGTATCATGCAATATTTTTCCCTTCACTCTGATGGACTTAGTATATGACTAGTTCCTTAACCTCACTAAAAACTAAATCATGAGTTGGGATGAATTTAGAAATACATTTTTGGTCTAATTTTGGCAAGTCATT
Source organism: Torreya grandis (assembly GCA_037957365.1). NCBI lineage: Eukaryota > Viridiplantae > Streptophyta > Pinopsida > Cupressales > Taxaceae > Torreya > Torreya grandis. The sequence continues at coordinate 1,452,590 of JARHVA010004423.1, read as the reverse complement.
GACCCTAGTGTCCTTTATCAATAATTTTCTTGCATTAAATGATAAACCAATGAGCCTATTAGAAAATTCAATGTTAGGTTCTATAAAATGTATGGTTGAGTTATCACACTTTACTAGAGTAATTCCCAATTGGTGTTCCAGATGTATGAAAATGCATTAGACCCATGGTGGCCATGATCTTAAGATGAGACCCTTAGATAGTCTACTTACTACTATATTATGTGGAATCCATAAAAGTTTATAGGTATTTGAACCCTCAAGGTCAAGTGATGGTTACCATCCTTAATGCCTTCATATATATGCATTTATTAGACTTGTTACCTAATGTAAACTAGTATATTCCCATGCTTCAACTACTACCCATAATGGACCAACTCCCTTTGAGTCATAGCATGCCAAAGCAATACGTGGGCTTTCTTAATCCATTAAATCATGAAATGGCTCCTCAAATTCAACACCAAGTGACACTAGAAATGACTAATAAACCCAAAATATACCTTAGGATTCTAATAAAAATGAGATGGATGACATCTAATGAATGGTCTAGAAGCTATTTAATGACTTCCTAGGTTTACAAAGGCAAATGGGCAAGCCCAATTTTGAAATTTCAAACAAGAAATTCTCTTAGCAAAGATAAAACAAAAATGACAGTCATCCCCAAAATCAAACATAATCCTCCCCTAATAAGCTACTAAAAGTTAACATCTATGAGATAGCTCTACCTAATTAGTGCCAAGTGCACAACACAGATGCACATGGGGAGCTAAATTGTATAGACTTATATTACAACTTTCATAGAATATGGAGTATGAGGTTGTTCCAAACCACCTGGAATCACCAAACTTGGGTAGGCCCCATAACATAGCCATGGTACTAAAAACTATGGAATTTTCCAACTAGGAATAAGTTAACCTAGAGGAGAGTACAAATGAGGCCCATGCATTACAATAGTTATAAAGGATTAATTACACCCTAAGGATTTTACAACCATAATAACCTCTTACTACCTCAACCCCCCTAAACAATGGTTCAACCCCACTAGATCGTAATGGTAGGAATTTCCCTCTACCTCCAAACACCATAAACCAAAAGATATTATAGAGGACCAATCTATTAAAAACAAAGGAGGATATAACATAGCATAATAAATGAATAAAATTAAATCAAATATAACCCTTCATTAACTTACTCAAATCACTAATCAACATGATATTCTATTGAAATCCTTAATTGAAAAGCTAACACAATATACCTAGACTAAGAAGAAGATGGACCACACCAATGTACTCATTCATAAGAACAAGAATTAGGTTCTACCTTTCCTCCTAACTGTCAAGCTATTTTGAAATAACTTACATAACTGATTAATAGACTTGGGAGCCTCAATAAATATAATTCCAATAGGTACTTACAAGAAGTTAGGGTTAATTCTTATCAAATTAAATAAGGTGGTGGTTTAAATAGATAAGTTATAGGTAAAAGTAATGGCTATGATTATGAATTTCCACATATAACTAGAATCTAAACCTAGAATTCAACATTTCATAGATATCTAGGTGCTAGAGATTCTCAAAGCTTATGGCATGGTCCTCAACAAGGACTGGTCTAAAATGTTAAATGAGTATATGGACACTAAATTTTATCATATGTGGCTAACTTAGAGAGGTGTATCCAATAAAATTAGAGTGGATAGGGAACCCCACATGAAATAGATGACAATCAAATACAATGTTATCAATAAAAGAGTGAACATGGTATTCTCAAACCTAGGGATTTAAATGCTGAGCATGAAACTTACCAGGGATAAAGATAGTAATGAATTAGGGTTTCTAAGCGTATGGTCCTTATATATAGATGGGGCTCATTATAAATAGGATAATGGATTAGGAATTATACTAATAGATCCTAAAGGAAAGATAGTTTCATATAGACTATAGTTCCCCTATACAAATAATCTGGTAGAGTATGAGGCCTTAATCCTAGGGTTGTAGTTCACATTAAAGCATAAAGCCAAGGAAATGAGGGTGTTTAATGACTTTGAGTAAGAATTGAACTAGGTTAAGAGTAAATTTTAGTGTAATTTATGTTCTTTATGAGGTATAAACATAGGTCATGTGATTTGATCGAGATGTTTATAACATTAAACATCATCTCTAACCCTATGGAAGAGAACCAAGTTACCAACTCATTGGCATCTATAGAAAAAAACTTAACTCCCCTAGATGACATAGAGTTGTAAAAGTTCTTAATGGAATTGGTCCCTTTCCCATCCATATTAAACAATGTGATGAATTTCCAAGTCTTTGAGGATGATCAACATATTATCCAATTCCTTAACAATGTTAGGGTTTCATACTTTCTTTGGAGATACATATATTGTCTTATGGAAATGTTTTTTGGATGCATTGATAGGCTATGTAGCCTAGAGCTGATTTATCCTTGTCATCCTTATATACCATAATAAATTCTTGTGAAGTACCTTGGCCAAGGGAGATATTGAGGCTCAACGGGTTCATCTTCAAAGGTAAATATTCCTAACTTTATGTCTCCTTTGTAAAAGTAGATAGAAACATGTTTGAAATTCTCTTCTATGAATTAGTATTTCACATACATTGATGTGAGTATATATATTCTATGTATGTTTAATTTTATTATTTATTGCCCCCATTTTGTGACACAAAATTTAATGATAACTAGATTATATTTCTTTGCTTTACTTGTTATTAGTATAGTGAATATGAAAACATAGGACTTAGTTAAGGTTATTATGTAGTTTTGCTTGACTAGAGACTTTGGAACCTTCCCTAGTGATCATATTATGGTAGGCTATCCCTTAATTGGGTCTAGTAGATCTGTATTGGTCATGTTACAAATTATCTAATGTATCCCCAATTGGAAGTGTAAGTAGGATCTATCTTCTCTAAGCTAGGGTTGATTTATGGATCTGATGTATTTTTTATTACTACATTTTATTGAAACCAATGTGAATCTAACCCTTATAGATTTTATTTCATGATTTTCATTTCTATAATTTTATTATTTTTATATGTTTGTGATACTAGGTCGACAAGGCTGATATAGTCTCTAACTTTTGTGCATAGGTTTAACACATAGTCATATCAAAATTACTATTCATTTTATGAAGGTCTTAATAAGATATAGGTTACTAGATTGAAAAGGTTGACACATGACTCTTATTCACTTCCAAATAGCAAACTATGTCAAATATGTCAGCTTAGTCTCTTATTTAGCTCTAAAACAATAATATAGGTCAAATAGGTCAACTTAGTATTCCAAACAACTTCTAGATAAAAAACCAAGTCAACCAGGTTGATATAGTAATTTTAATAGGTTTCAACAAATAGATAATTTTAGAGAGAGGTCAACTTAGTCAACATAGTTGGTATAAATTAAAAGTAATATTGAAGGCACTTCAATATAAATTTTATGGTCCTTAGCATCTTCTAACCCACTAAATTTCCTTTCATTCTCTCTCTTTTAATTTAGTTCTTCCTTATAGTTCTATTAAGTTTGCAATCTTCAAAATTATAATCATATAGCAAACTAGGTCAACCTAGTTTTGTATTCTATCTTCTATCTAAAATACTTGGTCAACCTAGTCAACTTAGTTCTTAAGGACTCTTACTTATATAGTATAGTATCAACCCTATCAACTCTATTCTATAATTTTTGCATACACTATCATTTAAACTGACTTTGTACTATGCTTAAATTAGGAATTAATAATTATATTCTATTACTTAATTCACACTTTCATTTTCAATTGTTTTCATGATTAGAATAACTCATAAAAACTAATTAGTTGGTTTTTCAATATACCATTTAGTTGCAATATTTTTCTCTTTCTTGCACACACTACCAAATCACATAATTTCAAAATGTATTTAAAAATGTCTTCCCAAGGCCTACTTAATTGGATTTCATTACCAAGGGGGAAGTTGACTTGTTTTTTTGGCCAAGTATAAACATGTGGTTAATGGTATATATTGGAAAATTACCCAACACCCTTATCACTATGGGATTATGAAGTGAGGGGGGAGGCCCCAATACCAAGTCAGTACCATTGTCAACATAGATTCCTTTCAACCTAAATGTCTTAAAACCACCCATATAATGCTTTCTAGTTCCCTAATTTTAGCCAAATTCTATATCACACTTAAAATAACACTTTAAAATAATCCAACATTTAGTATGACAACTTAGTTAGCATGTACTTTTTTAGTTGACTACTTGCTCTTTGTTCATTGTATGTTGTATTGCAAAAACTTTCATTGGCTAGTGTTAGTGCAAGGTTTTGTGTTGTATGCCTCAATTGGATCATTATCATTAACCCAATTGATTGTGTGTTTTGATCCTATTTATTTCTTTAAAGTTAATTAATTTGTTTTCTTTGTTTTTAATACACTATCATTTTGTTTGACATAATCTCTTATAGATTGTTTGTTTCCCCTATGTATAGTACTAGATCAACCTAGTCGACCTAGTACTCCTTTTTTCCTTTCAAGTTATAGTACTAAGTCAACCTAGTGGACTCTATATCCTTATGAGTCTACCCTTTGTCTCATTTTTTAAACTAAGTCAACCTGATCGACTCTATATCCTTATCAAGTTACCCTTTGTCTCAAGTTACAGTGCTAATTCAACTTAATCAAATTTGCATCCCTATTAGGTTACCTTTCATACCCTATTTTTAGTACTAAGTCAACCTGGTGGACTATATATCCTTGTTATCTTAGTTTTCATACCCTATTTTTAGTACTAGGTGGACCCATTTGACTTCATACTCTTATTTTCATTTTGTATCTCCTTATTTTGCATCAATTTTTACCTTTCCTAATCTCTCTCCTTCATCATGAACTTATTATTTGAATACAATACTAAGTTGAATTTAATAAATATGATGAGTCTTACCAACCATAATAGGTTCTCCCATAAGTAGTTTATGGCTCCTATCCTAGATGAAAGTAATGTGCATATAGCCACTCACACCACAAACTATGAGAGCCATCCTCATTATTCTTTGCTTCATAATCCTCTCTTCTCACTTTAATATCAACCCAAATTAGATTATACACCAAAAATTTTCTTATTCATCAGTGATTTTCATTAACATCGAGGAAAGTATCCTTTTACTATCTGCCATCTCATGATAAGTGGTCAAGTTAAGGAACCCCATTCACCTTCTCCCATGTTCTCACATGAAATTGGGGATACTAATTTATTTTATTCTCATCTTCTTCCCTCTATTTTGACCCCTTATCACACCATGACATTTTCCTCTTTGATCTCCTATACCTCCATGTCTAGTATCTCTACTAACATGATGGGTTCCACATCTAGTGGGCCTCTTTCAAGACACACTATTCTTAATTCCTTCATTAGTACATTGATTTTTACCCATGGTAGTCATGCCTCTAGTGATACATCTTATCATCCTCCTATTAGTCCATATTTTTCCACATAATAAAATTATTCCACTAGTGCCTCAATTAATAATAATTCTTCTCAAGCTCTTACTACCACTCATAGTGGTACCCAAGCCACTACTACCAATTCTAATACTTCAAAAAAATATAATAATGTAACTCAAACCCATCAACTCCTATTACAAACTCTTAATAAAAAGAATGATTTTAAAGCTAACAATGCAAATCAAATGATGCAAATGTAAAATCACCTTATCTATCTTCAAACTCACCCTCAACAGATGCCATGGGGCATGCACAATCAAAATGTTTCCCCACATTCTCTTAGGGATTTCCATGGTAATATTATCCCTCAACCTCTTATTGTTAATAAAGCAATCAAGCATATTCAAAATTAAACTCTTACATATCAAATTGATAATATCAATATAGGAGGTATTGTTGTCACCAAATCTTTCACCCTAGAAGAAGTTGTTCAAGCTTCTTCCAAATTTGGGAAACATGGGAACATTTATAGGTATATGGGTGTACCTATATTGGAAATGAGCCTCTATATTTCAAGGGATAGATCCATAAATACATCTTGAAATGCTTTTATTTATGCCAATTGATCACTTATGGGGAAAATAGTTATAAAATACATGAATTGAACCTACTCTAAAGGAGGTGATACACTGAATGTTCAAACATCCACTCTCAATATTGAACTCATTAGCACACTAATAGACTATGAATAAAACTAATGTAGTGTCTACAATGGTTTTCAAGCAATAATGTTTCACTTATAGGTTAATTTTGTGGACTTAGGCTAGAGGGAAATGTGTGAAAGGCTTGATTAGAAGCACTTATAGTCAACTATCTAGTCTATACCTAAGACATCAACCTTAAGACATGATCGATGACCTGGAAGAAATGTTTATTAGCACTTAGGTTGAACTTAGACCTAAAAAGTGAAGATGAAAACCACTTTTGCATTAAAAAAATACAAAAAAATAAGCATAGATTAGTAAACAACTATAAAATTATCTATTCATTACTCCAAGAGGTTTAGAATATAATTTATGGTAGAGTTTAGTCATACTAGCCTGAGGGATCCTTAATAATATCTCAAAGGCTATATTTATAGAAAAGGATAGCAAGAGAGGGATTTTGGCACTAAAAAAGGAATAAAATGAGCATAAATCCATTTAAACCATTGTTAAAAATGCCTCTAAATTTATGCTCATTCAATATTCTTGATTTATCTAGGTTACTTCAACCCATTACATAGTTACATTATTACCTTGTTGATGTTCCTTGATGATTTCAATGATAGGACCAAGTTATTCTATGATGGGTTATGACATCAATGTAGTTACAACCATTGGATCAATATATTAGAGTTTTGTTTTGGTGTTAATTGTTCCTAACTATTTTTTGGTGGCATATAAAAGTGGAGATAAGGGTCCTTTTCATGTAGTTGGTCCTAGAGATGAAGCCATTGGAGTCTATGTGTATGCCTTCATGACACCCTTTGAATTACTAGTTCTGGTTCAAACTAGATCATGCTTGAACTCATCCACATGAAAATAGGTCCACCATAGATGGGAAAACCAATCTCCCTTTTGATCCTATTAGGTCTAAATATACCAATTTTTTCCTTTGAGCATCCATAAAAACTAAGAACTAATTATGTACATAGGTCCTTCTAATAATGACAAACATAGTCATAGAATGAAAACTGTATAACACAAATCCTCAAACCAAAGGTCTATTTTAATATTTAAGGGTGATCCATTCATGTCCTCTAACTTGAATGCATCAATAAATCCATTTTATGGCATTTATCTAAGCTCCAATGGTGATGGGATGACCCTACAACACTTATTTACCTTGGTTAAAAATGGCTTTGTCAACTTCTATTAAAAGTCCTAGGTGCACCTCTATTTAATTAGATGTCAAAAATGACTCAAATAATTGAATAATTTACCTTTGATCACACCATACAATCTCCATGGTATGATTTAACCTAATTCCTTAGATCTATCCTTGACCTGTCAACTCTATTTGAGTTGAGGCCACTTGGTAGTCCCATATTTACACTCAAGATCTATTGTCAAAATACCTAATTTATATGCTTACACCATGTGGTGGCCTCTTGAGATCTTTGACCCTTTGAATCATCTCACACCATCAATATACCTTGGTATGAATCAACACCAACCATTGGATCTTTTTGCATTTGAAAACAAATGGCTATTTATTGTGGTTTAAATTTGACGTCTGCACGACCATCATTTGATGTCTATGAGACCATCATTAACATATGCATGACTATAAAATTTAAGACCCTAATGGTTTTTTACCATAGATTAAATTTGATGTATATGTGAATGTCTCCCATTAGTTAACCAACTTTGAAATCTTAGATCTGGAAGTGAAAAGGCCATGGAGGTACCCAATGTGCAATAAAAGTCCTTGATGCCAAAAGGATTATGCCCACTTAATCCACTAGCTCTGGGAGATTTATATGTGTGTTTACAAAGTATTCAAGTGAGTTGAAATATGTGTTTTGAATGATTTTCATGTGTCTAGCATTGATCATTTGAATCTAAATGGTTATTTGTTGAGTCTTGAATTTGACACTTGTACGAACGTCTTACTCTATGTGAAAAACTTTGAAACTCCATAACTTGAGCTAGAAAGCTCATGAAGACATGAAACTTGAAAATCATGTTCTTGGAATGAAAAAATATATGGTGATAAATCCTTTTGGCTCATGAGGATTTTTTAGGTGCATTTATAAAATGCACAAACACATTATCCAATCTAGTTCTTCATGATGTCTTGATGATGGTCTGGTCCTTAAACTTTCCCAAGTCATTATTATTTAATAGTTCAAAATCATGATAAGTTTCCAATATTTTGTCAATCTATTTTATATCCTTGTAATCTTATGAACACTTTGAGATCTTATTTAGATAAATTTTAAAGGCTTGGACAAACAATTTATTTGATACCATTCAAGTCAATTAAATCTTTGCATCAGGCATATTGCTATGGGCATTTTTCCCAATGTAATATCTTTAGGATTTTGACAAGGAATTTTTGTTTCAAAAAATTTATTTGAAAGAATTATGTCTATGGGCCTTTTATACCAGACAAAATGTTTGAAATAAAATAGACTTAGATTTTTCCTTCAAGATAATTTCCTTGAAAGAAATATGCCTTATACTTTTGTTGTAGATAATTTATCCAAAATAACTTTAACACTTATCCAAATACCCAAAATAATTTCTTTGAGATAATTATGCCTTCAAAACTTATCCTTGTGGACAAATTCCTTTGAATTTTTTTACAAAGACATTTCCTTTGGGTTTTTTACAAAAGATTGAAAATATGAATACCCTAGAATAATTCTAGTACTTGGCCAAAAGTTGAAATATTTCTTAAGGGTAAACTAGTATTTTCTAGACTTGTTCTTATAACTACTCAGACACCATGAAAACTTGCCACTTGCATATATGACTCTAAAATGATCCCTAAGACACAAAATGACACAATGACTAAGCTAGACTATGACCAAAGCTATAATTGCATATGAAATGACATAAAATGAGATACAACATACCCTATAACATTATAAAATTCCTTTATACAAGATTCTAACTATAGGGGGTTGACCCATTTTATCCTATGGTAAAAATGGTTGCCATTATTGGTGATTTCTCAAGGGTGGTATGCTTTATATGCCATGACCAATTTCCTAATCCTATTTATTGGTTTATAGAGTCACAAGTATATTGGTTTGACATATAAACTACCTTAACAACACACTAAACAAGAAAAAATAATAGGAATAAAACACAAAGAGAGAAACACACGTGTTTCATGAGTACTTATGGAAAACAACACAACAAGAAAGGAAACACACACCTAATATAATATTTACAAAATTGACCTTTGATTCTCAATTGCAAGGTTTTAAATGTATACCATTCACAGGTTTAGGAAGCTCTTCTCCATTCATCCTTGCTAACAAAAAAGAGTTATTTTGCTTGCTGTTGATGATGACATATGGTCCACTCCATAGAGTATCAAATTTGGCTCCCTAGTTTTGTTCTATTTTCATCTCATTTAAATAATATATCACCTTCTTGAAATGATCTTGGATTTTCCTTCTTATCAAAATACCTCTTCATTTGTACTTGGTGGTTATCCATAGCTTGATGAGCTTTATCTCTAATCTCTTAAAACTCCATTAATTATGTCAATCTCACCTCTAGTGGGGTATTCTCAAGTAAATCTAGTTGATGTGCTAAATTTAAGGTAGACATATCTTGAGAAATGGAAAACCTATCTTCCCTTCCCTAGATAAGCAAAAAAGGATAATTCCCTATTGACCTCTTGTGAGTTATCCTATCATCCCATAAGACTATCTTCAATTTGGTGTGCCATGCTCTTTGGTTAGGCTCCAAGGATCTCTTGATGATTATGATTAGATTCTTGTTAGTGGATTTAGCCAACCCATTAACTTGAGGGTAATAGATATATGAAGTTATCAAGAATATGCCATTACTATTTTCCCAATCAACTATCTTATTACCCATAAAATTAAGAGCATTATCTGAAATAATAGTAAAAGGAGTGACAGACCTTTTTATGATGCTCTCATATAACTCCAAGATAACATTATCATGATCTTCCTTCAATGTTACTACCTTAACCCATCTTGTAAAATAGTCAGTTACTATGAGTACCCATTTATGACCAAAACTTGATGGGTGATTTATCATGCTAATGAAATCAAGACCCCATTTCATGAGAGGTTGATCAACTTGGATAGGCTCTAAAGGAACATATTTGATCTTCTATTTTAATAAAAACAAATCAAATTGTCCACACCTTCTTTCCCAAGCATGAAAATACTTGAAGAGGCTCGACCAATAATAACTAGCCCTCATGATCTTATCAACTATGGTTCTTGGAGAGAAATGACCTCCTATTGTCCCATCATGAAAATTATTGAGAAATACCCCAAACTAATCATCATAAATGTATTTTAATAGCACACCATTGATATCCTTTATAAAAATCACACCATCCATAAGATAAAAGGGAATATATTACAATCTAAAATATCTCCTCTATGATATACTCATATTATTAGGATACTCACCATTTGAAGAAATCTGATCACATCCTATGTCCAACTTTCTGGAGGCAATGAACCAACTGATTTAGAACAATCATGATTGACTAGAGCCTCTTATTTTGACTCATGAATATTTGAAGTTATATGTTCACAAAGGCCTTTACCCCTTATCAATTTTTCCACTTTGATATCATAAACATATTCCATTACCTTAGTGATTTACCCTACCCTATTTTCACTAAGATCTTTGCTCAAAATAAACTTTTTAGTGATAGGATGAGACACCATAACATGAATATTATTATTTGAAACCATATATCTAAAATTATTTAGTCCCCTTAAAACAACAATGACTTGTTTCTCTACAAAGGTTTACTTGACTTCATAATCTTCTAAACCTTGACTAAAGAATGCAAGTGGCTACTCCATACCCTCATCATTATTTTGCATTAGCATGGTTGATATAGTATCAAGGTTGGAAAATGAATACAATATGAATTATTTAGTAAAATTAGGATTCACAAGAGTATGAAGTTCTACACTTACTTTATTTATGGCTTTAAAATTTATCTTCCCTCTTTGGTCCAAGAAAATACTTAGATCTTCCTAAGAGTAGTTGTGATAGGTTTCACCAAAGATGCAAAACTAGGTGTGAACCTCATTAAAAAAATTATGTTTCCTAAGAAACTTTTAATAACTTTATTATGCAAGGGAAATTATAAGCCTATAATAGCCTCTATTCTTTTAGGATCAATAGTCAAACCATCCTTGTAAATGATATGTCCTAAGGTCTTACCTTTATGAATAGAAAATATGCACTTCTTTGGATTAAGAGATACTCCATATTGCCTACATGTTTCACCCACTTGTATCCAGTGTTTCATGTGTTGATTATCATTATTTATAAAACATTGTTATATCATCTAGGTAAAATAATAAAATCTCAAGATCAAACCTTTGAAATTCATGTCCATTGCTCTTTGAAATGTGGCACCAATATTGGACAGACCAAAGGGCATATCACTATAAGAAAAAGTCCCAAATTCAATCGTGAAAGTTGTCTTAAAATAATCATCCTCACTAAAAAAAATCTGATTATATCCTGAATATCCATTTAAAAGAGAAAAACATTGAGAACCTAAAACCATTTTCAAAATTTGCTCCATTAGGGGTGGGGATAGTGATCTTTGAGTGACACTCTATTAAGATATTTAAATTATACACAAAGTATTATCTCCCCATTATTATTTATAAAAGGCACAAGGTTAGATACACATGTTTAATACTTGATGGAAAAAATTATCTTAGATTCAATAAGTGTGGTAAGCTCTAACCTCATGAGTTTCTCAAACTTAGATTTGATGGGTATTTGATTATGTCTAACTAGTTTAACTCCAGGTTCCAAATCAATGGTATGGTGCGATAGGATAGGATAAAATAATTTAAGGTCCTTATATTCCCAATCAAATATATCATGAAATTATCTACATAGCTCCATGAATGCTTGCTTCTCTAATGTAGAACATACCTTGCCTAGTTTGAGGAGTTTGTCCTTGAAGATCAAGACTCTTTCATAATTATCCTCTTTTGTAGACATACTCACTTTCTCCGTATTATATTTATCATTATCATTGAAGATAATTTATAAGGTCAAAAAATCCTTAGGTATCTTATTGGTTCTTAGTTACAGAATCTGATCACCCAATTGCTCTTAGAGCCTCCTTTGATACTTTGAAGAAAACTCAACCTCATTTTGTAAGAAGCATGCAATGTGTTTATCATTGTCAAATGATTTATAAGACACTTAATTATTAGGTAAAAAAGGTTTGATAATGACCTTAATATGAGACTATTTTCCCTCCTCTTTTATGGTATTTAGAATATCAAATTAAGCTCCTATGGAAACTAGTCTATCAACATGAATATTTTACTCCCTTAGGACTGATTGTTTATTGAATGTATTGAAGTATTCAATAAAATACCATACCATATACTTATATGACTTAAGAAAAGGGTTATTGGCAGTAACCACATTCCTCATCTGGTGCAAAACCAATGCACTATCTCTATATACTTGCAAGTTCTTGATTCCTTTTCTCCTTGCCCATTGAAGGCCTTGAATCAAACCTTCTTAGTCAACCACATTAAAAGTATAAATAAAATAAAAATTTTATGAAGAATAATACTATTTTTTATATGGGTAAGTCAACATAACACTAGCCCTTTCACTAATTTTACTTCTTGAATCATCAAAAAATATCTTCCATAGCTCATCATCTTCACCCTCTTATTTGGCAAGTAGAGGTGTTGGTACTCCTTCTTCATGTATACAATACACTCCTAAATAAATTTCCTCCACAAAATCATAGGGATCATTCTCATAATTATTAGTTACATATTAATTAAGAAACAAATCTAAAATACCCTTGATCTTGTAATAAGTGCCATCATCTATAATAAAGTCCTTTTCTTCATGGGCCACACAATTCACATTAGAACTTATCTCAATGTAAAGATCAATAAGAAACCTTGCAAGGGGTTGTGTCATAATTGTCACCTTGGCCTCATACCTTAATTTAAATTCCAATAAAGACTAGCCAGCTGAGAGGTGGCTCAACTGAGAGGTAGCCACCTATCTTAGTTGTGAAGTCCCTTGATAGGCAGATTGCAAAGTGGGTTGGGAGATCAACCACAACTAGTCTTGTAAGATAGGAAAACTAGGACAATCATGTAATAAAACCTTAAATCCTTTTATTAGTCCTAATATTTTGGTAGGTGTACCATATAATTGAAGGAACCCTTTACTATGTGGCTCGTAGTTTAGGCCTAGATTATCATCTACAAATTTGGGTATGACAAAATTAGAAGCTCCACTATCGACTATTCAATTATGTACCAACTTGTCACCTATAATGAGGGTGATATAAAATGGTGGAGGTTTATAATCCCTAGTGGATGGTTCAACAATGGTGCTAGGAGAATTTTTAAGAGTAACATCATCATGACTTTGATTTATGGGTGAGACACTAGCAAGGATAGTAGACAACTATTTTTATAGGAGTTATTTTTGACCAGGCATATGAAGAACATCCAAAAGAGAAATGGATGTTTTAATGTTCTTAAAATATTATACAATGTTTAAAGAATACATACTTTATCTTGGGCTCTTGTAGGTAGATTACTTGGAACTTGAGGAATAAGAGTAGACTAGATCATATTTTGACTTGATGGAGATGTAATTTTTTTTGAAGCTATCGCACTTATAGCTATGTCTTATTTCCTTATAATAGGATTAGATGAGCCTATGGGCATGCTAATACCACCTCCTAAAGCCTTCCTCTTGGCCCCTATATTTTTTATGACATAGGTTCCTTGATTTAGTACAAAAATGTCTTTAACCAAAAAATTAGTGAAGATCTCTCCTTGAGGTTGCCAATACTCATTAACTTACATCATCACCTCATCCTAATTTTATATGAGGGGGTTAACTATTACTTGAGAAACTAGATATTTCTATCCATTCTCATTGGCATCTATGAATTGGTCTTGCTACTAATCTTCTCCCTACACCAAATTTCTATGAACCGGTACCATCTCCCTTGATTGGTGGTAGAGTTAGGACTTTATACATTGGCAAGTCTATTAGTATTAGGCTTCCATTGGACTCTTCATCTTCCATATTTTTGAAAATAATATTGTTGATAGGGGTAAGGATTATTATAGGCACCTTATCACATACTAGATTCCCTATTTTTAGATTCTAAAGATAGGAAATTTGCTTTCCAATAAATTTTTTTTTCTACCTACCTAGGAGTAAACTTAGTTTTGGTATTGGAATTGGGAACTTGAGCCACTTTCTAAGTGATAAAATAAGTATGAGAAAAAGGAGGCATATACACATTAGGAGGTAATCTTCCAACTTATATGAGACTAATCTCGACTATGATAGAAAGATCATACAATTTGGGAAGAGTGGAATCTCTCATAGATTGAAGCATGACAACAATTTTAGTCCCAATGGATTTAAAGTAAGTAGGGAACACAAATATATCAAGTGGTCTCATAGGAGGAGGCAATATATTCCAAGTCTTCTTAAACCTTTTGTTAAAGGTATGCATTTTTTATTTGTGTCCCCTTTTTATCATGTTAAGTTAATGTATGAGAGAGGCATGATCACTTTTATTTACAAATCTAGAAGTCAACAACTCTCCAAACTCATCCCATGTTGTGATGAATTCACCTTATATATTCCTATACCAATAAATATCCTTACATTTAAGGGACATGGAAAGGATTATAATATAAATTTTCATTAAAACAATATCGTGAAAACTACAAAAATTAAAAACATCTCTATTGTACTTACTAGGTGTGACATGACTCTTACCATTGAATGTGGGCACACCTTTCATGGCTTTAGGAGGAATGGCATCATATAATGGAAGTTGAATTGAATTTTTAGTATTAAAGGTATGGAAATCATGAGGTCTAGCCATGTCTTCTTCTTATTCAATATCTTCAATTTATTTAGCCTCTTCACTCTTTTCCTCTCTATCAAAAGCTACTTGTTATTCAAAGGGTAGATTAGGTTGTGGATACTAAAGTTCAAGAGAAATTTTAGGCTAAATGGGTAAGTTAATGGGATTGAATATTCTAGTAGAGGATGACCTAGTGAGAACCATGAATTATGAGGGAACATTTATAACAAAACAATGGCGTTAAAAAATATTTACCATAAAGGAGTCACAAAATTCTAAGTAGCACACCAATTTGTAGCTGATGTTGTCAAGACCAACATTTACCTTGAAAATTTATCTTGAAGATAATGGGTCCCATCAGGTGTGCTAGAATTTTTGTCATAAAATATTTCACCCTATAATAAATTGTTCAAGTTTCTTCTAGATTTGGGAAATATGGAAATGTTTCTAGGTATGTGGGTGTACTTATATTGGAAATGAGCCTCAAGATTTCAAGGGCTATCTCCATGAATGCTTCTTGAAATTCTCTTATCTATGCCAACTAATAAATAATGGGGATATGATCTAGAGAATACATTAATTTAACCTACTCTAAAGGAGGTGATGCAATAAATGTTTAAAGATCCACTCTCAACATTGAACTCATTAACACACTATTAGACTATGAATATAACTAATGCAGTGTCTACAAGGGTTTATAAGAAATAATGTTTCACTTAGAGGTCAATTGGATAGACTTAGGTTAGAGATAAATGAAGGAAAAGCTTGATTAGAATCACTTATAGTCATCTATCCCATCTATACCTGAAACATCAACCTTAAGACATGCTAGATGACCTATGAGAAAATTTTATTAGCACTTAGGTTGAACTTGGACCTATAAAGGGAAGATGACAACCACTTTTGAATATAAAACATGTATAAAAAACTAAGCATAGATTAGTAAATAGATGAAAAATTATCTATTCATTACTCTAAGAGGTATAAAATATAATTTTTGGTAGAGTCTAGTCATACCAACCTGAGGGATACTTAATAATAGTTTAAAGGCTATATTTATAGAAAAGGAGAGGAAGAGAGGGATTTTGGTGATAGAAAAGAATCAAATGAGCACAAATCCATTTTAACCATAGTTAAAACTACCTCTACATTTATACTCATTCAAGCTTCTTGATTGATCTAAGTTACTTCATCCTATTGTATAGTTACATTGTTCCCTCATTGATGTTACCTGATGGTTGAAATGATGGGATCAAGTTGTTTTGAGTTGAGTTATGACATAAATGCAATTACAACCATTAGATCAATTTGTTATAGTTTTGTCTTGGTTTTAACTAATCCTAGCTAGTTTTTTGTGGCATACAAAAGTGGAGGAAAGGGTCCTTTTCAGGTAGTTGGTCCTGTAGATGAAGTCATTGGATTCTATGTGTATGCCTTCATGGTACCCTTTGAAATGCTAGCACTGGTTCAAATTAGATCATTCTTGAAATTGTCTCCATGTTAATAGGTCCAAATAGAATCATTTTTGCCTTCAAGCATCCATATAAATTGAGAACTCATCATGTACATAGGTCCTTCTTCTAATAATGGCAAATAAAGTTACATAATGAACCCTATATGACACAAATCCTTGAACCATAGGTATATTTAAATATTTAATTATGATCCCTTCATGTCATTTAAATTGAATACATTAATATATCCATTTAATGGAATTTATCCAAGATCAAATGATAGTAGGATGACTCTACAACACATGTTTGCCTTGGTCTAAAATGGCTTTGTTGACTTCTATCGAAAGTATAGGGATCACCTTTATTTAATTAGATGTCAACTATGATTCAAACTATTGATTCATATACCTTTTCTTACACTATTTGATCTCCATAGTATGAGTTAACATGATTCCTTGGATCTATGCTTGACCTGTCAACTCTATCCAAGCCAGTGCCACTTGGCAGTCCCACATTTTCACTTAAGATCCACTATCAATCTACCAACTTTATGTGCTTATGACATGTGGTGTCCACTTGAGAAATTTGAACATTTGAATCATCTTGCATCATTGATCTCCCTTAGTATGAATGAATGCCAATCATTAGATCTACTTGTATTTGAAAAAAAATAGCTACGTATTGTGGTCTAAATTTGATGTCTATGAGATCATCATTAACATCCACATGACTGTAAAATTTAAGACCCTAATATTTTTTTGTCATAGTTTAAATTTGACATCTATGTGAACATCTCCCATTATTTTACCAACTTTTAAAGTTTAGATATGGAAGTAAAAAGGTCATGAAGGCACCTAGCTTATAGGAGATGTTCTTGATGCTAAAATGATTATGCCCACTTGATCCACTTGCTCTAGGAGATTTCTAAGTGTATTTAAAAAGTGTTCAAGTGAGCTAACCTATGTATTTTACATGACATCTACATTCATATCACTAGTCATTTGAATCTAGATGGTTATTTTCTAAGGCTTTAATTTGACACTTTTACGAATGTCTTGCTCTACATGACCAACTTTTAAACTCCATAACTTGAGCTAGATAGCTCGCATAGACATGAAACTTGTAGAGCATGTTCCTGGCATGAAGAGATTTATGACACTACATCCTTTTATCTCATGAGTCTTTTTAAGGTGCATTTATAATATGCACAAACATGATGTCCAGTCTAGTTCTTCATGACATCCTAATGATGGTTTGGTCCTTAAACTTGCCCAAGTCATTTTGATTCAATATTTCAAGATCCTGATGTGTTTCTAAGATTTTGTCAATCTAGTCCATGCCCCTAAAATCTCATGAACACAATGAGATCTTACTTGGATCAATTTTGAATTCTTTGACAAATACTTTCTTTGAAACCATTCAATTCCATTGGAGCTTTGCATAATGCATATTTCTATGGAAATTTTTCTTAATGGAAATAACTTCATGCATTTGACAAGGACAATTTGTTTTAGACATTTTCTTCAAAATAATTATGTGTATGGTCCTTTTGTATTGGAAAAAATATTCAAAATAAAATAGACTTATCTTTTACCTTCAAGATAATTTCCTTGAAATAATTTTGCCTTGTACTTTTGTTGTGGAAAATTTGTTTGAAATAAATATAACACTTAGTCAAATACTCAGAATGATTTATCTAAGAGAAATATTCTTTTGAAACTTATAACTTGTGAAAAAATTCCTTTGGTATTTTTTTCAAAGACATTTCCTTTAGGATTTTTGTAAAGACATGAAACCCAAATACCTAAGAATAATTTTAGCACTTGGCCAAAAGTTGAAATATTTCAAAGTGTAAACTAGGATTTTATGGACTTTTTTGTAAAACTAATTGAACACCATAAAAACCTACCACTTACATATATGACTCTAAAATGACCCCTAAGACACCAAATTACATAAGGATTAAGGTAGACTATGACCAAAGCTAGAATGACATATGAAATGACATCAAATGAGTTATAACATATCCTATAACATTATAAAAATATTCAATACAAGTTTATGACTATAGGGGGTTGACCAATTTTATCTTGTAGTAAAAATGGTCAATAGGTATCACCCCTACCATTTATTACAATGGGTCAACTGATCCTACTCTTCACTTAAAAACATTTGTAAATCTATATAAATATTGGATCAAATTAAACACCTTTATTTCTACAAATCTATTATCTAAAACTCTCATAGGTGATGCTTTAGATTTGTACAGCCAACACAAATCTCATTCCATCACTAGTTTGGAATATTTAGTAAATGTTTTAGTCTAATAGTTTCAAACTAGTGATCTCCCTGGGAATACCTTGGCCATTTTATCAATTGTAAGCAACTTGAGATCAAAACTGCATAATCCCATTTTTTTTTTGGTTTCATGCTAGTTGGGGTCATTCTCATCAGACCTATAAGTAGATTCATAATTTTGTTATGGATTTCCTTCTTGGTCCCAGTTTTGACCATGATTCTAATATTCACCAATACCAATAAACCTATGGCATTGATTTCAAATCACATAAAACACAAACTAAATCTCAATCTTTAAACCAAACTAATGCTCATTTAGCCATCTATAAATATCCTCTTCCAAATCACTAAGTAACCTTAGAAAATACTACCCCTTATACTAATAATGTACTAATAATGTTGATAGTCTTCTTGACCCAACTTTTGAAGAGAATGTAATCAATATGACTAACATGCAAAGGGTGGTTTCTTTAATTTATCCTCAACCTATCCACACACTTCAACTTTCTTACACATTTCATGTTATCCAAGATTTTTCTCCCACTCACTTAATTGAGTTGGGGTAATAAGACCTCATATACTTTGATAAACCAATTCCAACACCTCCCTTGGATAACACTTCTCATATCATTTCTACCATCACTCTAACTTATTTACCTATCACTAATGATACTCAATATTATATTAACACTTCTTCTTAAACCACTCAGATCAACTACCCCATCCTCTCAAGATAATAAACAAAGTTGTCCTCCACTTAAGGCTTCTACCTCTTGCCAACATAAATTCACATGTACTTTGTTTCATCCTTATAAGGACCTCCTTCAACACTATGCACCTATTTCCAGCAATCCTCTAATGGGTTATGATAAGTGGGATCCTATCAAACAAATTATTAATATCCTATCTCAAATCCCATTTCTCAAACTTATGTGGACCTCTCTGTGGCACCATAACCATCTTATGTAACTTTGGTTCAAAATGAACATCTCCCATCCTCCACTAGTAGGATATGAAGCCACCTTATCTAGATCAAAATATAACATTTTATAATAATAAGAAGAAATGTCCATACATGTTGATGAGATAATGGATACTTCTCTTTCCCTCAAATTCCCTATTACTTCTATGATACTTAGTGAGATTTTTCTTAATGAAGATGATCTTCCTCTCTTTATAAATGTCCAAATTGGTGATATCCAAGTCAAGCATGCCTTGATTGACAAGGGTTTTGGTACTTATTTTACGTCTCTTTAATTTATCAAAACCCTTAGATATTTTGAATGCAATCTCAAATCCACATATAACACATGTCAAGGATATGATAAAAAATAAATGCCACCTTTAGGTTATGTGTGGCTCCCCATTACTATACCACCTATCACCATTAATGTGAAGGTGATTATCTTCAACTTTCCACTATCCTATAACATTTTTATTTATAGGCCATAGACTCATCACATGAGAGAAATTGCCTCTTCCATTTGCTAATGCATCAAATTTCCTCATAATAAAACCATATATAAGATTTAGGGTGACACTAATCCTTGGAATTTTGAATAATTCTAAGACCATGGTGTATTAAATATTCCTACCCTTGAACCCTTACCAAGCATTCCATTTCATGAATTTCAATGATTTAACTTTCCTATCAATTCCATCTAAGGTTGCAATGGTCAACCCAAACTCATTGGGAATATACCCCTTGATATCCTAGATTCTAATGATGATTAGCCTAATGATATCAATATCAAAATTAAAAATTTGAATCTCTCACCTCATTTTATCTCTCATCTTCCCACTTCTTTGTAACCTCATGTTTTTAAACCACCTTGTGATGACACGCCCATTGTCTTAACTAAGACTCAACATTCCATTCATTACACCATAATGGATGACAAAGTCATCCCTACCTATACCATCAACCTTCATACACCTAATTATGATGATGGATATACCTTATATGATCCATTCTTATGAGGTTTAGTTCATGCTCGAGATGCTAAAATTATTTATTATCATTTCTCTTTACTTTAATATTTCACTATATCTTCTACTATTCCATCTTATATTTTTCATTTTTATCATAGGGTAGATATGGTGTACACACCTCTAATTTTTAAGGAACCTTGTAGGAGTATGTTTATGAATTGTGCTATGAATAGTCCCTATAGATTTTATAGATACCCTAACCCCTATAGCCTACTTATCCCTAAGATGATTGCGACTATCCTTTATCCTTATATGGACCTTGTCCCTCCCTTAGTAGATCCTAATTTGGATCCCATTCCTACTCTTGTTATATTTGAGTCATTTCTTATTTCTAATCCTATTTCTCCCTTAGTCGAGCCTTGTCTAGTCTCTCCACCAACCCCACCTTCTCTTGGTGATGCTTTAATCCCTTTACCATAACTAACTCCTTCACCCACTAAATGGGCCAATCAACCTTATTGTGACATTTATAAATTTATCAGTCACTATACTAGAGATTTTTCATTATACCAATCTCTCTCATCTTCCATTTCCACTCCTCTTGTGAGTACACCTACAAAGACTACTCACAAGTGTATTTTTTGCTTTAACAACACAAATAACCATTCATCCATGTATTTTTGTAAGTTATGAAAATATATTGACACCTTGCATACCACTACTCCTCATCCCTCAAACAAGTCTATACCTCCCCTAAAATTATTACCTAAGTATCTTCCTAAGTATTTAGGGGTATATTGTCTCTAGCACAAATGTGACATACATCACAATGATCTTTTCCACATCCTTTAGCAACATATCAATTATCACCTCCTAACCATTCCTAGTCATTCTAACCTTCCTCCTATAGGTCACTCTCATAATAAGGCTCCCCCTTATTCCACCATTTTTCTACCTCCTATGGTTCTATCTCCTCTTGTGGTCCCTTCTCCACTTACTATTCCTTCACCCATGAATCCCTCACCCATGGACCTTTCCTCACTCATGTATCCTTCTCCAATTGTGAGTCCTTCACTAGTGGTACCTTCCCCATCAATGACCCCTTCATCTCCTATATAAACCAATCCCATGAATTATCCTGAGCATCCCCTACATGGTATCCCTCATCATCACAATCCTTTAAACATTCCTACATTTTTTGTTGAGGAGATTCAACATGAAGTATTTTCTCAAATTTCCCTAAAGATTGATGAGACATTAGTTGTAATTCACATTAAACTACATAGACACTTATCAGATGTTATGGATAATGTGTGTGTAAAAATATATCAATACTTATGAACACATGCATGGTGTTTTTAGATTTTAATTTGTATTAGACATGTGCTCTAAATGTACATTTATCTATTCTTATATCATTTGACATTATGTCAAATTATTATCTATCTTACATGATGACTTTAGTTTCAAACTTCATATTTCTTATGATATAAATATTTTCTCTTATGGATTATTTTTCATAATTGCATTCTTTTTCTTCTTGAGTTCATTTTTATTATGACTCCCTTTTTCTTTTTCATGATTGTTTGTTATCTTATCTCTGTAAACATGAATAATTATTATTGTGACTTGGTTATACAAACCTTACTCCCTTTGGTCATTCCTAATTTTCCCTAAGATCAATTATCAAATAATTCTTCTCATTATAATCTCTTTTTACTATTTTACTTTGGATCTCCTCTTATCCCCTTTATTCCCTTTCAAAAACTAAGCATACACATGGTTGAGACTTGAGATAACATATTATTTCATCATTAAGCCTAAGTGTTCTAGTTCATATTGCATTT